>JARHVA010004771.1:510000-612500 GCA_037957365.1 Torreya grandis | reverse complement strand
TCCAACAAATCTGATATCCATGATACATCTATCAGGCACTAATATCTCTAGTGTATATAAAAAATATCAAATAAAAAAGGATGTATCAGATCTCCATGTCACAAATAATCAAAATACATTATTAAAACTTCACAAATTAACTACTTAATTAGCTAGTTTGATTTAGTTTCCTATGCTTCCTAATTTTCCTACATAGTCAACCCATTTAATACTAAATAGTCCATGTACCCATTTGATACTAAATTATCCCTTGACATTTTTAACTAAATTAACCTATTTTATACTAAATCAACCCTAATTCAACTCTAACATACTAAATTAGCCCTGTGGTACATAGTCAACCTTATTTTGTAGACTATATCAACAATTTTCTACCAACTAAATCATCCCTCTAGTACATAGTCAACCTTCTCCTCCCTAAAAACTATGTTAGACTACTATTATGTATTCAACCACCCTTAGATTACTATGTCAACCCAGTGATACGTAGTTGGACTGCTCTATTCTACTTTCCTTACAAACTAAGTCAACCAGGTCAACTCTATTATTTCAAAGTAATAAATTTTTGACCATTTACCATAGATGATTTTGACATTCATTGGTTTGACTTCTTCCTACCTAGTATCCCATTCTGTCCTTAGTCTATCTAAAATTTTATTAGGGTCAATTATAGTATCTATATTTTAACTACTAGTAAATTTTCTATATCTATATCAATTTCAAATAAAATTACTCAAAAAATTGAAATTCACAATGGCTTACATGTGTTGTACTCATTATAGCTACCAGCGATCCTCCACATCTCTATTTTCATCTCCTCACCATGATGGATATCTTATCTCAAATTAGGCCTCTCAGAGCTCTATTTTCTCATAATAGTAAAAATAAAAAATGAATTATTTTTCACCCTATTTATATTTACTATTCAAAATTATTTACCTGTCAAATATTTACCACTAGATTCCATCTTTTTATCACATATTCAAAATTATTTACCTATCAAATATTTACCACTAGATTCCATCTTTTTATCATATCTTTATTTCTACTATATTTTCTCCTTAATCATAAGATATTATGGAATCCTAACATTGTAGAGAAACTTTTCACATATTACATGTATATATTTTGCATTTTTTTTAATTTTTCACTCTTTTTTGCTAATTTCTACATGTTTGCCTAATGTTCCTTACATTGGACACCATCACATTTCTTGCATCTTATTATTTATCTATATCACTAAGGTAAAAAGGTATGTTTTTTTAATTATATACTTTTATTTATCTTAATTGATTCTTACTACAATTTATTTAGCTTTGGCATTGTGTGTTGCTATGTTCTTTTCCTGAAGAACCATCCCATGTTACACCTATGTGAAATGTGTTGAGATTCAAGTGGGGAATATGTATACAAATAATATTTTCAAACTTTTATCAATTACTGATGTTTTATCTCTTATAAGAAATCATTAAGTCTCAATCTCTCCAAGTGTATAAAAGGTTTAATAGGAAATGGGTGGGTAGACCATTGGTGCTTCATAGGTTTTTATCCCTATACTACCACTTTTTATCTACATAACCATCTCCTAAAAAAATTATCCTAATCTTTGTCTCTTCTTTTCCACCCTCCTCTAACCATTTTATTCCTTCATTATCCCTTCCCCAATCCTAAAATCCTTTTTTATGGTTTACATTATATTTTCAGCCCCATTAATCCTATATTATAATTGATAAAACTCATTTAGGGTCTAGGTTGGCCTCTAGCTGACCTAAATGAAGACCTAGTTTGTTTTTATCAATAATGATATAGAGTCAATTGGGTTGACCCTATCAATTAAAATTTTATAAATTTTTAGGGTTATATTGAACTATATATACACATTCATTTCACCATTTCTTTAGGAAGAGAAGAAAAAAAATATTATATTATACATCTATTTATCCACCATTCTACTTGAGGATCATAACTTAGGGTTTCAATACTTTATTTGGAGATGCATATCTTATCTTGTGGATAAGTATTTTGGATTCATAAATAAGTTTTGTATCCTATAGATGAATTATCCTCGTTATCCTTACATACAAAAACAACCTCTTGTGAGTCACCTTGGCTAAAGGAGGGATTAAGGCTCGCCAGGTTCATCTTCAAAGGTAAGTATTCCTAACTTTGTTCCTCCTTTGTAAGAGTAGATAATTTTGCATTTGTACTTCTTTCCCATGCATTAATATTTAATATACATTAACATGAGTATATATATTCTATACATGTTTATTTTTTATGTTTATTACCCCCACTTTGTGCCACAAGATTTGGTGAGCACTAGATTAGATTTTTCTTTCCTTGTTATTTACTTTATGAATATGAAAACATGGGACCTAACTAGTGTTATTGCATAATGTTACTTGAATAGAGGCTTTGTAACCCTCCCTAGTGATATTATTATGGTAAGAGATACCTTATCTAGTTATAATGGATCTTTCATGATCATTACCTTGAATATCTATTGTATAGACTATCATAAGTGTAATTAGGATTTATCTTCTCCAAGCTAAGATTGATTAATAGATCAATTGCATTTACCTTTGCATACAATATGTATCTGTATAGGATCTCCCCCTTGGATTAACTAATTATAATTATAAGCACATCTGATTTTGGACTTAGAACCATAAAATTTTAATGTCCATAAGTCATATTTTTGTAAGCTTGTTGACTATCTTTTCAATGGAAGTGCAGTTAAAATGTTAACCTCTTGGTGTATTTTCTCATCTTTGATTAAACACCTAACCTATTTCTTGGTTTGTGATGGTCCTTTATGAATACTTTATGTTTAATGGGTAGGCCTAGAGGTATCTAGATTTATCTCTTCCTCATTATAAATGTTTGACATGAACTCTTCAATATTGTTAATACAACCTTATTTCACATCTTAATTCCCAATCAAGCATACATTAAGTCCTATAACTGACCTAGATGTTTTGGATAACTCTTCTATGGGATAATAAAAAATGGATTCAACCATAATAGTTATTTCATCTTGTCAAAATAATAAAAACTCTTGGTTCCTAATTAAGTCATTGAATTTAAAATTCTCATGTGCTAGAGCTACATCCTAAAATGAGACCATTTTTAGGCACAATAGAAGTACTATTCATATAATTGGTATAATTCTTCTAATTCTACATTTTTTTGCATGTTGATCATTGTAATAAAGAGGTTGTCATGAGACCTTTCTTCTTTATCCAATGAGTAAACTCCCATTTATGATTCTTCATAGAGGATCTCATTTGTTCAGTTATATTCAATAATCAGATGTGTCATCTTCAGTTCTCACTCAATTTAAATATAGTTAGGTAAACCATGCCATGGTAACCATACGTGATAAAAAATAGTTTTCATATAACCATTAAGTGTCCTTAACTAGTATCTACTCAATAACATACCATAAGCATTAGTGATATCCACCACCTGGATATCAATTACATGTGTATATGATTCATCTCCCCTACTACTTTAACCTATATTTTATCCACTTGGACTACCTTTTAATTACATTTTATAGGTGTAAGACTAAACTATTGGTAGATATCATATGGTATGACATTCCTAGAGGCACCTAAAATAACTAATAAATTGTGTAAGTTCTTACTAGAGATTATAACTATTATGAGAATGGGTGGAGTCTAAGTTTTTTTTTTTTTTAAAAAAAAATATATAAAACAACATGTGCATCAAAAAATTTAATAACTTATGTGTCCTTATTATTAGAAAATTATTTTAAAAGTAACTCCCTTTGATTAGACATTGGCATCATTTCAAATATAGTAATGTTAGCTTTGGATTTGTTCAAATATTCCATAATGTCATAGCTAGGTTTGGCTTGTTCTTGCTACTTTTTATGCGGAGTATGTGTCACATAGTTGTTTAGATGATAAGAGATGGGAGGTTACTTAGGTAGGGGAGGATTATTATTTGATTTCACATAAAGTGGGACCTTATTTTTGCTTGTAGGAGTAGAGATAGTCAAAGGATTAGTTAATTTACTCCTAATGTATTAATTATTACCCCTTTAAAAATATCTAATAGTATGGGTCTCCTTTAAAATATCTTTGGGCTCATTTTCATCTTCAAATGGAAACTCATAGGTCTCTAATACTAGGGTAGAGTTGGGTTTCCTCCATCATAGTTTGTATTATCACCAAGAGTAAGTATTATTTCCATGTTATTTACCTCCTTTTGGAAGATGTTAGAAGTAGATATAAACTCAACACAATTGGTATTTATATGGTTAGTTATGTTTTAGATTAAGGTAAAAATAGGTTTTGAAGGGGCCCCGAAACCCTTAACATTAGAAGAAAGATAAGCCTTAAGCACTTCCAGTATACAAAATAGCCTGGAACCTGCATAAGAAAGACCAGATTTACTAGAAATCTGAAAACAACAGACAAGAGCTAGACAAGCAACAAACTTATTTCTTACAAGACCGAAGTTTCATATCTAGAGGGGGGACCCAAGGCTTAGACTTCTTCCTCTTAACAGCTGTCCAACCATCCTCTACCTTAGCTACCTTAGCAACCCAGTCCTCAGAAGGCCAAGATCCTTGAAATCTAGGGGGCGTTGAAGCCTCAACAACATCCTTATGAGAACTAGCCAACTTCTGGCTCCTAGGAGAAACCTTCAAAATAGCTGGAGGAATCACCACCTCCTCAATAATCAGTTCAGAGAGAACACCATCTCCAATCACCGTAGTACCATCCACAGGATCAGTCTCCAGCGGAGCCTCCTGTTATGTTATGCACTCCACACTATGTGACTAAAGCTAAGTCTATGAAATTCATTGAATGAGAATCATTATTTTTATTATGATTGCCACTGTCAAGAGGAATGGTCACATTCCCATTATTAGGTTAGGTGTTCCATTATCTATAAGGTATCTAAAAATTAAAATTCCTACCTGGGGGTGTGTTATTTGCATTTTTATTTGAATTTTGGGGTCCTTGTTTATGAAAATTGATTACATCATTGGAGAATTATTGGACTATTTACCTCATATTGTCTCTCTTATGGTATATATCACCACTTGGTTGATTTATATTTTATTTTTATGGGTTCACCACATGTGAATTAACATTTCTAAATGTTGAGGTAGAAGGTTGTGTTAGATTAAGATTGTTATTTGGTAATATCTTAAATATTTAAGAATGATGGTAATTATAATTAGTTTCTTCTAGATGCAACATTGTTACCATTACTTGGTATTGTAGGTATTTTATTGTAATCAACCAGGACAAGCTAGTTATTATCTATATATGGGAAAATATGATTCAAAGGAATATAGGGATAACCACCAAGAATGTGATTCATTGGAATTAGATTATACATGAAGTTTAGAATTCCATATAAGGATCCTGAGATGGTGTTCATTAATGGGATGCCTTGGTTAAGATCTTGCTTAATCATGGGAACCAAGTTATAAGATCCTAATTGTCCTAAATATGATAAGGCATATGTGTTATATCCTTGAGGTACCATCTAATCTATGTCCATAGTTTTGTTATAATCTATTTATAGGTATGTAAGTACAGTTGGGGTTCTTCTAATGAACATTGATGTCAAAATATCTAGAGACCTCAAATAGGTATGGCTAGTAAGGCCCTCTACTAATATGTATGGTTCTTTTAATATCTGATAATATTTGTGAAACTTAGCATTGAACACATCATGGGTTCATTTTGATTTATTTTTACACCTATAAAATGATGGCATAGAATATAAGAGTTGATGGGAAACCTAAAATGGTTTATTAAGATGGCTTTTATTCTATCTCAAGTGATTATATACCTATTTGGTAACCCTAGTTACCAAGCATAGGTAGTCTCCCCTAATGAATAAGGAAAAAAATTAAAGGCAAAATCCTTATATTTTATCTAGTTTATGATAATGGTATCCTTGAATTCATGTATATGCTCTTCATCTATTTGAGTACCTCCAACAATGAACCTAGGACAAAACTTGTCTGGGTTCTTTGATAGATCATCTGCAATCCTTAGAACATTTATATGGAACCCACCATGGCCAATCCATGACATGGGATTAGCCATTGGTATAGGTTGGCAAATCATGAATGGGATAACTAAAGGATTACTTGTAGCTATAGGTGAAATGCCTAATAATTGGACTAGTTTATCTTTCCTTTTATATTTTTTAGATCTCATATTTTTATGATTTACGATCTCTAAAAACTTTAAATTAATCCCAATATACTTAGACCTTGTATTTATCCTCCTACTTTCTAGGTTAAACTATGGTATAACTCAATGTTAAATCAAAGGTTACTAGAATGTCCTAGTACAAGCTTTGGATATGATTAAATTTGTGTTCATGGGTGGACCTCCTTCTAGAGATAAAACATGTTAGTGGTGTTTTTCACACAACAAAAATTACATAGACTTTTTTAAAGACTCTATCTCTCCTAGAAGAAATAAGATCAATTGAATAATTTTATTCCCCAAGGTCTAAATTTACTATGTCTTGGTATTCTAACATTCATTCAATAGGTTGATGTGCAACCATTCCATATAAGGTGCTTTTTTACAAACTAGGTCTCTTTTGATAGCTCTATATTAGACATTTGAAAAGAGGCTAGAAGTTCTATGGACAATACTCATAGTGCCTAACTTCAAATGGAAATCATAACTTCTTAATATAAACACAATAGGTAAATATCTTATTTCCATGTATATTTTTCACTTGTATATAGTTAAAAATGCTCAAATAGTGAAAAATAGAATTAAGAAACCAAGATTAACTTACACATTAAGATAAATTTTAACCTAGACTAACTTATCGTCATAAATAAAATGCAAAAGGGAATGGATAAAGAGATAAAAACCCTACTAATACTGAAGATGTTCCTTGTAATGTCTAATTTAACACACCCACTAAAACTAATCCTTTATTTAACACAACTTTAGTCTAAAGACGGTGAAAGAGTTTGGTAAGTTGACCAGAAAAGAGGAAAGGACCATGACCACCATATACATGGATAGGATATGGATTTAAACTCCTAAAAAACTTTAAAATATAAATTTATCAATTTTTATTAATATCCTTAGATGATTAAGCAATTTAAGTGTAAGAAAATAAATTTTTAACAATAAAACTGACATAATATAAGGGAGAGATTATCCTAAAATTCAATATAAAACATAAGGGAGGAAATGTATGTGACCACAATGTACTTTTTTTTCAAAAAGATCCATCCAATCACATTATCCTCTAATCCTAAAAAATAATAGCCTCTATAAAGGATCCCAAAATATAATATATACATAAAGGACCCTATTCCCAAGATTCAAAATTCAAAAATGCCTCCAAGGAATTTGATGCCTTGAATGCCAAATCATGCTAGAATTTAATGCAAATACTAAGGACAAGTTTGGATTGGGATTATAATCACTACTCAAAATAATAAAACCACTCATACTAAATGTATTGATAATGTTAGAGACCAAGCATAGCCACCAACATGTGTCAGATTTCTCAAGCTTTACAACCACTCCTCCTCACTCTATTAGTTATGAACATTATTTGATTATGATCATAATGTCATGAAGATTTATTATTAATCATCTATTTATTATCTTACTATTTTAACACTCACCAAAATTTTTCATTTGTCACTTTATCCCTAATTTTGAGTTACCTTATGTATTTATTTATTATTGAGTAACCAATAATTGCATGCATACATACATGTATTTAAATTACATTTGAACCTTAGGTTTGATAACCATGATGGGCTAGATAGGCATTAAATTTATTTATTGAGCCCTTTGATGACCAAGTCCACCCATTTGGCCACTAGGTCCAATTTTACTCTTTTAAAATTATCTTTGCATCCTCTTAAATTATTATTATTTGGTTACATTAAGATGAGACTATTTCATTTGGAATTATTTCATTGCTCTGCTTGCCCAATTATTTATTCAATGTGTAAGATGATTTTAGGTTTTAATATTTGGAAAAGTGTATGAATACCACTCTTTTGGTGATTTTATGTGTTCTAATATTATATGGACTACAATATTGTGATGGGTCACCATGATCATTCCACTTAGTAGCATCTCACTCTCCTGGTGCTTTGAAGATTTTACCATGTACAGAGTCACCTAAGGTAATAGGCCATCAAGATCATGCCCCTTGGCAACATCTTGATGATCTATAGAGTTGAATAATTTTAGATGAATTTGAAATTATTAAGTCTCATATAATGGTGAAAATATGACATGTTTCTTTTGGATGTTTTTGAATAATCAACCAATTCGTAAAGAAGTAAAAATTTAACACATGGCTCTATGAAAATTTTAGAGAATTGTCTAAGTGCTAAAAATCCTTTTTGAATGGGTTGGGGGCATCAAGACTATGAAATATCACTATGTGGAATTATAAATACTCTAAAAACTTATGAGAAAAGAAAAAAATCCATAATCAACAATTTTGAATTAAAATAGCTAAGTTTTTGAAAACAAGTGACCCTAAAAATTCAATTAAAAATGGTTAATCATTTCAAAATTAAATAGTTAAGTTTTTGAAATGGAATCAGAAAGGGAACATATATTTAATAGAAAGGGAGGAATTTTCAATGAACCTAAAGCTAAATTCAAAGCATATTTCACCCATTATACGAGATCAACTAAGTCTTAAAAGTGAAACTTTATGAACACTTAGCCATTAATTTTAAAATGAAGTAAAATTAAATTAAATTTCTCAAGAAAAGAATCCAACAAAATCTAAAATATTTAGATGACTTTCCTAATTATAAGGTGAAATGCATTGAATAAGGGAGATTTGATGTATTTCTAAAATATGATTTAGACCAAGACATAATAGATCTCAGAAAATTCATATATTTAAATCCATGTAATCTAATATGGTAAATTTAGACCAATCATTCTCCTCATGCCTTTGATATTTTTGACATTTAGGATGATATTTAAATTTATTCCCTCAACCACCATGTGGTATTTAATTATTATATTAGAGTCCTATGGGCTTTATAGTTTTGTGAGAGGGAGAGACTAGTAAAATTTCATCTCAAGAGAATGTTTACATCATCAGGGTTCCACATCCTAGTCATTTATCAAGATGGGTCTATAGTACAGGTAAATGGGATGAGTAAAAATGGCATCATATCAATTATATGGGCTTATGATTTATCTTTTATATCAATCTCATCTCCATGGTCTAAGTATCTTGGGATGTCACCACATGGTGACATCTCAGGCCCTCAAGAACAGGAGACTATTTATTTATCTAGAGTCTACTATTGACCTAGGATCCCAAGATGTTTCCATGTTGTGACCTCTTGGGACATAAAGGAAAAAAATTTATTGGACTTTTATTAATTACCCACTAGGTTGGGTCACTTGGATCATGCCACATGACATGATCTTTGGGCTTAAGGGACAAATTTTACTTAGAAAATTTTAGGACTGGCTCAAAATTTTGAAATGATCTAATAGAAACACATGGAAGGGTCTAGGGGGAATTGAAAGACTCATGATAAAATAAATGAAAAAATTAATGCATTAACCTCAACAAATAAAATAGGTTAAGGAAAACTTACAGGGAACCTAGACCTCGACACTCAGTTAAAAAAGGGCACAACATGGCATAAGAAGCCTACCCAATATGGGTGGGTTAGAACTTCATGCATGGATAATGAACAAAGGCACTAAAAAATATTTACCAATAATTAATTATTTAAAATAATATGCAAGAATGTGAAGGATCTAATGAATCAATTCATTTATATAAAAAGGGTAAAAAAGTTTAGCTACATGGAGAATATATACAATATTTTAAAAAAATGTAGATAGACCTCAAAATAGTGGTCAATTTTTTTTTGGATTGGGTTATATTATTAGAGGAAATATAATTAAAATGATAAAATAAACCAAGACCTAAGACATGGAAATTGATTCCCTAAGTTCGCAATTGAAAAGATATAAACTATAGTTTTAACCATGAAGCTTATAAGTGCATACATTTATCATAGTTAACCAATAAAAAAGATGAAAAATACCAATAAAAATAAAACCCTAAAATATGAAATGTCTCTTAGACCATATGTAGCAACATTTAGATCATCCAAGAGCAATAAGTTTCACATTTTCAGCTTGAAAATGGGGCATGTTGAGCAAGCAATAACACTAGTTCATTACAATCAGTGTACTAAATAGCCATAGTCAAATGATATATTTTTTAGAGTTTTTTTATTATTCATTATAATTTTTATACTTTTATTTTAAAATCAACCTTGGTCATATAATTCATATAATATTTTTAGCAAGGAATTTACACGTTGAGGGAAAAATCATATTAAATACATTTCTTGATTCTATCTAGTCTCACCTTGACTAGGTTGGGGGTTTATAGTTTTATTTATTTATATTTACTCAATATATTATATTATTTTAATTTTTACCATTAAATATATTATATTTTATTTCAAAAATACATTAGATAATAAAAAAATCTCTTTTCCTCCTCTTGCAGTAAAAACAATTATTATTTTCTTTATTGTTTGCATCCACATATTAGATCTCTTGAAAGCACATAGTTTTTCATTAAAAAATTAGGTAAATTTTTTAAAAAAAAATTAATTTTCAGCTTTTAATCAATCCATTTTAATTTTTAAATATAATCTTTTATTCAAAAACAATTAAACACACAAGCTCATATAAACCCTAGAAGAACCTAGGCAAACAAAATGTGTTATCTTAGCATTGATTTTATTTATTTGCATGAGATAGGATTTTTTTTTTTTAAATATAAAAAGAATAAAATAAAAACCTATATCCTAATTTTAAATTTATATAAATACTTTCAGACTTAGTGTGCATTCATCCAAAGCGCCAAAAATTAGTTCTATCTTTCCAATACAAAAGAATCTCTAAATACTTGGTATTTTTATTGTTGGTAACCCAACCAATGAAAAATAAAATATATTGATAGATAAAATACTTAATTTACATAGATAATTATTTTATAAAAGTGGGATCACTATATTATTTTATTGGCCAAGTTAATCACATCAAGGAGAAAAATGTAAATATGGAGAACATGAGTAGAAATGGGGAATGGGTATGATCAAATGAAAAATCTGATGTCATTACATTAATGGAGGAAATAATTTTATATTATCATTATGGAAAATATTATTAATTATCATAAACTAACCCGTCCAAATATTGGTGTATTAATTAGTACATACACTTAGGAAGATTGATATGGTGACAAGTCTTGCAAGAGAAATTTCTCAGAATTGAAAATAAGGTATACATAAGCAATGTTTTATTTTAAAAAAATCAAAAACCTTATCAAAATTCTCCCAAATATGTTTTTTTATGAATAAAATATAATTTATTTCCTATAAGTATGAAACTATGTACTTCATTAGCATAAATAAAATCGTATCTTATTCATGCAACTCCAACTTGCTATAAATGCAATGTGCATGTTTTTATGGGGAATACATGAAATAGTTAATGCCACTTTTTTTTTTCTTAAAATAATTTTTTTATTATGATACCAAGTCATCTCTTTTAACTAGCCTTGATGCTTCAAGGTTTTCATAACTATCTAGATCAACCTTGAAGGCTTATATAAAATATTAGACTTTAATTTTGTCATTTCCATTTTATTGGTTGTGATTATTATAAAATTTATAGTTTCACACTAGATTGATTCCTCCCTATCATTATAAAATTATAGTTGAAATAATATGTTATGTACAAGGTGTATACATATAATATTTTCAAACTTTATCAATTATTGATGCTTTCTCTCTTGTAGGAACCCGTCGAGTCTCAATATCTTTGAGTGCATGCCTTAAAGGGTTCACTAATAAAGGGGTGGTCAAACCATTGGTGATGTTCAAACTTGTTTTACCCTATACCACCACTTAATATCTACATAAACTTATTGTATATACTTCCCTAATATTTGACACCTCCCTTACACAATCCTCCAAGTAATTTGCTACCTTATTTAACCCCTACCTAAACCTAAAAACCTTTTTGAATTTTATCAAACAATCTCAACCTGGGCCACCTATATTTTAATTTATATTTTCCCATTATAGGTTTAGGTTGTCCTTGACTAACCTAGACTGGGACCTAACTTATTTTTATCTAATAACAATATAGAGTTGAATTGGGTTGACCTTGTTGGTGAAGTTTTTAAAAAGGTTAAGGGTTAGATTCAGCTATATATACACATTCATTTCACCATTTATTTGAGAGACATTAGAGTTAATTATTCATTTACACTTATTTATAATCTACTCTTTGATCATTCTACTTGAGGAATTATTATTTAGGGTCTATACTTAGAGAATAATATTATCTTGTGGAAAAGTCTTGTATGCTTAGTCCTATCTTAGTGATCCTTACAAACCACAAAAACCTCTTGCATGCTTTGGCCAAGGGAGAAATTGAGTCTCAATAAGTTCATCTTCAAGGTAAGTATCTCTAATTTTATTCCTCTATTTTAGTATATAAAAGTAGTATAAGCAATGGATTTTAAATATATTGCTCTCTCCATGCATTAGGATTATATCTATACATATATTAACTAAAATTACATTATGCATGTTTAGTTTATATGTTTATTACCCCAAATTTATGGCATAATATTTGGTGAGCACTAGATTAGGTTTTACTTTACTTGTCATTTCCTTAGTGAATATGAAAACATAAGAACTAACTAGGGTTATTACATAGTGTTTCTTGAATAGAGGCTTCAGAACCCTCTCTAGTGATGTTATTATGGTAAGATATCCACTAGTTAGGTCTATTAGATCCATCTTTGTCATGACCCTAAATATCCAATATATCAACAAACAAAAGTGTAAGTATGATTTATCTTCTTTGAAATAGTATTGATTAATAGGTCAGGTGCATTTCCATTTATATACATTCCAGTGAACTTGATGTAAATCAAGCCTTGTAGGTTTTATTTCATGTACTCATTTTATGATCATATTATATATTTTTATATTTTTAGTACTATATCAAACCTATCAATATATTCCTAACATTTTATGCATTGGTTTAACACATGGCCACTCCAAAATGACTATGTTATATTTTTTTAGGTCTTCTCCAAATATATGCAACTAGATCTATTATCTTGACACATTCTTCTTCTTCAGTTACATGATTCCATACATAATTGAGCCAGTCAACTCTATTCATATTTCTTCTTTTTTAGCATATAGGTTTATAGACATAGTCAATCTCATTGACTACATTTGTAGATTCTTTTTTAGTACATAAGTTTTACAAATTGTGTCAATCCACTCAACTCTATTCATATAATATTTAAATTATCGCTTGAT
Organism: Torreya grandis; assembly: GCA_037957365.1. Lineage (NCBI taxonomy): Eukaryota > Viridiplantae > Streptophyta > Pinopsida > Cupressales > Taxaceae > Torreya > Torreya grandis. The sequence goes on along the minus strand of JARHVA010004771.1, from coordinate 599,095 downwards.
CTGGGATAAAATTTTGTAAAACTAAGAATCTCTAAAATCACCAAGATTCATTTTTACCTTCTCTATCATTTATATTTTTCATTTACATTATTATATTTTATAATTTTACAATATTTAAAATTGTAATTCTATAGTATATTGGGTCAACTAGATCGACACAATTCTACAGTAGGTCTTCTATCTAGAAGAAAGAGTCAACCTATTTAACTTTGTTCTTCTAGATCTTGATTTTGTAGAATAGTAACCACCCTATCCATTCTATTCTACATTATTTTCATATAATGTCTCATGAATATACTCTATAATTTTCATATTCAAAGTAATTAACCTATTTTTTATATTAATAATTTCAATTTTCATTTCATTTGCTTGCATCCTTAGAGTAACAAACATAGACTAATTAGGTAGTTTTTTAATTTACCAATTTAGTCACACTATTTTTGTCTTTCACACACACTTTCAAATCACTTTACACACTTAAAAACATTAAACATTTTTCTTTCCAAGGTCTACCTACTTGGATTCCATCACCAAAGGGGAAGCTGATTTGGTTTTCTAGCCAAGTATAAACATGTGGTTGATGGTATATGTTGAAAAATAACCTAACACCCTTATTGTGATAAGATTGTGAAATGAAGGGGTAGGCCCCAATACCAAGACAATACAATCACCAATATAGATACCTTTCAACCTAAAACTACCTAAAATAATCCATAGATTGATTTTTATTTCTTTCTTATAGTCACTCCCCATCACATCAATTTTGATTTTTTATAACTTAACAACATTTGGGAATGAACAATTAGTTAGCATTTACATTCAAGTTTTTTAATTTTTATTTAATCATTGTATTTTGTATTGAAAAACTTGTACTATCTAATGTTAGTTCAATATTTATCTCATGTGTTCTAATTAGATCAATCACATTGATCTAATTGCTTGTGTGCTTCACTTTATTTGCTTAGCTATTATCTTGAAAAAATTCCCTATTTTTAGAACACTACCATCCTTGTTGACATAGTCTCTTATAAATTTTTAATCTTGCTTATCTTCAATACATAATCACTCTATTTGCATTTGTATCTTTATCATCTTGTTTAATTCCCCCTTTTAAAGTACATAGTTATTTTGTCTGACTATGTGTCTTTTTCATCTATTCCATTTATTCATATCTAGTACATAGTCGACCCATATGACTATGTTTCTTTTTATCTTATTTCAATTTTATCATTTTTAAAACATAGTCAAGAAATTTGATCATGTCTTTTCCATCCTATTTGATAGATTCTATCAACCTAGTTGACTCTATACTTATTCCCTGATACTATTTCATGTTTTATTGAATTTGTCCCTATTTTTTCTCCTTGATTCCTAATTTCATATTCTACCTTAAAGTATCATGAAATCCCAAATTAGAATCTTTTTGGACAACCTAAATCCATTTATACACTATATGGAATGTTTTTTCTTCTTACCTTCACTAAGAGGATCCTCACTCTTGGATCACCTTTTTTCCTCCCTCATCTTTAGTTTTTAACATGGTTTAAATCACTTTAATAAATGAGATTAGATCATATAATTTTCATACTTATTATGATAATTCCCACATTCAGACATCTTACCATATTATGGGGGAAATTTATATAAGCATAATAAATAACCTCACAAGAAACCTTCTTAATACCAACAACCTACCTCCTAGAAATCCAAAACATAGTAACACTCCCCCTACTACCAATTTGGGAAATACTCCTACCAACACCAATGAACCAATTGATACAACTTGAATTATTTCATAAAAAGTGAAATAAATGAATATCATGAAAAACTTTAACACCTATAAAAGTTTTCAACTCCAAAATCATTTGTTAAACTTGGCTAATTAGCCTCCCATTCTTCTTTCCCAAAATAATCAAAATTTTATCCCTCCACCTCTTAAGGATGCTACAAAAAATGTTATTCCCCAACCTAGAATGCATAATAAGATGCTTTAATACATTAAAAATGAGACTTTAGACACTTTCATTATATTTATTGATATTGATAACATATCTCTAACATTAAATATGATTGGACTAAAAACCCTACATCTTTTCTCAAGGCATTCTACAATCTTTATTAAGAGTGGATCCAAACTAATACCTTCACCACTATTAAAATTTTAGTTAAAATCTTCATTAAAGAAATATTATAATGGTATAACTAATTTACATAACATTATATATGATAACTTGAGGATTTAGTGAATCCTTTAGTTAAATAATTCTAACATAGTGATCTTCCTAAAAATTATCTTAGTCATTTCACCAATGCTAAATAATCCCACACTGAATCAGCTCATGATTTTATAAAATGATAAAAATCTTTATATCATAAAGATGATAAAAATATGATTGATGATAAATTGTTCAAACTTTTCATAATGGCCTCAACACCTTCACTCCAATACAAGGTTATAACTCCCCCCCCCTAAAATTTAAATGATATTCTTGACCAAGATAAGCATCAAGATTTTATAATGAAATAGTTTTAACCCAACACTAAAACCATCAAGTGATATTTCTAACACTTGACCAATGCAATAACTGTAAATCCTCCTCAACCCAAAAAATGAGTAACCAAATCATGAAATCCCTAACCTTACCATTCATTGTTAACCATACAAGAAATGAAAAAACTTTTATCACCTTCTAAACCATTCACATATCCTAATATCCCTCTCAATGATATGATCCTAACCGTTTTTGTCGTTTTCGTGTTGATATAGGTCATTCTCATGAAACATGTTGTGGAATTACCAAATTTATCATTACTTGTATCCTAGGCAATTAATTCAATCATAATGCCATGATTAAAATTCATCATCATGATTATGGTAATTCTTCTCAAAAGAAACAAGATTCCATATCTTATTCCTCTAACAATACAAAAAAAATCTCTACATCTAACCCTTAATAATAAAATAAGGATATTTATGCAATTGACACCAATTATGATCAATACAATACTAATTCCTGATACATGAATGTGGCTAAGGTCAATTATCAATGAAAAATATCCCATAAAAATCCCATCACCAAACCAAATAAACCATCTTTATAAGATAAACTTATTAAATACACTACTACCACTAACTTGCCTTTATAAACAAATGAGGAACCACTTCCTCAACCCAAACCTCTAAATAATTCTCTTCCTACTAAACATATTTTATCTTCTAGGACTTATGTTGGTTATCCCTCTTCTAAAACTCATTAGAATTTATTAGAGGAATGCAACTCTGTGCCTTGCAAAATCCCTCTCATGGAGTTAGTTCACACTTATCCCTATAATTTTAAATTCCTAATGAAACAACTCTAATAAATTTAATAACCATCTTCCTTAAAATAGGAATGAGCTTATCACAAGCCTCAACCAGCTAAATTTTGTACAATTAAAACTATTTGTCCTTCTTTAAAACCTTTCATAATGTTCTTTACAGAAGACATGATCAATGATGAAATTCTTTTTCAAGCTAATGATCCATGTCTCTTTATCAAAATAGCCATTAATACCACCCTAATTCATAAAAATTAGTAGACAAAGGGTTAAGAATTAATGTAACATCTCGTTGGCTCATTCAATAACTTGAGTATAAAAAAAATCATCTCAAACAAACTCATTTAACATGTCATGGATTCTACAAGACTAATCAAAAGTTACTTGGTTGTATTTGGCTCCCTCTTACTATTGGACCCAAAACTATATGTACTAAGCTCAAGGTTCTTGATTTACCATTATCCTATAATATACTCTTAGGATGTCCATGGACTCATTGCATGAGGGTTATTGCTTCTTTCAAAAGCAAATTTATCAAGTTTATTAATAATGGAAAATAGTATAAACATGAGGCCAATCCTAACCCATAGAGTATTTATCTTTCCAATCCTAAATCTCAGTATCAGATTCCCAATATTTCAAAAACTAATAGTGTACCTTTACCTAAATTAATCAATATGAGCCTATAGTTACAAGTCACTCTTTTCAATTTTGATGATGACGAGCCAAATGATTTAAAAAACACATGTAATACTACCAAAATACCTCCTTACATTTTGGAGTTGCTTCCTCCTTCTTTGTTTCCCCATGATCATACCATCCCTCTTATTGATGAGATCATCAATTTCCCTCCTCCATGTAATATAAATGAAACATCTTATACATAAAATTATTTCACTTAAAATGATTATGGAGTGGCCATGTTATTTTAATATCCTTTAACCATGTCACATCATAAATTTACTAATATAGGTGTCTCACTTTCAAAAGCTCCTTTAGAGACACAAGCATGTACTATCTCTCCCACATATGATGATAGCTACATTATGGCCCAAAATCAATCAAGAGACTTGGAAGTTCAATACTATCAAAAAAATTAGCTAAAATACATGATTTTAACTATGATGTTCACACTATTTCCATGGATTTTAAGTTAGAACTTGATGGTCATGTACATCTAGTTAATTCCTAACTTCTCAATACTCCTTGGGTGGAGGAATATATATTACCTCTTACAAATTCATAACTTTGATAACATTATAGACCTATTATCCCAATGATAACTCATATAAACCCTCTCCCCATAAATGATACTAAAGATACACCTATTACCAATCCAATTTAATCCAATCAACTTTCTTCCACATTTCCACATACTCCTAAAATCAATCTTGATGTGAAGGCCATAGATGTATGTCAAATACATTCTAAATATGATCTCCATAGTATCAAAATCATTGATATTGAATTATATCTATAATTTTATGGAGTTATACCTATTTTACCTATTGATAAATCCATACTTGAATTGTTCTATGCTCAAGAACCTCAACTTCCTCAACAACATCATAAACTCAAGAATTTCAAGTGAAAGGCCCCACATTTTAATAAATTACTTTCTATCATTGATCCCAAAACTAATCCCATTTCCTCTCTTCAAAATGTTCCATATCATTTTTAGGATGGAAATTTTATGATTATTAAGGAAACCATAAGAATATAATATGGAAGACCCCCATATCCTTGACCTATAACAATTTCTAGAGGACTCACGTAGACTGAGCATCATAATTTTAGTCTTTTTTTTATAAATATTATGATACTTTCACTTGGTGATATTAATACATGCTTGACATCTATCATAGTATCATTGTTCATAATATAATCACACACCTCAACCCTAAACCCATTCAAAAGAAATAACAAAAATTTCCCCCTCGACTTTCCACCCTATGACATAGAATTTTTATCAAACTATAAAATTCCAAGTTTATTAAACCTATGGAATATTATGAATGGGTTTTTAAAATTGTTCTCATTCTTAAACAAGTTACCATGGTTATTCTCATCTACATCAACTTCCACAATATCAACCTTACTTGTCCCAAGGATAATTTTCCATTACCTTTGATAGATGCCATCATAGATTCCACTACTAGATATGAAATATTATCCATCATGGATGGTTTTTAGTGATATAATAAAATTCATGTTTCCCAATAATACCAACATAAGACAACATTCACTAAAAAATGGGGTGCCTATTACTATGTTAATATTCGCTTTGGATTTCAAAACTTTAGAGCTACTTATCAGTGGGCTATGACGCACATTTTTCATTACATTATACATAAGATTTTGGAAATATATATGGATGATCTCATCAACAAATAAAAAGGTGTAAATTCCCATCTCTCTAATCTATCTATCATCTTTGATTGACTCATCAAGTATAATGTTAGACTCAATCCATACAAATGTGCTTTTGGTGTTACAATTTGTAAATAGTTTGGGTTATTAGTCTCTCTTCATTGTATTGATGTTGATCCTAATAAAATAAATGTTATAGTCATCATGCCTATTCTTCTCTCCATTTCATACATTCTTAATTACCCTGAAAATCTTGGGGCAATCCAAAAATTCATCCCCAAAATGGATCATCACATATATTATGTTAATTCCCTTCTTAATAAAGGTAATGCTTTAGAATGGATTCATCCCTGTCAAAAGGCATCTAAAAACATGAAAGAATCATTTCTTCATTTTCCTACACTTCATCTACCTTATAATGATCATCCTTTGATTTTATACACTTCTTCTATACCCTACCAATTGGGTTAATTATTGCCAAATATGATGATACTAGAAGAACATGATTACCTCAATATTTATTTTTTAACTAAAAAGCTTCCTCACTACATGTTATATCAAAAAACTTATGTCATAGTTCATTTTGATCCACGTCACCACTTTTTCTCTAAAGCCTTTCTACGTGGAGATAAAATTGGCTAGTGGATGGTTCTCTTAATGGAATTTGACCTTTGTATCATAATGTAAAAAATATGTCAAAGACCAAGTCATTTCTAACCAACTTGTAGTGGCACCCATACCCACTACCAATCATCTTTAAGGTAGTCTCCCTTATGATAACATTCTCTATAGTAAGGTCTCAATCAAGATATCTCTTAATATTGCTTTCATAACTTCATTTTTGATATAGAAGAAAGTAATCAAGAATATACCTATGTCATTACCAATATTAATAAATCCAAAGTCATTGTCAAATAACTTCCTAAAATTAGTGTTTATTTTCATGAAGACACCTAAAACCTACATTTTTATGGAAGCAAATGTTTCCAAAGAGCTAGGGTAGGTTGTATTCTAATTAGTACTCATGGTAAATTAATCCATTTGGCTTTTTGGCTCACCTTTGATGTCACTAATAACATGACAAATCATGAAGTGTTAATCTTAGGCATGAGAGATACACTTGACTTATATATTCAATATCTACACACTTTGGGTGACTCCCAACTCATTTTCCATCAGGTTAATGGTTATTAGCAACATAAAAGTGAAAATCTTATTGCCTATCATCAAATGGCCACTACCCATGCCAAATAGTTTGTCTCTTTTAAAATTTAACCCATTATAAGAGATCATAACTCTATTGATAACTATATAAGTTATTTGGCATCCTTATTTCATCTACATAAAGTTTTTAGTGATTCCCATTTTATTATTCAAATAAAAAAGTCCATGTCTCCTATCCAACCACATGATTCACTTATTTATAATATTGAGGCTATCACCATTTGATAGATCCCATGGTATAAAGACATTATCTAGTTCCTCAAACATCAAAATTATCCTTCAGACATGGACTCTTATGAGAATAATAGAATTTATAAAAATATCTTTTAAATGTGTCTTTAGATACAACACCCTTTATTATCATAACATAGAAGGTACCCTGCTTTATTATGTAATGAAAGAAGAGGTCCCTCCTCTCCTTGAACAAGAATATGGGACAATTTTTGGTGATAATTGTATAAATCATGATATAAAATGAAAATGCCTATGCATGGGATACTTTTGGCTTACTCTAAAAAAAGATGCTATCAATTTTTCTAAAAAGTGTAGTCCTTGCCAACTCCATGATGATCTAATCCACTCACCACCAATTGAGCTCTAAAATATGGAATATCCTTAACCATTTTCCATGTGTGGATAAAATATCATGGGAAAACTACCTCAATCAAAGGATGGACATGTTTTTATCATCATGACTATAGAATATTTTACCAAATGGGTAGAATCCATGTCTCTTGTCAACATATATGGAACTACTATTTAAAAATTTATCATTAACCAAATAAATTATTATTTTAGAGTTCCAAAAAGTATCATTTTTGATAATGGAAAAAATTTCAAGAACAAGGATGTGAATCATTTATGTGCTAAATTTAAAATATCCCAAAAAATTTCCACACCCTATCATCCACAATGAAATTACCAAGCCAAAGACACTATTAAAATTCTCAATAAAATTCTTCAAAATACCATCTATGAAACCCACATAGATTTTCATCCCTATCGATGATCTCAATATTATCAGTGAACATCATCTAGCTATTCTATACCATAATCATAAATACAAGGCTCATATTTTTAAGCAATATAATAAAAAGGTTAAAGTCTGTACTTTCAATGTTGGTGATCTAGTACTTAAATTAGACTATACATATGATAAATAAGGAAAATATTCTAAAAAATGGTAGGCCCATTATCTAATGAAAGATATTCTTGGTCTTATAACTTATCACCTCCAAACTAATGAAGAACATGTTTTCAAAGAGCCCACTAATGCACAATTTTTGAATAAATACTTTGCTTAGATATTTCCCTTCTTATAATATTTCTATATGTTATACTAACTCTTTTTGTAGTATTTCCTCATGAGTCTCACCATATATAGTAGGTTTTTATGTAAACCTTAGTTCTTTCTCTTGGTCCTTTGGTTTTTTTTCTCATGAGTTACATTATAATACCATGGATAGGACCCTATTTTCCTCATGAATTATTTTCACTTCCATTGATATTTCCTATCAAGTTTGTTATTTTCAAATGTATTTTATACCCTCTTAGGTATCTCTTTTATAAATTAAAGTTTAATACCATGGATACGACCAGACCCTCCTCACAAATACCATTTTTTATCATTCTTTATTCACACTCTTGGGTTTTTCCTTTGTGAGTTTTAGTATAAGACCATGGATAGGACCAAGACCTAAAAAATACCATTTTTTGACTTCATTTCACCCTCTTGTGTTTCTCTTTTATGAGTTTAAATTTAAAACCATGGATAGGACACCTTTTTGTTCTACCAAGCATTCCTTTTCTAGAATGTTAAGAAATGGTTAAAAGTTTGTGATCCTATATCCTCATATTCAATTTTTTTCACTTTTGTAGATAAAATTTGCATAAAAATATATGCTATCATGTTTCCATACACTTCCATATATTTTTATTATAAAAAATCATACTTACCTATCATTATATTCCTTTTCATCTTTGTCACATTTGTTGTAATTTAAAGCCATTCAAATTGTTTCATTATCCTTGATTTCCTTTCCTTCCATTCCACTTTGGATAAAATAAAGTCAAAGTCAAGATATCAATTTTATTTCAAATTAATAAATAATAATCTTAGATTTCATTCTCTCTAAGTTCTCTTTATTAGTAACCATGTCCAAACTTTTCAAATGTTAGTCTTTTTTAGCACCCATGTTTGGTTCTGTAAAACTGTATGGAGGAGGAATAGAAAAATACATCAAATTTTAAAATATAAATAATTTAAAACAAAATTCAATGATAAAAAGGCAACATAAAAAGTGAAAATTCAAAATCACACCAAAAAATGTGATTCATAGCACATCTCCTATCTCCAATCAAATCTCAAACTCCACATTTGGCCTCATGATAGAGCTAAGGTCCATTGGGGTGTAGTAGGTTAATATATTAGGATAAGAGAATTCAAAATAATATTTAGTGATATGTAATTTATCATGTAAGTACCCAATGTTTACAGTAGACCAATAACTCTATAAATGATCCTAAAGAATGGGGAACAGTTTGTGGTAAGGTATGTCCATTTTAATTTTCATGCATATAGCCTTTCTAGGATGATATTCATACTTCATTTGATTACCCCAGACTTATGTGGTTAGGAAAATTTCTTTAGAGTTCTTAATGTTGAAATTACTCTTAATTTTACAAACCTAATTTATGTTTTTGACTTTGATAAATAGTCTATCTACCTTGATTTTTCCTTCATTTCCCCCACTACCCATTTAATTTCCCCCCTTGATAGGAAAGTTTGATTATAAATATTTTTTCTCACTTCTATGTTCCCTCTTATTGTTATCTTATAAACATGTTATCACTACTTTTATATAGTTTTATCTATATTTAGAACAAAATAGTATGCTTGAGTGACTATGGATTACTTTACTTACACCATTCCTTTCCATTTATACAATTTCCCTGTTTTATTTATTAAAAAAAACTTGTTTTACCTCCTTCGAACACCTGCATTTGTTTCTAAAATTATTTTTATATTTTCTTTTTTTGGTAAATTACATCCATTCTAATTTTATGTACTTTTTATATTATTGAGTGAAGTTGGATTTTTACTTTGAACACTCACCAATATTGTTTTCTTTTTTACGCATTTTTCTCATTGATGATTAAGGATTGTTATTATTCACTCATCAATGTTGTTATACCATTTATTTCCCATCTTTGTTTAAGTAAGAATTATTACTAATTTCACATTGATGTTTGATTGCAATTTTTAGTTATATCCTTAGTTTGACTTAGTTTTTTTGCCTTTCTTACTTAAGATTTACTTGTTTGAGTTTTTCAGTCATTTAATCACCTTGGCTCTTTAGTTACCTGATTTACTCTAAATTTGACTTGGTCATTTGGTCCTAACTTAGAATTTATCACCCCAACTTACCAAATTCCTAATTATATCATGCTTACACCATTTTAGTTATTTTGTATTTCCTTCATTTATTTATTTATTATCTTTAGTTTTACATCCTTGGGTTTATCTAAAGTAAGTTCTACACCCTCCATAATCAAAACTACAAAGACAATAGACAATCATTAAGTGATATAGGTAAATCAAGGTACACATGCCTTAATTTTTATTTTAATTATTTAATTTTAGTCATTTACTTTCAATTATTTTATGTTTTAAAATATTATAATTTGTTTAAATTTAGAATTATGTGTTGGTATGTTCTTTTCTCAATGCACCATTCCATGTTATACTTGAGTGACACATGATGAGATTCAAATGGGGAATATGTATACACATAATATATTAAAATTTATAGTTTACTAATTATTTCTCTCTTGTAGGAACCTATTATTCTCAATCACTTTGACTACAAACCTTAAAGGGTACACTAAGAAATGGATGGGTAGACCATAATGGTACTTCTTAGGATAATTTTCCCCTATACCACCACTTGATATCTACATAACCTTTTCCCGTATGCTTCCCCAAGATTTTAAACCTCCATTACATACTATTCAAAGTAATTCACTACCCTATTTAGTCCCTACCTAAGACTAAAACCTTTTTTGGCTTTTATCAAACAATGTTAACCTAGGATGACCCTATATTCTAATTGATATTTTCATGTTATGTGTCTAGGTCAACCTTAACAAACCTAGATTGGGACTTAACTTATTTTTATCAAATAATAATATAGAATTGATTTGGGTTGACCTTATTGGCTAAACTTTTAGAAATGTTTAAAGTTACATTCAAATATATATGCACATTCATTTTACCATTTCTTAGAGAGATAAAATAGTTGATTATTCATTTTCACTTCTTTACAATCTGCTCTTTGACCATTCTACTTAAGGAGTCATTGCTTAGGGTCTATATGTGGAGACGAATATTGTGTTGTGTAAAAGTCGTGGATTCTTAGGCCTATCTTAGTGATCATTAAAAGCTACAACATCTTACAAAGCACATTTGGGTAAGGGAGAGATTGAGTCTTGATGGATTCATTTTTAAGTTAAGTATCTCTAAATTTACTCTTATATTTTAGTATATAAAAGTAACATAAGTAATGGATTTTGAATATATTTCTCTCTTTGTGCATTAGGGTTATATCTATACATAGGTTAATTACAATTAACTATGAATGTTTAATTTTTATGTTTATTACACCCAATTTATGCCAAAATATTTGGTGAGCATTGGATTAGGTTTTACTTTACTTGTCATTTACTTAGTGAATATGAAAACATAAGGCCTAGCTAGGGTTGTTGCATAGTGTTCTTGACTAGAGACTTTATAATCATCCCTAGTGATTTTATTATGGTAATATATCCCATATTTAGGTCTATAGGATCCATTTTGTTCATGACCCTAAATATCTAATGTATCAATAAGTGGAAGTGTAAGTAGGTTTATCTTCTCTAAGCTAAGATTGATTAATAGGTCAGCTACATTTCCCTTTGTACACATAAGGTTATATTTTTATAGGATAGAATAATTATATATGAGATTAAATTTTTCCATATGGGAAAGTAAAAGAATAAATATTTGGATGCATATGTTTTATGGAATATAATTCAAAATACCACTCATGAATAGATAATTTTTCATTGTCATAAAATGGCAAATGTTGATAGTGTTTAAGAACAAGATTAGATAATTTATATTGCATAATGTTGAGGTTACTTATATTTATGGATTTTTTCTTAGTATATTCTCTCTTGGTATTTATTATTTTATAATTTAAGGCATTTTATGTTATTAGTTTTAATAATTCATACAGTATTGTATGGTTTAAGGTAAACTTATTATTTAATTTTAAATATGGATAGGCACAAATTATGTGTACACTTATTGATATCTTATTATTACATAAGATTACCAATTAATTAATTCAATTCATATAATAATAATAAAATATTATATTAATAATATTTATTGTGTAAGGAAACTACTCTCCAAAACCCTAAACTTGAGATTTTCTTATCTATATGATGATATAGAAGGATAGTGTGTAAATATTATTAGTGGATGAGATATTTTATTTTTATAAATATTAAATATTTCCTAATATTTTAATATAAATAAGTAGTCATTATAATTGGATATATCCATGTCCCCTATGTTCTATTATTATCACTAATTTATCTTATGCATTCATGTGGGTAAAAATAATAATGATGTTTAAGTTATCCTATAGGAATTCCATAATTCAACATGGTATCAGATATTATAAATAACATTTACCTCTACATTTATTTATTTTGATCTTATAGAATTAATGTCACCCTAATTTTTAACTTTGAGAAGGTTTATATATGGACACTTTTTGATCTCCCTAAAGTGATTCTACCAAAAACATTTCTACTAGAGCATCTAAGAAATTTAGTTTAGAATTATATGTAAGATATTGTATGGGATTCACTCAACAAAAAAATGAATAATTAGTACAATGGTATACATAATCTATGTGTGAAACATTATAATTAAATACTTCACATTCCAAACTTATTTAAATAGAAAGATGAATTAAAAGCCTTTTTATAGAACTCCCACTATCCTAAAATTAAGAAAACAACCTAAAAATACAACTACATACATTGAACGGATGGATTACCTTTATATTCCTAACAAAAAATGATATAATTTATAAAATGGGAAGTGAGACTGAAAATAATTACTTATTACTTATCACATTGTACACAAAATACAAATAAAACTATAGACTATATTATATGTTATGTTTATCATCATTCATCTAGCCCATATAATCATTAATCTCCATTACTTTCAATAATGAATGAAATGTGTGGTGATGTGAAAACAATATGTTGTGATGTGGAAGTGAACCTTATATGCTTACAAGATATGAATTAGGTGACCTATTACTATTTTGGTGAGTCTTCATGTGGAAAAGATGATCAAAATATGGTGGAAGATAATAGTTTTGAACATTACCAATTAAATTTGGAATAAAAATGATGAAAACATTATTTGTGATTCAATTAATTCTTATAAAGGATCATAACAATTCTATAATAGATAGGTTATATATGAAAGATTAAGGAGTTAACCTTAGATTTATATTTTTTAATATGTTTGGTTCTAAAAAAAGGTGAGGATGAAGGTGACTCATGTGGAGCCATGAGATAACAACTAGAACACTATTTAAATTAATAATTTACTATCAAGTAGTGGAGTATTCAAAGATAATCATGATACATGTAGATTAAGATCAAATCCCACTAGAAGGATTATAGAAACACTTAAGCCAAAATATCAGTTGGAAGGTTTATAGCAACACATAATACATATTGACTCAAAAGGACAAGAAAATTATGATGTCTGTGATTATAGTAGAATAACTTCTACAAAATATTGAGTGTTTTATTCTTCCAAAATTGAACATCAAAAACTATAGAGTTTTCCTCCATCAAAATAAATTGATAGTGATTATGAGGCACATAAAGTTGAAAATATTATTCAATAACCTTCTTGCATGAAAAATTCCAAAAATTATACCATAGTGGAAGAATTTTTATGGTGAAACTTGCATAAATATTTTTTAATTTTTAGATCTATGTCAGATTGGGAAGATAGTTTATAAAATCCCATCTACAAAATGGTGTCAATAATCAAAGTAGAAAATATAGGAGGAAGACCAAAAAAAGATGTAACTATGTTGGTTATTCCCTGTTAATACTTCATCATCAAGTGAAATTATTATGTTTAAAAGACCAAATCCATATTATTTAATTCAACTTTTCTCTTGAATTTAAGAAATTAAAAAGGAAAATGATCCTTGTGTATAATTGGTTTCTTCCCCAAAATATAGCATGGCCAATATTTAATGGAATGCATCAAAACAATTGACTCCTTATAATATGTTGAAGCATAGAAATGTTAAAAATGATATGCCAATATAGGGGAATGTTAATTAAATAATTTTAAAAGTACAAGGTCAACATTAAGAATCATATCAATCACATGAGTGATTGACTTGTTTGGAGAAAGTGAGTGTGTTTATCACTTGAAAATTTACTAGAAATAATTGCATCAATGGATTGATAATTAATTTTTTACAATAAAATATGAAATTTTTTGTTTGTGAATTAGGTTTTCTATGTATTAATACCAATTAATGTTCTACATTTATTTAATTCTTTGCCTCTCATAAACTCATGACAAGGTTATGATGTGAATTATTTTTTAGATATTGCATTTAATTAAATAATTTATATCATCTTCATGTAGTGTGTATCTATTTTCAAATGCATAATATTGGGATATACTATTTTAGTAATAAGTTTCCCAGGAAAATAACTACTGAAATCCATGATGTCACATTTTAGGTGACCTTATCCAAAAAATTGACACCAATGTAAATGAAACTATGCAAGTGTGGATGATCTATGTTTATGAATAACAATCCTTCCTATAATTTTTCAAAAATACTCTTTACAATGAATTTTTTATATAATCCATTATCAATAATACAAATAAAATTAAAATCCATGTGTGAGATGAGATATTTTGATTAAAAAAATGGCATGAATCCCTTGTACATTTAAATGATGCATTAAGGTGACTTTATTTATTCAAACCTTAACCTAATCATATATTTTTTAACACATTTAATTTTGATGGGAGAATAATGCATTTCTTGTTTTACATGATTTAAAATTAGAGTATTATTCTTATTTAACCAATAAATTTATGATAGTTCATGTCCCCTTTGCCTAAAATTACTTCAATACTTATAATTTCTCATATGAGAATGTGAAGAGATAGAATAAAAATAAGAAGAATAAAAATAAGAAGAATAAAAAGAACAATAATTCATACAAGAATAATAATTATGATTTTTTTAGTGTTAGTGTTGTGTCTCTAAAGAGGTCAGTTAGGTCTCAGATGAGGCTTAGGAAGGAGATTATGTAGATATATGTTAGGCAGCATATTTATCTTCAAAAAATTTACATATTTAAATGTTTCATCTAAACTACCCATTTGAGTATATTTCAACTCTCTAAATAAATGATCTAAAATATTACTTTTGAATTTGAGTATTAGGGTGACTACATCATCCTACACTTTGAGCATGATGTACTAGTGATTGAGCTGAAATATATAATTTTTGAATGGACATATTATAACAATTACATAAATTGAGATAATTAATTTACCTATATTCCTCATAATAATATGGATATAAAGTGGGTTTTAATGATTCTATAAATTCATTCCAAGTGGTTATGGGATTTTGATTAACACTTTATTCCATGATCAAGATCTTGGAAACACATAAAAAAGATTTAACTTAACAAAGGGAACATGATCATATTTTGGAATTTCATTATACCTAAACCAAATTACCATGTCCATGATCCAACTCTCTAGGAACTTGTGGTCATGTAATCTATCATAGATCAATAATTCACATTTTTATATATTTCATAAAGCATGAGATTGGTAGTTATTTGGGTGCTTAATTTGAGACTTTTTATCACATTGACTTCATCATCCAAATTTAAGACAATATTAGAAAATTTGAGCATATGATCATATATGACATAATTTAATATATTTATAATGTTTTCCAATGGTATGGTGAAGTAATACTTTTATATTCATAAAATAAATAAATTATTGAGGTATTGGGATCCACCAACAATTCTCCCTATTACAAAAAATTAAAATATATTTTTTAACCCCATTACAATAAATTCCCCTTGATATAAAATTTTAACTTTAGAGAAAAAAATATTTCCCCTTTAAAATAAATTTCCCTTGCATAAAAAACAAAAAAACAAAAATTTTGTCCTTTTGTTAACAATAATTATACCCCTTAGGAAAATGCCAATATAAAAAATGGTAAAATTATGTTTTCCTTTACAGATAATATGGGACCCATTTTAAGAAAAAATAATTACCCTTAACCAATTGTTTTATCCCCTTTAAAATTCAACTTATACACTTATTTAATAATGATATATGTTATTTATAACATTTTCCACCTTAAGATTGCTAAATCACATAGAGGATGACAATGTGAGTGTGTAATAGGGAGTAACAATAATAAGATGTCAACCTAGAACTTAGTTGTATCAATACTAGAATGGAAAGATATTGGAGTTATTTATCACATTGGTATATGATTTATATTACATGAATAGTTTTCAACTACATTGTATCAAGGAGCATAGGTGGTCCATAATGAATGATCTTTCAAATAGAGTAGGAAGTGGTAGTCAATGAAAGATGGTAGGGGAAGAAGTTAGGTGGGAATGGTATATGTTATCAATAAAACATTAATATTATATAATATTAGTAATAAGGAGAACCTTTAGTATCATCTATGGTCATTTATGAAGTAGTCATCAGGGAAAGGATGAAGTTTTGACTATGGTAGGACCATATGATGTTTTTGGATGTCAACAATAGTAGTAGATAATATGTTAGTGAAAATATTATAATATTATAAGATTACTATTATAACATGACTTATGGGGCTTTTAAGTGGTTATCACCCTCACCCACTTTTTTTTTTTTAATTCATTACCAAGGAGCATAGGGGTCCCTTGATATATTATACCAAAAAGATCATACATATGAGTGATTATCTCAAGTATGGGAATCTAGGTCAAAATTTAGTAAGCTAATATATGAGTGTCCTATTCCATCCTAAACAACCTATTAAACCCCAATCATGACATTCAATATAAAAATATATATAAAAAATGGTATTAATCCTATAAACTAAGAAGAGACACCATATACTCGGTGTGAATAAAACAAACTATGACAAACATATAAATAGAAATAAGAGCCAATATACCACCACCTAATAATAGACAACAAACCAACACTATACCCATTCACACATTACTAGGAAACCCAAATCTTTCTCCCATAGTCAAATAAGAGGCTTCCTAATGGAAATACATACACCCACCCAAACTAATATTGAACCTAGCAACCCCTACCAACCATAACAAGAATTTGGCCACCTTATTATCTAGTTTAGAAACTTCCTTATATATGAAAGGGTGAGTGGTAAGGATAGGATTTATAATAATATATAATTATAATGTAGGAGTTCCATTTCCATCCAAGGCCAAGTCAAATAGGAAGGACTAAAGGGATTCCACATAATCCATAAGAATCCATAGAAACTAGGCCTTATAATTACCCACCATAAATATGTATCTTCAACTACAGCGTAGACTACCTCTATGTTATTCCTATAATAAAAGCATAATGATGGCCAAAATCGTCTTTTTATTAAGTAGAATTTTAAAAAAGTTGGTTATGGTTAAAAACATGGAAGCCATTAATTAACATGATTGGACATATCTAATTTAAAATAATAAATGCCTAATGTATCCTTTAAGGATTTCATAACCTCCCAAAATTGAATGATGATGATAATATTCAATCTCTCATTTGACACATGGACACATAAATCCATCTCACAATCCTTCCCAAGTAAAAATAACTTGGGAAGAAACTAAGAACCGATTTGAATCAAAGAAAGGAAATGAACATGGGAGAGGGATAAATATAAATTGTGACAGAGGATAAAAATAATATAATAAATTATACCATCATGTTTGATTCCACCACAACCAATATTTAAATGGATCCCACCGCCCTTATAAGACCATAAGGGGGACCTCAAAATTGTGAAGGTGTGTTTTCTTCCCAAATCTCCAATATTCTAAGCCATTGGTTTAAAATTTTATCCAAATTGATTCAAGTTACTTTCTCAATTCCATGGTTGTAAATAAATAATTCCACCTTATTATCCTACCTATAACAATATTAGGGTTTTTAAACACTTAAATATTTGAGAATGGGTTATACTAATAATATTCTCTAATTTTTAGTAGTGAAATATTTTATCTTAATTGTCATGATCATAACCATAAAGTCTTATTCGATGATCAAATTTCAAATATTACAATAAAATACCAATTATAAACCTAAGAAAATATCTTAGGCATCTTTATTATTTGTGCCATATAGGAGGTAAAAATAGGTTTCCCTGACTAGTGATCATGCTTATTCCCAATTCACATATCTAACCCCAAAATACCTTGTATTGCTACAAAAAACCCCATTAATGTTCAATTCTAATAATCCCAATTTTAGGGAATCCATAATAAATTAAAATATCATAATGCCTTAATTATTGGAACATCATATATAACTTATAACTAGCAGTATCTCTCTTGAAAACCATTATGACATAAATAACAAAGCCATCATACAAATATTATGCATAGGTAGTCTCCATTATTTCCTCAAGTGAATAATATAATCCACAACCATTTCATCATCCACCATAATAGGCTAAACAATAGGAGTGAATATTAAGTAGGCATAATAGTTTATTTTGCACAATAAATAACTTGTTGTGTGAAATAAATTTTAGTTTTTATGAAATATTTGCATGCATAAAATAAAAATTTCAAATATTAAACATATAATAACTAAATAACCAAATCCTAATTAATCTTAACTCATGAGTGAGTGTGAACACTCATTCCAACACCCTCCCTTAACTACAAAATAAGGAGTAAGAAAAGAGAAATCAAAGAGAATGAATGGGTCCTAGTAAAAAGGCCTGATTAAGTACCCATATACAAATCATAGTGAAATACAAAGTGTCACTATGGTAGCCAATCTATCTTACCAAACTACATGGATGATGAATTACTATAACTATAAATTCAAATAGGAACTGATACTCTATATGGGGATAACTTTGTAAAAAACACTGATCTCAAAACATTGGGAAAAAGAGTCACCAAGGATGAAATGCACACTATAATGTGCCCAAAAACTAGTAACAATAGCTAAAGTTGAGAGAGAAAAAAACATATTCTACAAGGGATCTTAATAAATCAAATGTCTTAATACTCAAACATAATGTTGAAGAGGTGCACTAGATGGAATGGAGGCCATAAAATACAAATTCACTTGGTAGACTCAAAAGTTTTAATGGAACTTAAATATACATGAGTGTTTTGGATCCACTACTTGATTACAAAAAAAACAACTGACACTAAAATTCACCATAATAGCTCTTATGAAAAGAGACTATTAGAGGTGTTAATAGTGAAAATAAATTCACCAACTTAATTTGATCTACTTCTAGAAGATGCAGTGCACCAAAGGCTAGCAAGGAACACAATAACTGAAGAAATAGGATCTACACCATACTCCCCCATACTATTGACCAGGTACAGTGATGCAAAAAAGGTCTATATGAGTGGAATGAATCCACTACTCAAACACTAACATGCTGACACTATATTCACTAGAATATATACTCTTTAGAAGGAGATCAAGATCCATAAAATTTTTAAAGGAGACTATCAACTGTAAAAACAAATGTCAAAGATATAGAATAAATATCTCTTAATAAAATGGCCCTGGTGGTGATGGGATAGTCAATAACTAAAGAGTAAGTGCTCAACATGGTGCATACAAACTTGAATAAAAAGACTCCATGACTCTTAGTATGACCACAAATAAAGATCCCATATAACAAAAAACATCAGATGATGCATAAAACCTAGAATGCTATCAATCTATAGAAGACACCATCAAAAAAAAAAAGTTACTCCTAAAATAGGGGAGAAATGTACAACACAAAACCATACTTAATAATTTAGGACATCATGATTTATCAAAAATGCATTTGTGAGTACAAAAATAGCACAAAAAAATAATGCACACTCAAAATGGGACATCAATTGTAGCTAAAAAAGTGTCCATGAGTGAAAGAGAGAGTGAAAAATCCATACAATGTGGGAAAAAGCTACAAGTGCAATAATAATGACCTATAATAAATGAAGGTAAAGAGGATAGAGAATAAGTTTGTTTTATCTATGAGGGGGTCTAACCTTCTACCAAACTAGACTTCACCCTTTGTCTTTGACACATGAGATTAGAATATGGTGACAAGACTAGAATAATCTTCTTTTTTAGTGATAATAATGTTTTTTTATTTAAAAAAAAATTAAAAAACTCCTCCAAAATAATTTCTGCCACTTGAATAATAAACCACCCTCTTTTTGATAATTTACAAAATGGCCACTTTAAAACTTTATCCCCACCAAAGAAATATGCCCCGCATATTAATAAAAGGCACCACCATGAAATAAAACTCTACCAAAAAAAAAGTTACAATCCCCTATTAAAAATTTGTCTTGAAAAAACATTTGTTAGGGGCCATAAACCTTTTACCTATTAGTCTTAAGGGTTTTACCAAAATGTTTAGGCATAATTCCCCCTACAACTAATACCAGATAAAATTTTCTCCCTATGTTAAATGTTCTCCACTACTTATAATTTTTCTCACATTAAAAATAATTAGTGGTAAAAATAAAAAAAACAAACCCTAGTTTAGACAAAATTGAGGCCTTGAATTTAAGATGGTGGAAAGGAAACCAATGGTGGGTGAATATGTGGTAGTGAGGGAGGTGAGCCTATAATGGTGGACTATTTGGTGTGAAGCAAGTTGATTAATTGCAAGGACTACGTGAGGTGGTGTTAACAATGGCCAAATGAAACAACTTGAAAATCTATAAAACAAGCTCACAAATGACTTCAATTCAACCTATCACACTCAAAAACCATCATAAGATTCATAGGGATCTGAGGGGTGAGGAAACACTTGGGTTCTTTCTACCAAGCATTGAGAGAGGCAAAAATAGAGGTCACTACTATTACATCTAGGCATCCCAAACCTAAGACTAAGAAAATCTTATTTTATCTCTACTTATAATGATCCCTTAAGACCCATACAATCATCCAATATCATACCTCCTTCCAGCAGGATCTATAAAAAAAATCCCAAGCCTCTTCAACAAAAATAATGATGGGTAAATCAATGTTGCCCAGTTTGAGCAAGCCCAAGAGAAGCTCGGTCTTCCAATATTATTGCATAAAATGTATTCTATAATTGATATATATAAGCACAAGAATAGAGATAAATGATACACTAGATTCTATCAACTATTTACCATAGTAATCAAAGATGTTCCTTGAAACAAACTGCTTGCAACATATAGAGCTTGTGGCCTTATAAATATACTTGTCTTTTCAAAAAATAAACACCAAATCAAATAAAAAAAGTATGCACCCCAAGTTACAAACCCTTTCCAATTCCTAAATAATCAAAATAGGATTTGGCAATAAAAAATCTCAATTTACAAAAGAATGGCTGATTTATGAGTAATGGGCCATGATAAAACCATAGAAATAGTTGTGACCAAGAGTAGAATTAGAAGAGATATAAAATTTTGTGACCTTGAGGAAGGAGTTGTTCTCACAACATCAGTAACATAGAGGTGGCCATATGGTTGATCAATATTTTGAAACCCTCCAAATCAATTTTATGGCTATGGAAAGCCAATAGAAAACCTTCAAATGTAGAAATTATAATAGAGAAAACTTCCACCAAAATCTTCAAACAAACTTTCAAACATTATTGTTTTGATCATTTTTCAAAATAATAGTGTAGTTGCTTCAAATAATTTTGGGTAATGGTGTTCAAACACCTACTCTGATACCATATTAGAACATCATATAGAACTCATAACTAGTAAGATCTCTCCTACAAACCATTACCTTAGAAATAACAAAGCAATTAGACAAATATTATGCACAAGTAGTCTCCATTATTTCCTCAAGTGAATAATACAATCCACATCCATTATCTCTTACACCATAATAATCTAAGCAATAGGAGTGCCTATTAAATAAGCATAGTAGTTTGATTTTCACAACAAATAATTTGTTGTGTGAAACCAATTTTAGTTATGAAACATTTGCACACATAAAATAATGATGCAAATATTCAACATATAAAAAATAAATAACCAACTCCTAATTAATATTAACTCATGAGTGAGTGTGAATGCATGCTCACTCCAACACTGATTTGAGACTAATACCTCAATTTTTGAATAAGGGGTTTTAAAAGGCCACCAATTTATTATCTCAATATCCTAGGAGGAAACATAAAGAGAGATAGAGAGAGAGAGAGGGAGACAACAACATTCATTATGAATTTTTTAATTAATTGTTTCAATTATGTTGATAAATAAATTTATTGAGATTGATTCATTCTTATAAATTTTCTTGTTTATTTCCCACCATAAGTTCTAAATAAGGATTGATAAATTGTATATCTATAGTGAGGAAATAATAGCCAAAGAAAAATTGATAATCCATGATTGAAAATTTTGATGGATAGAGGTTAAACTCACATTATTGAGGCTCAATTTTGGAGCACAACTAATACAAAAATTACCTTATAAGGGATAAATAAATAAAGAGGTGATATATAGATTCCTCTTGTTACTAATAAAAGAAGCAGATGGTTATGCCAAATGTTCCCATTTACTTGATTTGTTATCAAGTGAGTATATTTCCGAAATAATCCATCCATATAAAATATATAACCATTGGAATACATTCATTTCCCCAATAACCTATCCAAAATTTATCTGTAACCACCTAAAAATGAGTAATAAATATGTAACCTATCATCACTATGTAATCTCCAAACTTTGTTTCATCCATTGGATGATATCATGTTCTAATAAAAAATAAACCACATAATATGCTACAAATTCCTATATATTTTTTTGATGTTCAATAGGTATGAGAGAGTTTTTGAGGCACTTCCAAAAGGCTTGATGAAAATATCAAACTATCATACTTTCAAAATGTATTTCAATTTTTAATTCCAAATCAATAGAAAAATAATATTTGGATTCATCCAAGACATAAAATGAGTCCAAGATTTGGCATATGTTACAAGAATCACTCAAAAAGTATGATTTAGATCCATATATAGTTTTAAAATATTGATATGGTGGGGTGGCATGCCAATATGAAGTTATAGATCATGATCCTTTTAGGGATCTTGAGAGGATAACATCCATTCAAGTTCATGATATCTAAGATTTTAATTTGTCATCAATCTACTACACTTACCTTGGGAGTGATTATACATGTTCCAAACAACATAGCCCCACATGCCATCTTTTGAAAATATATAATTCTTATCCCTATCCTTCCCTTTTTTTCATAGGGAGACCTTATTCCAATTGATAAGAAAAATATTCTTATGCTTCTCAATCCCTTGACATAGAAAAATGTGAACGATTTTGATCAACTTTTACTAGATACATACTTGGATTCTCAAAACTAACATCATATATATAGGGAAAGTTCTTAAAATAAATTTGATGGTAGTAATATGAATGAAAAAGATAGAATTATTTCCATTTATAATCATTTAATAAACTCTTATAATCATGTATTCATTCCTTCCAGTGAGGTTTTTCCATCTCTTATGAATAGAGGAATCCCAAGGTATTTTTATGGAGTTATCTAATATTAAAGCCAAGGATACTAAAAAAATCTATTTTTTATTCATTAACATAGAAAAAAATATATAAGATAGGCCTATAAAATTATTTTTAAATATCTTACCTCCCTCATTTGGGCATATCAAAAAAATATGCTATCATCAAAAAATTACTAGTGGGAAGAAGGCTCCATGTTCTTTGTTTTTCTAATGCCTTTGATTTCCTAGATAACACAAGATTGATATAAATCACACCTAAAATCTTATACCATAAGGATAAAGAGGAAAATATAAAGAGGGAACCCTTGGCATAGCCCCACATTATGATAAAATAATACAACTAGTATTACATTATCAATGTCTTAATGCCTTGGGCTAGAGATGTAGATAAATATCCAATCACAACAAGATTTAGAGAACTAAAATATTTAGAACACCTTTATAAGTATTTACTAGCTCACTCGATCATAATTTTTACTTATGTAAAGTTTAAATAACATACATTTTTGGTGATTTTGGACCGGAGAGTGCATGATTTCATGAAAAATTATGATACCTTCTAAAATCATCTACCTAAGTACAAACCCTCCTTACTCAGGTGTAATTATGTTTTAGATCAAGCTATTGATCCTAAGGTAAATGGATTTGTAAATGATTTTTTATATAGTGTTGCATAGATAAATTAATTTAAAATATATAAAAGAGAATGGTTGATCCTTTCTATAAATTATGGAGATTAAAGTGCAATTGAGGTCCTATAAATCCTATCTATATCTCTTTGATTCTTCCACTACATGTTTCATGTACTTTTTGACTATATGCCAAAAATGTTGGAAGAAATCCATTAGAAACCCATCCATGCTAGGTGAATTATCTTTAGACATTAATAAAAGGACTATATGAAGTTAATCTATATAAAAGTGAACCATGAGTGACTCATTTTATCATTAATTATTAATTGAAGAATATGATGGAGTAAGGCTTCTTGCACTTTTTGATTTGAATTTTAATTATTAACAGAGAGTATTTAAACAATCAATTGATTTATTTATTATCACCATTATTGAGGTGATTAGTCTCATATATAAAGCATTGATCAACAAAATTTTGTTTGACTTCATATGATATCTCATAAACTTGTATAAAAATGTGTGTTTTAGTATCCTTATTTAAGATGCACCTCCCTATATTTTTTATTCTAATAGACTTTATCTCCAAGTATCAACTCTTATAACTCTACAAGTAATGCCTTTTATTTTAAGTATGAAGCTTGATCCATCCTAAT
The DNA here is from genome assembly GCA_037957365.1 of Torreya grandis. NCBI lineage: Eukaryota > Viridiplantae > Streptophyta > Pinopsida > Cupressales > Taxaceae > Torreya > Torreya grandis. The sequence continues at coordinate 574,015 of JARHVA010004771.1, read as the reverse complement.
TTAAAATATTTCTTAATTTAACACTTTGAGTTCATGCTCAACTCTAGCCTGTTCTATGAATTTTTTAAATGCATTTTATTCCAATATTTGAGTGTAATAATTAATGTGTACTTTTTTTACCAATATAAACCACTTTTATATTTAAATTTGGGAACAATTGTATTAAGACTCAAGGTTATTTTACAATCTTAGGTAATTCCTAGGGTATTAATAAAGCCCTCCTCAAAAAATGCCCATAATTTTTCATTTAAGATACATATATTGATTTTTCTTCAAATCTTATCCATATGTCTTCTTATAAATATAAAGCAATGGTTGAAGAGTAGTGAATTTACTCAATTAGATTTAGTCATTTATCTTGTGGTAATTATAAAAATCCATCTTCATGTCCTCATTAACCTTTTACCTTATCTTATGATGATGTTTTATACCTACTTATAGTTGTACCATATCTCTTACACATTTTTTGTGATTGGGAAAATCTAGCCATTCTATGATCACTTCCCTCACTCCCTATCTTTCATTTCTTTTTTGGGATCACCAAGGTTGGTTTCAATATTTCACTCTTTTCTAAGGTACAGGTCTAGGATTCTTCTAAGAACCATGGTCTTCAAATTCTCATTTTTATCATATAAGTGTAATCTCTCTAATGAAAGCCATATTTAGCACCCATGGTTGGTTATTTCAAATACATATGGAGGGAGGAAAATATAAAAAAACACATCATAATTAAAGGCCATTCTAAAATTCAAATTATATCTTAAGAGTCAAATTACAACAAAAGATATGATATTTTGGGAACATCTCGTACTCTAGTTGAATCTCAAATGCAAAAATTGGTATTGTATATATTTGAAGTCTATTGAGGTATGGTGGGATATTATATTGGGATAGGAGGTCTCATTTTATCATTATATATCTTCTTACATTCTAATTCCACCTAATTTCCCATAGAGATACCCAATCTTCATAGTAGACCAATGGGTCTATAAGGAGTCCTAAAGATTGAGGAATACCTTATGAGAAGGTAGGATACTTTTTATTTTCATGGTTTTTAGCCTTCATGTGATGATATTTATATTTCACTAGTTATCCTAAGATTATGTTTTCTAAATAGGGTTCTCTAAGGAAATTAATGCTAAAAACTACTAGCCTTGCCAACATAGTTAGAGTGTATTCTTTTCCTCCCTCCATTTTCCCCCATTGACAAGCATGTTTGTTTATAAATATTACCCATATTATTTTTTATTATTTCCCCATTTATTTTAGATATAATAATTTTTCCTAGAATAAAATTTGCATCTTTAAGTTGTTATGTCATGCTCTCTTGTTCATTGCCTTATATTTCTAGTATTTTTATTATCTATGTTTTTAGACCTTGATTATTATATTAATTTTTTACATGCCATTAAATCTTTTTTTTTCCTTTCACATTTACATATTTTTTTTAGTTTTCTTGTTTACTTCTCTTATATTGATTATTCCAATGTAAATTAGTTATATGCATACCTTTTTTTATTTGGATTGTTACTTAGCATACTTTGCATTTGTTTCTTAGTTTATTCCATGTAAGTAGCCTTGGAATTTTGTATTACCAATTTTAAAATGTTTTTAACTACTTCCTTAGATATTTTGGTTCTAACCTAGCCTTATCTATTTTAGATTTCTAATTTTCCAAGTTATTCAATTATTTTAAGATATTTTTTAACTTACATCCATTTATCAACCATCATGTGTATGCATGCATTTATTTGATTTATTTTTAGCCTTATTTCATTAGGATATATAAAATATGAATCTTTCATCCTTTACAATCGAGACTATGGTATTTTCAATTATCTATTTCGTGAAAAGGAAAGTCAAAGAATGTGTATGTTAATTTTTGTTATTCATTAATTAATAATTCTTATAGAATTTATTTTTAGTTATTCTATTTTGTGTTTTATGTTTCTATCCAAAGGAACAATCCTATGTTACACTATTATGACATGTAATGGGCTTTTGGTGGGGAATATGTATATACCTAATATTTTTACTTTATCACTTTATGAACACTTTCTATTGAAATATTTTGTCAACACATCAATCTCCCTAAGTGTATGCCTTAAAGTGTGTACTAGAATGGGGTGGGATCGGCTCATGGTAATTTTAAAAATATTTTTTCATTCTATCATATTAAATACTCACTACTATCAATATGACCTCCTCTAAATTTTTTATCCATCTTTACATTCTATCTACTTCCTATCCTAATTTTCTAACTTCCATATATCCTACAATATCAACCTATATGACACCATATTTTTCATTCCTTTGTCATTTATATACTATTTCAACTAGTCTAATATAGGTCTAAGTATACATTCTGACATTTTTACTATTTCAACCTCAACTGATACTATACTATCCCAACTTACATATTAAAACTATATAAGATTGGTCAATGCCATCAATTGAGAGTTTAGGGTTGGTATTAGAATTGTGTGTGTGTGTGTGTGTGTGTGTGTGTGTGTGTGTGTGTGTGTGTGTGTGTGTGTGTGTGTGTGTGTGTGTGTGTGTGTGTGTGTGTGTGTGTGTGTGTGTGTGTGTGTGTGTGTGTGTGTGTGTGTGTGTGTGTGTGTGTGTGTGTGTGTGTGTGTGTGTGTGTTTGTGTTTGTGTGTGTGTGTGTGTGTGTGTGTGTGTGTGTGTGTGTGTGTGTGTGTGTGTGTGCGTGCGTGCGTGCGTGTGTGTGTGTGTGTATGCGTGTGCGTGTGTGTGTGTGTGCGTGCATGTGTGTGTGTGTGTGTGTATGTATATCAATCATATTTCATTCATAATAAAATATATCACATTCATACACTAAACGTGTTCTTCTATTTTGGCCCGAAGGAAATACTCGAGAGAGTTAGGAGGTTTTTTAATCTTATCTTGTAGGTCTTGTATTTTGTTTTCATTGAAGATAAATAAGAGAGGTCATTGAGATTTCCAAACTAATAATATATAGGTCTTCATCCAAATATTTAAGTTCCTCAACCCACAAAAATCTATTAAAAAGTTCCCACTTGAGCCAAAGGATAGATTAAAGCATCAATGAGTTCATCCAAAGGTAAGTATTTATATCAATATACTCTTGCATTTAATTAATAAATTATATGTTTTTTATTGTTTTTTGTATGTACATTTTTATCCCTTTTTAGTTTCTTCCTCATAAAAAATAAGATAGTATAGATAAAGGGTTGTTTAGAATTTTTGTTTATCATCTTAGGTTGCATAGAACCCAATTTGGTTGACCATTACACATTACCCTATTTTATAATCACAATCACCTACCCATATTTAATTTAATTATATCCATTTAAAATAATTTATTTTACTTGCATCTTTACAACCATAGTTATAATAATTCATCTTTGTTGAGGTTACACTTAAATTTATATCCTTATGTCATAATCTTAGGCTTTGAAACCCTATACTATTGAAATTTGAGTTGTAAGTTACACTCTATTATATCTATTGGTATCATTTATATTTACCTCCTCATCTAAGTATAAATAGACTATATTTGATTGATATTAATTGATTCCTAGTCTATTCAAATAAATATGATAGTTATAGGTCATTATAGCCCATGTATACATTTTGGTAAACCTAATGTGAATATTATTCCATCTTTGGTTGGATCAGTTTTATGCTTGTCCTTTTATCTTATTAGTGGCATTGTCAAAATCATCATATATCTTTTAGTCCAAGTGTATTGGACAATTTGATACAATTTATTATTTTTTAATAATTATATCAACAAATCCAATTCATTTATTATCTATATTATAATTATATTGGCCAACCCAGCATAATTATTTATGTGTTTCCATATATATAATCCAAACCAATACATTTTTGTTTAATTAGTTTCTATTTTTTATAGTATCATCCAACTCGATATTATCGTAGTTAAATTTTTAAATTCATTATATGATATAAATTTAGCTTTAGACTTAAATCATTTTCATTTTACATTTTTCATTTATATAACCATGTTGTGATAGTTTTAAAACTCATGTCCATCATTTTGATTCAAGATGTCATTAGTTTTACTTGAGACATTATGTGAGGGACATTTCCCAATAATTAAGTCATTAGACAACACTCAATATGGAATTTAGTTTACACATGCCTCAAATTATACCTAAAATACCTAGGTTTTTTTAGACTTTAGGAATCCTTTCATCATATTATTTTTTAGTTTACTAATAAGTGGTTAGCCTAAAAATTTGCTTCCAACATACCTCATAGATGAGTTAGTGTATCTATGAGATGATGGAATCATTTTTATCTAGTGCCCTTGTGGTTGTGTTTACTATTTACTCCTATGATAAATATATCTAATATCCTACAAGTCAAACATACCATATTTAATTATACATCCCTATTTTGATTTTTCTACTTATTATTTATATTATTAGCTTGCTTATTTAATATGTTGTATCAGCCAACACAATATAATTTTACATGGTTCAATAATTGCATTAGTGATATTGATATAATTATGTGTCTCTTCCAAAGTACATTGACCAACTTAACCTAGTTTATTTCCTACTATATTAACCAACTTGATATAGTAATTTTTTTCATCTACCACTAGAACTACCTTTTTATTATATTTTATTTTCTATCATGATACATTCTAGTTTATTAGAGTTAATAAATAAATATATCAATCAACCCGATATAATCATTTTTTAAAATACAATAACTCATTGTATCAACCTGCTCAATATCATTAATTTAATGTGACCAACCTTCTTCTTCCACATTATATTTTTAGAATCTTTCATAATAATGCCATATATTATAATATTTATTTCAATAGTAAACCCAATAAAATTATACATGGGTTACTCTTTCAATCCTACCCTATCCACCATTGAGAACAATTCCCCATGCTATAATTTATCTCAACATTAGTCTAGAACTATGTAACATGGTTGTCTTTATTCTATTAGAATAGATATTAATACTAGATGTTAGATAACGAATTGATATTATTTTATACCCATTTTATTTTAATTTCTAATGGATGGAGAATATTTCCCTAAAAAAAAGGTGGTTGTTAGAACATTTATTACTCTACCTGCATATGAGTTATTTCAAACATTCTCTGACTAAGGTCCTTGAAGAAGTAGAAGAGAAATATGGAAACTCCTTGGTGGGAAAATTTATGAGAGTAAAGAATGAAATTAAATAAACAAATAATTGGATTAAAATAAAATGTAAAAGGATTGATGAAGTTAAAATTATTTATCTTGCTAACCACTATCTATTGGTTTATTTTTCTTTCAATGATGATTACACAAGAATCCTTAATGAAGGGCCATGGTTTATGGGAAGGCAAATCCTCATGATTCAACCTTGGAAATTGAACTAGTATCATTTTAAATTTAAGACTGATTGACTCCCTCTATGAATAGAACTACCTTGCCTTCCTTCCACCTTCTGGATGGACTAGACACTAAAAAACATTTCAATCATTTTTAGTTTTATTGCTAACCATTGACCTAAGAAATCACTCTCATAAAAGGTTGATTTCATCTAGAATTTATGTGAAGGTAAATATAATGAGACAATTCCCAAATATGTTCAAATGAGTTCCACCTTGGTTTATTGGAAGTAGGAAATAATGTTTGACATGGATAAAAATATTTATTCATATTGTAGGAAATTAAGACATTGTGAGTACTCATGTATGTTGACCTTTGGAGATATAAGTTCCGTTCCTAACCAAGATTATTTTAATGATCCTCAATGGCCCTAGATGTTTTATATAAAAAAATTAGACCTTATCCTTGGTAAAATTATCCAAAATTCTAGGAATCAAGATGAGTTGCATCACATTCTAAATTTAAATAATCTTTGGTGTCTCTCATAGATTTTATTTTTGGGTGGTTTTTTATAGTTTTTGGGTCTCCTCTCCACTTTTTGATTATTTTTTAGTCAATTATTAATAGCCTTGGGATATGGGATTGGGTACTTATGTGTTAGGTTGCTTCTCCTTCTCTAGATCTTATATGAATTTTTTATTTTGTTGGGCCTAATTTTTATGACTTATTTCCTTATAGTTCCCTCAGTTAGGCCTCTTCATGTTTCCTATTATTTCTCTTGGTTATATTTTAGGCTCTCTCTTTAGGAGACCTGAGTCTCCCATTATATCTAAGCTAGGTTCCACACTAGTCAAACATGTGTTTACCTTAATTGTAACATGGTTTAAATTAGCCAAATTGATGATCTATAGTATCCCACCTAGATTATTAAAAACCTTGATGATAACAATGGTTATACTCTAAACAATAATACAATTCTTAACAAGATTATCTCATCCATGAAAATAATTTAGGCAACTAACACCAATATTGGGAACCTTCCTCCCAAAAATAATGTTTGTAATCCACCATCTAATCCTCCATAACATTCCAATAATCATCCAACCAATTCTAATAAAAATAATAATCCCAATCCTATTCTAGATTCATCATAATTAATTACACAAATGGTTCACCAAATGACCCTTATAAAATTTTGTATTAGAAATCAATGCTATATTTCAATATTTTTTATAAAATTATGTTTTGGTCATGTCTAAGAAATGTTTAAAATAAATTGTGAACTCACTCAGGAGTAGGGAGAAAATTTATGTTTTGACTGAAGAAATAGAGCTTCAAAAGTCTCTCATGAGATGGTTCACGAGGGAAATATTGAGTCTCAAAATCAAGATGAATAGAATGCAATAAGAAAATGAAAGCTATCCAAATATCGGATTGATAAAGAACATGAATTATAGATTAAAATACTTAGCTTTAGTGTAGATCTTCTTGAGCATGCTAATGAAGATCTTTAGAACAAACTTAATTTAATTATAAACTATAGTAAAGTTGTAATGAATAAAGGAATACATCACATGGAAAACCTTTGAGAGCATCTCAAATACCTATCTGACCCTAGTTGTATAGGTAAAGGAAAATATATCAAGGGCCAAAGTAGTAGAGGAATACACATCACTAACTATAAAAGCATTATTAAGAAAATTGACATGAATCTTAGCAACATGAAGGCATCTTGGGAAGACATTTCAATATGTATGGAGTAATCTAAGTTGTTTGGCTATGAGGGAGTGAATTTTTACCTATTCTTTTGATGTCTTTGTGTAGTATCCCATGGTTCCTCTTTTTATGGCTATCTTCTTATTCTAGTTCTTTATTTTGATGTACTTCTATGGTTTGGGGACCCTAGCTCAAAAAAATCCCCCTTTAACCTCAATAAAAAAATATTTAAAACATAATTTTTCAAATGGATAATAAACCTCCTCAAGTCATCATAAATATGCCAAATTAGAATTATATATCCCCTTATCTTAGTGATGCCAATGGAAAAATCATTCCTTAAACACAATTCATAATAAGATTCATAAAAGTATTCAAAATTGACCTTTATTTCTATTTATTATATCCATATACATTAGAAAATTTTATCCAACTATAACATATGATGGGACTAAAGACCTTACATTACATATTAAATATTCCTACAACCTCTATAAGGAATGGGTTAAAAATAGCACTTAAGCTACTACCAAACTTCTATCAAATATATTTCTTAAAGATGCAATGTAATGGTACAATCAACTTACTCAACATTTCATTACAAAACTAGAGGATATAGTCAATGTTCTAGCTATGAAATTATAGCATAATGAACTTCAAAATAATAGCCTTAACAATGTCATTAATGATAAACAAATCCATAATGAATCATACCACACTTTCATTAAACAATGGAAATATTAACCAAATGAATTATACCATAACATGAGTGATGATAATATTTTATAACTCTTTGTTAACTCTCTCAAAACCCATCTTTAATATAAAGTTAGGGTCTTTTCCCTTAAAACTTGATAAGAGGGTTTCAATCAATAAAATGAGAATATTTCCTTATGGCTCCATTTAAACCATTTAAAAATAGCAAAAGATGAATATTTTCAAACCTCAACTAATGTAATCAACACTAACCCTTCTCAAAACAAACCTCCCAACCCAAAGTGGGAGCATCTCAATCATATAACCAACTTCCCTTCCACCCACCCTTTAGTATGCAAGAGATTAGTAAGTTATTATATCAATACAAACCATACATATATAATACTACCTACCCATCATGGTATGATCCTAATAAGTTATATTAGTTCCTTACTGATATTATTCACTCTCATGAGACATTTCATTTACCCCAAAAACTAACAACAAGAGGGAAATTTTAACCATTGTCTCATCACCAAAGAGTCCCATGATGAATACCTCAAAGAATATAAGAAATTATTTTTTAATATTAAACATATAAATAAAATGCCTCAAAAATCATATCAATCATATTATCCCAATACATAACTTTAAAATGAATTTATTTTTGTTATTGATGATAACTATTATCATTATTACACTAACTTCAAATTTTTGAATGGATAGAATTTTAGCTATTGTCATAAGCCCACTCACATATATCACATAACCAAACTTAATAATCATTCTTCTAAATAATAACTTATTAAGGACACTTATACCATAACTATATTGTCTTCCAACCTATAGCCTAGTGATGAATTTGCTCTACCATCAAAGCCTTAACCTAGTGTGTCTAATCCTTGTACCAACATACCTCTTAAAGTCTCCATTACCAATAAACATAAAAACTATTATGGATTTAACCCTAAAACACCATGGGCTTCCCTAAATTAACTTAACTCTATGCCTTTAAAAATTCCTATAATGGAACTCAATAGAAAAACACCATATAATCAAAAGTTCATTGTATAATAATTTAAAAACATCAAATATTCCCTATCTAGTAAACTTGAATTACCTCCCCAACATTTTTAAGGTCCTATACCTAGGTAAATACATGATATTTAAACCATTTTAAACCTTCTTACTCTAAGAAACACTCCATATATTGTTATAAAGAAGACATGATTAACAGTGAAATAATATTTCAAGTTGATGACTCATCCCTCTATATTTATATTATGATTAATAATAATTTAATAAGTAAAGTTCTAGTGGTTTAAGGATCTAAAATTAACATTTATTATATTTGGTTAATCCAAAAAATTTGGATATTCCATATATGACACTAAGTAAACATGAAACACATGGTGTGGATTCAAGAAAACTAGTAAAAAAACCACTTGATTATATTTGGTTGCCTCTTAATATTAGACTCAAAATAGTACACACCAAGCTGATGGTTTTAGACCTTCCAATTTTTTACAATATTCTTATAGTCCATCCTTGGAATCATCATACAAGAGTTATTACATCTTTTAGTAGCCAATGAATTAAGTTAGATCAAAATATAAAAAATTACAAGCATGAAGATAATTCCAACCCTAAGGGTTCCTAATTCTAAGACATAATATAACATCCTCACCATTTCTCATACCAATAGTATTCCTCTCCTTGATTTTGTTAATATTCATCTCAATCTCCAAGTTACTTTTGTAGATTATTATGATGGCAAACCCAATAAATTAAAAACTATTTACAATACCACAAGATCAAATCATTACATATAAAAATGGATTCCTCCATATATTCTACCACAAGATAGAACCATTAATTTTATTGATGATGTTACTAAAATTACACACCCATGCAATGATAAATAAGCTTCATATGCATAAATTAACTTAATTTACTATGATTTTAGAGTGGTTAAACTATTTAAAGTTCCTCTATCACTATTCCTTCTAATATTTAGAAATATTTTTGTATCTACCAAAGATACTTCTAATGATAATTCACAATAAACTACTCATACATGAAATATCTATACATCTTATGATGATGATTACATAGTTTCCCAATCCCAATCAATGAACTCGGATGTAATTCATTATCAAGAAAATAATTCTAAAATGTATAATTTTAATTAATATGTTTATTTAGTTCATATCTCCATTGATTATAGTGATGATGAGAATGACCCCAAACCTCAAGGTCATGTTGCTTCTATCAACCCACCATTTGCAAATACTCAATGGGTTATCAACAAATGTTTTTATTTTACACTCAATCCTAATAATATTATCCATAATTATATCTTGTAGAGATAATACAACCTAATTAACCATATTGGCCAACTTGATATAGTTTAACCCATTACATATATTTAAAACTACATCGACAAACCTGATACATCCCAATCTTAATTTCATAACTACATTAGATATTCATTAACATGTGTCAATATAGTTCCATTATCATCCACAATCCCATATAATTATACTAGCTAGGTATATATAGTAAAAATGGATATTGCTTACACTAACCATGATAATATAGTTTAACCTCATTTTTATGTATGAAACTATATAAATTGATTTGATATAATAAAGATAAAACCATCAACTTCTCTTACAGATCTTGAGATTACCTTAGATTTTAAAGTAACTACTATAAGAGAAATCCTATTTTAACCTTTTAGGACTTAGTGTTTGTAACTCCTATGTTTGTTAAAGAGTTAATTATGTTAAATTATGGTAATAATATGAAATAAATATAGCTATTGATTTGTTATAAAATTGACTAACTTTGACCTTTTTAAAAATATAAATAAATAGTGCAAGTAATAAATTAGTTGGAAAATGACTAAGATGGATGATCTAGAGGATGGAAACTAAGTAAATGCTGGTATGAGTGTCAAAAATATGATCTCAATGTTAGAAACCCTCCTAAATAATAACACCCTAATTGGACAAAATTTCCATCATTAGAAATGTGATAGTAATGTCCTTCTATTGGTGATAATGTCCTTTGCATAAGATTATCCTGAGTTTTTGGGTACACCTGTGTTTATATCTATGATATTTTTTCCCACATGCATGAGTTATAAAACCTTGCATATTTATTAATTTGATTTAATTTTTTATTAGACCCTATTCCTTCATGTTACTAGGGCATCCATTTGATATAAGCTAAAAGGTGTGTTTATTAGTGGGGTAGGTTGGACATCCTCAAGACCCCACTATGAAGAGAGTTTCTTGCATATCAATACTCTAAGGAGGGACCAAGCCCAATTTATTTCTCCCCACTTTATTTTTGGTGTAAGTTCAAGTGAAGCTAGTATGATAGTAGACTTGGTCCTTTGAATGTGCTTGAGACTAGAAATTTGGGTAATCTGAGCTTAGGAATATTATAGATGGTAGTATGTATAAGTAGGGTAGATTATGGATTAATAAATTAATTGTGAAGAACTTGTTCTAAATTTTAATGTCTATTTTTCACCTAATTTCTATCTAGTGCTTAGAGGGATAATATCATGTATATATGCCATTTTGATTCTTATGTAGGTGATAAAAAAGGTTTAGGCTGACCTTAGGAGGTTTTAGATTTGAAAAAATATATTTGTGTGAAAAAGAGAGGGAAACGACATTAACACCATTCTTTGGACACTATAAAATGTGTTACTATTATCCTTATTATGGTGATAGTGTCTAAGTGGTAGAACATTGGGCATGAAGGGTTATGATACAAGAATGAGGTTTTGGGACTACTTTAGTGATGACTAGGGATGCATGTGGCCTAAAAAAAGGTTTTATAATTGTGAAAATAGGATATAAGGATAATATAGGGGTATATAGTCTCAACTATCACTCTTATCACCAAAATACAACTTTTAAGTGATTACATTTGTCCCCCTTTTATTCTAGAAATGTAGAAAAGTGAAATGACTAGGATAAAGGAAACATAAGTGTACCTATACTTATCTAAGAGGTAAATCCCATGAATATGGGTATGTGTATGTCAATAATGATCCAATGCATGTTATTCAAAATATCAAAAATAAAGAATAAACTAATTAAAGAAGTAAAACTTAGTAAAATTGAGTAAAAGGGGTAAGAGAGAAGAAAGGAATGAATACACCTCACTGGGCACATGAACCAATTCATAAAATTGGTAATGACCTATGTGTGTGAATGTATATAATGATAAATTTGTGAATAGCTTGGACTGAGCTAATGGATTGCTCAATCCTCATGTGTGGGTAGCTCAAGAACTCAATCTAATTTTAACTCCATCATTACCCACCCCTACCTGGTGGATCATGACCTATGAGTAGTTTTGATTGTATTGATATTATGTCCAACCCTATCATGTAGGTTTATCAATAATTCAATTATGATATGACTCCATCATTTCCCACCCATGTGTAGTGAATGATCTGAAACTAAAATTGAGAGATGTAACTAGAAATGTCTAAGTATGTCAGCTCTATGACCTTTTGCGTAAATTAGGTAGCTCTGGGCCACTTGGGAATGTCAACCACTATAGATGGAGTAAGGCATGAAACTAGTGTGAAAACTAAAATATCATGTCATATATATACATTGTACAGAATGACATGGTTTTTTTATTCCATTTGATTAACTAGTGTATAAGTGAACATACAAACATAATGTGTCATGCACATACCCACAAATCAAATATATGAGCATATGGATTCTAGACCAAGTTGTAATAATATATATTTCTGTATCTAAAATAAATATGGGAATGTTCATGCCATGCATTATTCCCTTAATATGATCAAACTATTATGAATCTAAGTAAAACTAGGAAAATTATATACATATATATATATATATATATATATATATATGTATATATATATATGTATATGTATATATATATATATATGTATATATATATATATATATATGTATATGTATATATATATATGTATATATATATATATATATAAAATAGAACCTATGAAAATCTATATTCTACTTGCTATTATTTTTTAGATAATCTAAGTTTTTATGAAACTAATTCTATTAGATAGTAGTGCCATATCTTGGATAGTATTTTCATTATTAGATATGTGGTGCTAGTGTCTAAATTTGGGCACTAGTGTCTTAATTTAATTTATGTGCAACTACATTGATCTCTATATCATTTTTTTTCCCACTATGTTTACTTGAGTCTGATTTATGTAATCTAAACCTATGTGGTTAAAATTTATAGTGAATGCCTTATAGGATCCTGATCTCTTTGATAAACCACCATGAATTCCCCCTCTTTTAAGGGGATTTTTTGAACCTGTGTAATAATTTTTGTCAAAATAAAAATATCTACAAGATTTGTGTTATCCAAAGCATGTATGATAACTACATAATAATCCAATATAATGTGCATACACAATTATCAAAATGTAAGATAATCTAAGCATAATTTTATAATGTACAATGTATGTCATGTCTAACATTCAAAAAGGGTGTTAAAATAGATATCATAATGTATATAACAAAAAATATGAGTAAAACTCAGTATATACCTAGGGGAAGGGTCATGATGTCCATCATAACACCCAAGTAGGAAGAGGAGATGCATGAGGTCCCTCATGGAATATAAAAATAGAGTGTGTAAAAATTAAGATACAAGTGTCATGACCATGACACATATAAAAAAGCATACATAAAACACACATGAGGCATGAAAAGTAGGCCAAGGGGCCACAATACAAGGGACATGAGAATATGTCACTAAATCTAAGAAAACATGATATATAAGGACATGTTCAAATGTCCACATAAACAAGCAATAATAAATTTAGCTTAGAACCACATGGAAGAACATACTACATATACAATTAGGAAGGCACACACAAGGACATGGGTACATGTCTAAAGCATACATACTATGAAATATAAGTGGCATAGAGCCAAAGAGCAATGGCATATTTAAATTCCCTCAAATATAAGAAGCATAGAGATACAATCAAATATAAACTATGAAATCTAGAAATTAAAGTATGCATAGACATGTAATACAAATATGTGTAAGATCCAAGATGTACATATACTAAGTCTAAATTAGTATTATCTAGAAAAAAATCTATGTAAGTGCAACATGATCAATATCAAGATATAATAATGCTAAATTTATGATGTAGAGTATAGAAACATGGAACCTATTTAATGAAACTATGTATAGGGTGTCCCCAAATGGGTTAATGTGTCAAGTGAAGAACCCATGTATTAGTGTATATGCTCTTAGTGGGTAGATAATAGTAAACTAGGATTAGGGTAGAGGACCTAAGTCTTATAGTAATCTACAAGAACTTGATAAAAACAAGTGAAGCATGTATGTATGATAAAACTAACTATACTAGGATAGGTAGCATATGTAGTGTCTAGAAAATATAAGTAATGTAAACATAATAATGCATACAATTTGTAATATTGTGATTTTTGACTAAATATTTGAATGTTTTTGTGTTTTGTTAAATATTATCTTATTTTTTATTTTCTAGATATAAGTTATGTATAAGAAACATGAAAATGAAACTATATAAAAGGATCAAGAGAAAAGGAAAGCATGTAAAATAAGGGAGGAATAATTCTAACTGATGAGTCTCATGGGAGACTCACTATCAATGTCTCATATGTCAAAATAGGAATGGTAATCTCATATGTAGTTTTATTACAATGTTGGATTTGAATAGTTTTTTAGTGTGAGTCTGAGTATTATTCATCATTAGAATCATTATAACCTATAATGCTAGAGGGAATTACCTCATACTATGGAGTTGACCTTTCTGAATTGTGATTTGGAATATTTATTGTTATTTTCCCCTTTTAAACTATTCTTATTTTAGACATATAGTGTTGTGGAGGATCTTTTGTTAGAAAGCATTTTTTGAGAATGCTTGTTAGCTTAGCATGATTTTGAATTTATAACTTAAGTTCTTGATCTTTTTGTAACATTTACTATGTATCTAGATATTTTCCCTTGATAAAATATATCAATGAATTATTTTCCTTAGGATGTTCAATAAATCCCAAACCTTGTTGACCAACATTATCAACTACTATAATAGTAGTTATGCCTTGGGCCTACTTGCCCAAACCTTGATCATGATAATCAAATTGTTGTAGATGTTTTTGACCAAATTCGAACTAATTTGAAAGTTGATCCTAATTTGGAAGGGTTATATTTACATATTTTACTTGATTTACTTGTGCTTGTTATATTGTTTCTACCTCTAATTATGTTTTATGAACCTTTTATTGTTCTAAGTTATGCTTTGGTAACCATTTTTGTATTTTTGTTGAATATGATCCTTTTTAAAAATTTATATTTGTAACTATATGTTGTTTGGATGATGTGTCACTATTTGATTGATTCTTATCCATTATCTATTATATTTTCATTTTGAATGCTAAAAATGAATCAGTGTGGTGGCCATGTATTGTATGACATGCACAATAATATTAAAATATCCTCACTAGGTGTAACGGTGGTAGTTTGATAAAATTAGCTTGAATCATTTACCTTAGTATCTCACTTAAACTCTTATTGGGCCCTTGTAAGATTTTTGAATAACTTATAATATATGCATTGTGTTGTACGTTTTGATTTGGATATGAAAGAGTTATAGGCACAACTTTTCTAGGTGTATATGCATATACATGGCTTACACTGGCATATTATGAATATTGTGTGCATGTAATTTGATTTTCCAATAATGTGGAATTTTCACTTAATACCTGATTTTGATTATATAATTATGATATTAGCTTGCTTATACTAATAATTTTATCCCTTAGAGTCAAACAAGTGTAAACCCTAGTTACTTCTAATTCAACATATAATAACACACCCTATAAGGAAGAGATATGAATAGGATGAGTATGGGGATTAGTGAAAATGATATAGTATGTTTCATCTCATGGAGGAGTGATAGCATGAACCTAGTTAGAGGGAAAGTAACTATCACCCTCATGGAGATGAGGATGAGAAGGAGATTCTTTATTGTGCATAAGATATGACATTGAAACTTGAAACCTAGTTGTTAGCTTATGTAATAGATACTCTATGTATGTAAGGATTTGTTTCTTAATTGAATTCCACATAAGATAAAAATAACATGTTATATATAGAATGAAATTTGAAAGACATTTCTATTGGTATAAAGCATCATCTATATATGTGTTTATGTCTTTTTTGAGTTCATATGGAATTAAAGGGAATAAGCATGAAAATGAAAGTATTAAACTTTGAAAAAAAAATTGATACATTTCTTATATCATTATTATAATGATTATATAAGATAAAATCAAAAAATCTATGGATCTAAAATTTGAATGTTGGAAATGTAAACCCTAGGGTTATCTAGGGTTAGGGTTTGAGTAATGTTGAAAGTAAGTTATGTTCACTAAATGTTTTAACCCTTAAAGACATAGTGTTTATAAATCTTATATTTGTTAAAGATCTAAGTATGATAAATCTAGGTAATAATATGCAATAAATACAACCACTGATTTATTACATAATTAACTAACTTTGACCTTTCTAAAAATAGTGATAAATAATGCAAGTACTAATTTAGTTAGAAAATGACTAAGATGGATGATATGAAGGCTAGAAACTAAGGTTGAGGCTGACTTGAGTGTCATAAATAGGATCTCACTCTCAGAAACCTTCCTAGATAGTAGATCCATTATTAGAAATGTAGTAGTAGTATCTTTATATTTTTAGTAGTGTCTTGTATGAAGTATTGTCCTAAATTTTTGTGTACACCTATGTCTTGATCTATGAAGTATGTTCTCATGTGCATGAGTTCTGAAACCTTGTATATTTCTTATTTAGATTGAATTTGTGAGAAAACCCTAATCCTTCATGTTTCTAGGGAATATAGTTGATACGAGTTAAAAAGGTGTGTTTGTTAGTGGTGTAAGATAGACATCCTCAACATGCCACTATGATGAGAGTTCCCTACATAACGATACTATGAGGAGGGATCAAGTCTAGTGTAGTTCTCTACACCTTAGTGTTGGTGCAAGTGCAAGTCACTCTAGTATGATAATGGAATTGAGTGCTTTGAATGTCCTTGAGACTATAAATATATGTAATCTGATCTTAATAATGTTGAATATGGTATTATGAAAAATTAGGGTAGATTAAGGACTGATAAACTTAATTATTCACAACTTGTTCTATGTTTGAATGTGTATTTTACATATAATTTCCATCTAGTGGTTAGAGGGATAAAAATCATATATATATATATATATATATATATATATATAGAGAGAGAGAGAGAGAGAGAGAGAGACCACTTTGATGCTTATATTCATGTTAAAAGAGGTCTAGGATGAACCTAGGAGGTTTTAGATTTGAAAAGATATCTATTTTTGAAAAAGAGATTGAAAAGATATTAGTGCCCTTATTGGGACATGTTGTCACTTGAACTTACACCCAATGAGGAGATGACAAGTCTCTCCTTATTTAATTGGCACGACGTAACCACCTTAGGGTCATGGGTGCTCCTAAATTGAGGTGGTTCCATTATGCCACTTGAATAAGAAGAGACTTGTCATATCCTCATTGGGTGTAAGTTGAAGTTAAAATAGTTTTTGGCATGCTCAGTGGGACAAAAGGTCCATTACTTAAGGAATTTTGGTGTTATTCTTAAGATACTAGCCTTTAGAGGTAATTATACTAAACACCAATGGTGACTCCAAGTATAAATCTACTAGTTAAGTAGTCTAGGTATTCTTACTAAAGTTGTTTTCTTGTTCTATACATTTCTCATAAGTTTCATGGATTATTTTGATGTTGAGTTTATCCTAACACAAGTTGAGGAGACATATCCTTATTTTATTATTCCCCCTCAATATAAACAAGTCCTTGGCCAATCTTGGCATGATCCTTATCAATAATATGTTTCCTATGACCAGCCAATCAAGCTTGTACTCCACCTAGTCCACCTAGTTCCTTTCTAAGTCATACCATTACAAGTTTCAAAAATACTCTCATTGTCTATGAAGACTTCATGTTAGACCTTGATACTAGATATGGTTGTGTTCAAGTCATCCCTAGTGTTTATATCAAGAGTGTAAGGGATGATTGGGAATAAGTTAAGAAAGAATGGATGCCTATAGAGAGAGCTATTTGGCAAGGTCTTAAATATGAGATGCTTAATATTTGTGGCCTAATTTTCCATCTAGAAGAGAGGCTAAGAGATCATGAACTACCTCATTTTTGGTATCCCTAATATACCCCACATTAACCTTTGAGTCTGTTAACTTTGCCCACTCAAGATTCTAATCCAAGCATGTTCTAAAATGCCTTGAGTTCTTCATGCATTACCCAAAGTTTCCCTTCTTGGAATCCCATCTAAGAGAGTAGACAAAGGAAGGAGGAAATCATGGTTGAGTAAGTTGATTTATTTGGAGAAGATTTTGAGAAAGGAATTTTGAGTTTTTAGGCTCATCTTGAAAATAAGAATGAATTAGCCAATCAAATTTTAAGGCAATCTATCATGGTAGTAGAAAATGAACTCTCTAAGTTTACTTTTCCATGTTGCAATCAAGATTCTAAGCCTAAGGAAAATCAACGTTTCCTAAACCTACCATTCACCCCTTCATTAACATCTTATCTCCATGAAAACATATTTGAGTCTACCTTCCCAAGATGGAAAGAAGTGGTGGTAACTTGTCAAGAAAATACCAAATCATGTTTAGATGGAGAAGTTGGAGGGGGAGAGAAACTTGAAACCCCTCAAATCCCTCCCACCCCTCCTCAAGAATCCATTGAACCCATATTTCCACCTCCTCTAACTGATCAATGTTTCCCTGCTAATGTTGAGGATTACATTGCTACTTGGGAATCTTCTTTGGTTAAACTTCCTATTTTTAAGATGCCTAATATTAACATCACTAAGAGGGAGGAAGAGATAGAGATTTAAGATTGGATTAAAGATGAGAATGATCTAAATCCTTGTGAATAAGACATTCCTTGTGTTGAAAAATATGCCTTGTAAGGAGTTATTTTGGATTCTAAATAAGAGGAAGAGGTTTCTCTTGTTGTTATTTTTCATGATGTTGACTAGTCAAAGGATGATGGTTTGTGGTAGAAATTTGAAGACATATGAAATGATTTTGAAGGAATAAAGGGGCATATAATTCCTTTGGATATGATTTTAAGCCATGGTAATCAAGATGTTGTGTCTCAAAAGGAAGACATGTGACAGACCTATATGTAAATATTCAAAGATTATGAGGATTGTGAGAAGACAAAACTCCTAATGAAATAAGTCCAAGATGTTATAAAATAGTTAGATATTGAGGATTATCACCATCAAGAAATCATAACTCATGATGAAGCAATATTTGATGATCTTGGGACTTTTGAGGATGGTTCAAAAGTTGATATTGGTCCTTTTGAGGGTGACTCGAAGCTTATTTCTACAATCACCTATGAAACTGCCCCCATCAACACTAAGGAATAATTTGAGAAAGAAACACTTAAAAAATTTCATGATATAAGACTTATTGAAGGATTTGAAGAGGTTTCAACAAGTGAAAATTACAATAGGATCCTTCAAGAAGACATAGACTTCCAACAAGCTGTCCCATGCATGTATATGCAAATATGTCATGAGGAGATAAATAGAAAGAAATATGAAGCATGTTTATAGGTTCAATAGGACTTTATATACCTTAGAAACTTATGGGAGATGACTCCATTAGATGACATACCAAGACAAAAAGTAAAGAGAATACATGAGTCATCTAGCCCCATATCCAAAAGGAAGCATGCTTGGCATCCTCATTCATCTAGTAAGGAAGGAGATCTAAGGTATGTCCCTTTTGGTCTAGGAAGGGAGGTATGTTTAAGATAAACATAAATATTTTTTTTATTTCATTTGTGTCTTGTGGTCCCTAAGTGCTTAATGGCACAAGTGTGCCTTTGTTTTATGTGTTTGCTTTGGTCTTGTTATGTTTTTTTCTTTCCTTTTGTGTTTTGAGGTAAACTAATTGTTTGTTAGTCTAGTCATAGGTTTGGTATTATTGTTTCCAAGTGCATTTTTAATCCCTTAACTCAATGGATAGGATAAGGCTATTTGTCCTTAATATAGGCAAGCATGTTACCCCTAAGAATTACTAAAAGTGTTGACTAAATTTGAATTTTATCCAAATTGGGTCAACCCCTACATTTATAAACTTTTAAGAGGTTTCCATATTTCCCATGGGTGTGTTATGTTAGTCTATCATCTTACCTAGCCTTGTTCTAGTCCTTGTTGAAGTCAATCTTCCTTGTACTTGTATATTCAACCAAATTCAACCTTGGTCAAAAATGGCAAAAGTTCCAAAATGTGTTGGATATGTCCTAATATTGTCTTTGATATGTTTTAAGGTATCTTCTAACTATAAACTGGTCCTTTACCATGCTTTATATGTAAAAAGAGTTAGTTGGCCATATTTATAGCACAATAAATATCTAGTACAAATTTCCAAGGAAGAATATTTGTCACCAAGAGATATTTAAACATGGAGGATGTTAGGATCTATCAAAAAGTGGTCAGTGTTAGTTCAAGAGGTAGTTTTATGTAGAAAGAAGTAGTTTTTCCTTGTTTTTAGGCCATTTACAACACTTGTGTGGACTTGTTGAACTCCACTTTCAGAAAATAATGTGGGAAAATGTCTCTTCACCTCCATAAAATCATTTACACACATGGTTTTTATGGAAGGTCTCAAATTTTTTTGTCTTTGATTTTGTTTCTTCCACTTTCTCCTTGCAAGCCAAGAAAGGCCATTTTCAAGTGTTTGGTGTGGGTCATACAATTGGATTAGATGAAAATGATTTTGAGGCTGAAAATTAATTTTAGTCTACTTCACATTAATATTAAGAAGTTTGGGTTCCATGCCTTCTCCTTTATGAACCATCACTTAGACTCCAAGAAAATTTTTGTGCACTTTCATGTAAGAGGGGTCCCTATTTGAAATAGTTTTATAATATATATTTTTTTTTTGACAAGTTTGATGGTTTCATATGTTATTTAGGTAATTTACATAGTTTCTCCATTCTCCTATTGGATTTGGAAGTCTCATTAATCCAAGAAACATCTCCTAAGTTTATCTTTACTTATAAGCTACTATTTTGCATCGACAATTGTTTCACCTAGCTTGGATGGAGTTTTTCCACGTTGACATGAAGGAGAGAGATGTGTATTAGATGTTTTTAAGTTATAAATTTGAATTTTATGATAAAATAAGAGACCATGAATCCTAAACCATGCATCTTGCTCATTCTTTTCCCTTCACTACTTGCCATAACTAATCTCCACCTTCAGGTGATCTTAATAGGGGTTTTTAATAGTCACATGAATATTTTAGAGCATTTTAATAGAATCCATTTCCTTGATATAGTATAAGGAACATTAAAATATTGTTTTATAGGTAATTTTCCAAACAAAGAGATGAAAATCGAAGACTGTATGTTTAGGATCTGTCTTTAAAAGGCTAAAATAGAGTCCCAATAGGTTTTGGTAAGCCTCCAAAGGTGCACTTGAAAAAGGTTTTGAGTCATAAAACATGGTAGAAATATAGCCTCTATCTCAATAAAGGACCCTACAAATTTGGAAGAAGAAATGATAAAAGGAGGGTTACTTTGTGAGGTCTTAAAAGTGCCTTTTAACACACTAAAAAGTCTCAATGATATCTACAACACTAAGTTACAATATATCCTTCTTCACTCAGATTGAAATGAGACTATTATTTATACTAAAATGGTTTCATTTGAATCAAATGGATGCTCATGGAATGAAATTCACATGAGAGAGATGTTTAACAGTGTTATGACCCCATGAAGTAAACATACAATCTATATGGACTGTCTTAATCCACCTACAATAGGCATGGTATGAGACAAACCCAAATCTTAATGTGTTTTGATGATATAAGGATCTTAAAGGATTATTATATTTTAATTTGACACTCTATGATAAATATGGGTTATATTAGTCACCAAAAATTCTAAGATATGTCATTAAACATGAGAATTTTTCACCTACAGATGAAGGTACATGCAAAGGTCAATCAAATTACCCCAGTCATGAGCTAAGGTGAATTGCAAGTGACCTAGTGACTATTATAAAATTGTATGGGTCAAAACAATAAAATTTAATACATAATTACATGATTATTCAACTTGAATAGGTATCTTGAAAGACCTCCATGAAGCAATATGCACCTATAGGAAAAGTATCTCAGTCCACCTAAGGGTAGTCAACACTGTCCTAGGAAAGTAAGGATTGTTTGAAGAGTGAAGTGTATGAGGAAGATTTGGATGAGTGAAAGGATAAAAATTATTTTTATGACTTGAAATATATCATAATATTTCATTATCAATTCCTAATACATCCATAATAACCTACAGGCAAGGTCAACTTTTGTCTCAGTCAACAGGGTAAGCTTAGTCCTGTGTTTCTAAAGGCATAGAAGGTGTTTGTGAGACAAAGAGGATATAATTATGTTGAATACATTAAAACCATTATCATCAAAGGTTGATATCCCCTATTAAATGATCATATTTCAAAATAAATATTTACAAACAAAACAAATTCAATCCATTTCTAAACCCTGTAGATAGTGTGCACTCCAAAAGCTTGACTAAGAAATTGAGTAGGTTAGAGGTCTAAAACTTGGAACCAAGAGATAAGATTTGGTAAAAATTACCCTTTGGAGTTGGATAATTCCATTTATATAGAATTGGAAAATTACCCTTTGTTTTATCTCATAGGTAGGGCACTTTTTCCATAAATGAGTAGGTAGTTTTGAGGAAAAAGGGATGAAATTGGTGACTAGAACCATAAAATACCTTCCAATATTATTTTTAAAGCTATATCACACCTAAAATAGCATTAAAAACCTTGATAAGATGACTAAAATAAAATAGGGTATTCTATGCTACAAGGGTTGCATCATCATGATAAGGATTGGTAAAGCATATGGCTAGGTAATGATGGTCATCTTCACTTTTGACCTTAGATAAGCCTCCCAAATGACTGGATAATGTTTAGGGGACTACTAAATATGTTTTAAACCCCATAGGATGCAATTAAAACCATTTAAACTCATTTTAAGGTAGGAGTTGTAGACAGACCTATGGGGCAGGGTATGGGCCTAATACCAAATAGGGGTCAGTTTTAGTTCTAAGCTCTTGGTGAACTATTATGATGATGGGAACATGTGTTTAGGATATGTAAAGAGGTTCCTAGACCCATAATTTGTAAGGAAGGACACCAAAAATCCATTTTGGGCTTGAGAACATTCTAAACCCTCATAAAATATGTAAGAAGGACTTGAGTAGTCAACTTGAGATGCTCATATCTCTCATAACACTTTTTGTGGGAGGTTAAGTTGTTTGGGAATGATGGAGATGGTATTTATGAGTACATAAGTGGATTTTTTTTGGGTTTCCAATGTGCCAATTCTATGAACAAAGGTTAAGACCAGAACTAACTCCAAAACCCTCATAAACCCTCCTAAGGACCTGATTGGAGAAAAAATTGAAGTCTCAAAATGCAATGGAAAGGCCATGAAACTTTTGTAAATTATATAAAAATCTCCTAGGCTCCCTCAAATATAAAATTTTGTTGTATGGACCTATACAAATGGGGTTAAAACATGGATTTATTTGACATTTTTTTGTGTTATATAGGTTTGGGAGAGTTTTAAAGGTACCATCACCTTTGGGAGAGAGTTTAGGACTTTTTATAAGTATTCATGTCCATATATTGAACCATATAGGCTCCTAAGTGTGCCTACCATCTCTCTCATATTAGCCAGTCACAGGGAATGGATAGTGAACACTTAGGAAAAGTCATGAAACTCTATTTGGGAAGCCTTTTAAGGCCTATTTGATGAGCCTGATGAATTAGAAACCCTTGAAACATTCCATCCCTCCTTGTGCATGGATCATATTGTATAATTTTGAAGGTTTTGGGTGCCAAGTGAAGTCATTTTGGGACTATCATAGAATTGTCCATGACAATAAGAATAGGAATGATTAGAGACTAATCCAATGCATGTGAGGGATTTTTTGTAACCCCTCATACTTAGATCCATAATTATACTTGACCCTATGTATTGAGGAGGTATTTTTTGAAGGAAAATCATGAAGGGTAGTTTCTTATGCATGCATAAGGGAATATAAGCCACATGTGGATGAGTTAGCTACATTTGAGGGAAATTTGTCTTTATCTTCCTTACATGGATTACCTCTCCATAATTCCATTGATGTTATAACTCATTTTACTCATTTTAAAAGTGTCTTAATGACTCTTTAACTTCCCTTTTTCTCACTCTCTCACATAATTGCTATAAATTCTAGTCTTTTGGCATTGTATATAGATCTCTCTAGCTTGGTATGGCGAATCCCTACCAAATTTTTGCCTTAAGATAATAAAGATAGTTTTTTTACCTCATTAAAGATTTCACTAAGTTTACACAATGTTTTTTGGTCTTGTGCAAGTGTAGCTTTATTTACCTTCACATGCTACTCTTCCTAGTACCTTGTTTTGTAATCTCTCTTTTGTAGGTCAGCAAGAAGTGTCTAATGTTGATATTTTAGGTGTAGTGAATAGTATATTATATATTTTGTCTTAGAATTCATATTTTCTAACCCATCCTAGCCTAATCTATCTCCAAGACCCCATGTTTTAAACATTAATGTGAGAGAGAAGATTGTCATTGGATGAAGTGTATGTGGAAACTTCTCCTTGGTTCTAAGTTTAAGTTAAAGGGTATGAGTGGAGAATATACTTGGTATATCACCTCCCATATATTATAATTTATTTAATATATTCTTATCCCTTTTCATTCCCCCAAGTGTTAGTTGTAAGATTGAGCTATAATGATGCATCAAGGGGAACTAACCCATAATATAGAGATCCACCTCACATTTAGTGACCCATAGCCCTAAGGTGGTTAAATTGTGCTACTTAAATGAAGATAAAATTTTAATATTCTCATTAGGTGTAATTTCAAGTGATAACAGGACACTAACACCATGTGGCACTATTATCCTTATTATGGTGATAGTGTCCAAGTGGTAGAACACTATGCATGAATGCCCAACATGAAGAATGGGGGTCTGGAACTATGTTAGGGATGACTAAGGACACCTATGGCCTACATGAATAATACATAAGTGTGAAAAGAGGCTCTAATATATGTCTAGGGATAATTAAGATAGGGATATGTAGTCTCAAGTAGCACTCTTAGCACTAAAATACCACTTTCAGGTGATTACAAATCCACTCTAATTTTGAAAACAAAGTTAATTATATTATTGACCTTGAGGTATAAATCAAATATTATGGCCCACTACATATGCTTCCTAGTGATGAAGATATCCTATAATTAATCCTTTCAAGAGAGCCTCAACTTTTCCATAAACATCATAAGCTTCACCATTTTGAAAAAAAGGACTCTCACTTTAATAATTGTTTTCCTAGTGTTGACCCTAAGCCTAACCTTATTTTCAAACTTCCTTTATCTCAACATCATTTTCAATATATAAATACAAAACCTATTTAAGAAACTCAAGAAATTAGATTTGGTACATATTCCAATCCTAAGTCAGTTCTTACCTCTAAGGAAATTCACCCTGAATAGAAAGATAATTACAACCTTTTTTTAATTAAATATTAGAAATTATTTTTATGGTTATATGAGTACATGTCAAGAATAGAATTAGTGTAGATTTTAATAACATAATAACATATCTATATGTGAAACATGTGTGCCAAAAGTAACATAAGTATCCTCCTAAGATTCCCACATTATGTCACAAATAAGTTATCAATATACTAGATGTTAAGCTTATTCGACCTATAGATTACTAAAAATAAGTCACTATGGTTATTTTAATTTGCATCAATTTTCATAATATTAGCTTAACATATCCTAAGGACAAATTTTCATTAATTTCAATAAACATTGTTATCTATTACATAGTTAGCTATGAGATGATTTACCTCATAGATGGTTTTTTTGGGTATTATCATATTCATATTGCCCCTACAAATAAACATAAAACCAAATCTAATACAAAGTGTGGAACCTATTACTATGTTAAGATTACCTTTAGCCTTAAAAATTCTATAAAAACTTATTAATGAACAATGATCCACATATTTCATGATCTCAACCAAATAATATTTGAAACTTACTTTGATGAGCTTATCACAAAATCAAAGAGTTATAAAAACCATATTCATGACCTAGTTATTATATTTGATCATCTTATCAAGTAAAAATTCAATCTCAATCTTGAACTTTTGGTGTTATCTTTATAAATTTATTAGCATTCTTATTTTCACCATGAGGGATTGATGTATATCCTTAGATAAATTTTAATATCAACATGGATATATTTTAATCCATTAATGACATCTTAAATTACCTTTATAAACATGGGAAAATCCACTGAGATGTTCTTGAGTTAGTTTACCATGTATTGTTAATAAACTCCCTTATCAATAAAAATTATGTGTTAGAATGGACCAATGTTTATCAACAAGCCTTTGATAATATGAATAAATCATTGATTCATCATTATGCTCTGAAACAACCTTATAATGATCACCCTATCATATTTTATACTTTATTTACCCCCATATCTATTTGGCTAACTTTTTTGTAACAAGAAGAGCCAAGAAAAAATATTCCATTAATGTATTATGCATACCTTGATAGATTATGAGACCACTACACAAATTTGGAGTTTGATTGTATTGAAATATAATTTACCATGGAAAATCTTTGTAATTATATAATTCACCAAAATACCTATGTCATCATATTTTATAATCCCCTTCACCATTTCTTCTCTAAGGATTTCTTTCCTAGAGACTGAATAAGAATGTGGATGGTGATATTAATGGAATTTTAACTCCTAATAATGAATCAAAAATAAATAAAATCCCAAGTGATCATTGATAAACTTACTACCACACCCATATCATCTCAAAAACACCTTCAATATACTCTTTTTTTAAGAATATTCCTCTAAATTTAAGGTATTGATCAAGTTATCTCTCTAAAATACTAATTTCACAATTTCATAGACTATATTGAGGTGAAAGCCCTTGAAGAGATTGAAATAGTAGTATTTACACCTAAAAAATATAGTTTATAATAACTAAACAAAGTTACCATTGACCTATATGAATATATTTAGACACTATACTTTGATGGAGCAAGTGCCTTCAAGGAGTTGGGGAAAGATGTATCCTATTTGATCATTACAAAAATTTGATTCCTCTAGTTTTTTTATTAAAAATTTGATGTCACTAATAATATATCTAAATATTAATCTCTAATCCATGGGATAAAAGCATAGATATATCTAGACATTCCATACTTACATACCTTATTAGATTCATAACTTAAGTTGGGTGAAGAATATGGCTTACTAAAATCACAAAGTATAGTTGATGGACATGTGTAAAGTTTGATATATTTTGTTTTTTGGATAATATT
Organism: Torreya grandis; assembly: GCA_037957365.1. Classification (NCBI taxonomy): domain Eukaryota; kingdom Viridiplantae; phylum Streptophyta; class Pinopsida; order Cupressales; family Taxaceae; genus Torreya; species Torreya grandis. The sequence continues at coordinate 546,647 of JARHVA010004771.1, read as the reverse complement.
TTGTGTGTAATTGACATATTTGATCATAAGGATATATTATAGAATGAAAATATTCACTCCTTTTAGGCATATCAAAAATATAGAATGTGAAGAAACAATGTTGAGTAAAACTAAATATATAACTCTCAATAATAATTTCATATGGTTCTAATGCGATAGATATTTAATAAACACTATTCTAAAATAATTTACCTATGTGTATTTTATTGTTATTTTCTCACCTAAGTACTTTATTTTCCTTAATATATTAATTATATAAGTATATTCTGATGTTATAATTCTAATAAACTTGTGTTACTTTGTGCATAAATCTATTTGAGTTGATTAATATATATTTTCAATTTGAATATGGTATTGACTATGTACTTTTTTTATTTATACACAAGCTATACTTGAATTACCATGTTCTAAAGGGTTTATAAGAAAATATACTAATAATGGTGCAGTGAGCATGGAACTTTGTTGAAACATGTTGAAATGGTTTTTAGGATAAAGGGATATAGATATATAGCTCGATGAAATAATACAAAATTTTATTGAAGAGGAAGTAATAATAATAGGTAAAAACATAAGTAAATTATTAAGGATCATATGTACAATGAAATCTATGAAATATTTTTCTATGAATTTATTTAGCTATTAGTTGTTTAGTTATATAGATTACAATACTATTATTACCATCGAGAACAAAATTCATAACTTGGTCAAAGGAAAACCTAGAAAACCTGTAAAACTTGGACAATAATTGGATCTACATAGTATATTATTGCACAAATTTTACCATTGATAGGTATATTACCAAAAAATTTATACATGGATACATATACTTTGAATTTGCACAATATTAGTTTGTTAGGGGAATCCATGGGAAGTTCCTTTAATGACTATCTACTCTGATCAAGATGTTGGTTATGGAAAATGCCATAGTACCCACTCCTACCAACATGGGTTAATAGTTTTGGGTTTTATGGGAATGTATGAAATGTAGGAGTGAATGAATCATATATAGATAGATAAAATTGAACCTAAACCCAAAATAATGGAGGATGAAAAGAACTAGAGTGAAAAGAATATTCTAGGATTAGAAAGAGAACTATGACAATATAGAAGATGGAACAAATTGAGTAATCTATAATTAACTATGAAGATGATTAGGAATAAGGTAGAAGATGTTGGAGAAATGGGAGCCTAAAGAAAGGCTTCATATGGGGAAGGAATTATAGTATATGTAGAGTAGGAAAGAAAATGGATTGAATAAGAATAAAATAGAGCTTTTAGTAGTGAGGAAATGGATCAAAGCGAATAAGAAGAAGAAGGTATAATAGAAGTATGTAGTTAAGGGATATAAGTAGTTCATGGTTAAGAGTAAAAAAAGTGCTTATAGTAGTGGAAGAATATTCATGAGAAGAGATTATGCATAAGCATATAAATATGGTAGGTTAAAGATCATAGTTAGAGGAAGCTAATGATAGAGATAATTCATTTTTTGAGTATGCATCTTCCTAGCCTAATTTTTATTTAGTTAAAATAAAAAATTCAAAGGATAGGATTAGAGGAGGTTGGTTTGAATTTTTCACAAATAGTTTTGGAAAACTTAGTATAAAAACAAACAAGTCTTTTGCTAAGAAGAGGCTAGAATAAGTTGGACTTAATTTTGAAGTCATTTTTAAAATGCTAGCAAAAAGTATACATAAGCCTATAGTCACAATGACTAGTGCACAAAAACCTACAATCATAGTCATGAGTGTGTAGCGGTAGCTAGTGTTATCCCTTAAAAGTAATAAAAATATGCATTACACTCCAATAATATTTATTGTGTTGACACCATATGATGGGTTTACAGACCCTGAGTAATATTGATTTAATAATTTTGAGAATATTGGTGTATTATTCCTAATTTAGTTAAATGGCTTGAGTAGTAAAATTAGTAAATAAATATGCAATAATTAAGATACTAACTTTTATAATTTTATTACAATTCATTTCTAAAAATAGTAATAAGGGAAAGAAAATAAGACTTAGCCAAAAACTAAATGATCAGATTGAGATAGACATTGGAATTCACTATGTAGGATTGAGACACTATCTCAAATCAAGATCTTTCCTTAATTTTATGATTAGATAGGAGCAACAAAAATAAGACACCCTAAGCTCTGTTTCTATAGTCTACTTCATCCACTATTATCTAGGAGACCTAAGCTTTCTCATTTTTGTTCACTATGTTTGTGAGACCCTGCCTATGAAATTTTGACTATTGTATGTCTACAAAACTCCCTATAGAGATGATTTTGTCTTCAAACTTAGACTCCATTGTGCTTTGACAAATTTTAAGAAATAAGGTTTGGGGGGGGGGGGGGTTTAGTGTGTGTAATATTCACTATATGTGTATCCATACCCCTTGTGTGGGCACACTGCCTATATACCAATACTCTAAAGAGGGATCAAGTCATATGTAGTTCTCCCACTTGATGTGATTTGTGAAATAGTGTGTATGAAGATGAAAAATGTTAATTGAGTGTGTTTTAGGTGACTAGGGACTAGTGTAAGGATTTTAATAAGCTAGAAATGGTATTGGATGGCTGTATGTAGATAATAGGTAAATATGCTTGAGTAGTCTTACTTGTATTCTTGTTTGTTTTGTGATATTTTCCAACAACCTTCTAAATGAAATTTTAATGGGATTTTATAGGGATATATTAATCATGAGTTGAATTTATTTTATTAGGCTAACAAGGAGGATAGGAACCAAAAGGAAATGATAATTTGGGCTCAAAAGGTGATTAGATAGGAGCACCGAAAATGGGACACCCTAGGGTCCAATGCTATAGTCTAAGTTGGTTGCTATATTCCTAAGCTAACAAGATTTGAGGGTGGATCTATCATGGAAGGAGGAGTCTGGTTCAGCTAAGAGCAAGTCTGGAAGGCTACAAATGTTTGGGAATTAGTGAAAATATGCCTATGAGGGTCATGAAAGTAAGCAAGAGGGGCCTATGGGATAAATGTCATAAGTCACACTCACTTTACTAATTTTTACATTTTATATGACTACATTTCTTCCCCCTCCCCTAATTTATTCTAGTGATGCAACAAAGAAAAATACTAGGATAAAGGACAAATATAAATCATATTTTAACTTACCTATAAGGGTGAAGATCATGAAGCTATTGTGATGATGGGTGTACATAAAGATAACATAGTATGAAATGTAAATCTATTATGATGTTGAGTGACGCTGGGTGATATTATTCTAAGAGAAATATCATGAATAGATCTAAGTGATTAATTCCCTAAGAGTGGATCAAGAATGCAAAGGCTGTGCCTTTGGATCCATCATCACAAAATAAGTGAAGCTATGTGATCATGCATGTGATAATCAATGTTTTGACTGTGTGTCTAATCCCTCTGAATAGGTGGCTCAAGAGTACAAAGGATAGTTATTCATTTGGATCCATCATTTCCCCATGAATTGAATATATAAAATGATACTGGTATGAAATATGTGTTAGATGAGATGGATTTTTAAGATCATGAATGATTTATAGTCTAACAATGTTGGCATGGATAGCCAAATGTATGATGGAAACTAGGCCACTCTTGGCCATTCCAAAACATGGAGATTAGGCTTGTATGAAAGCCTCTTAGAAACTAACCACTAGGTTTATATCAAATCCATTATAAAATGTGGAGGTTATGCTTATATGAAATCCAATTTGAAGTGATGCCAACTACCTATAGATAGATTAAGGCACACAACTACTAAGAATACTTGGGTAATATGCTAAACTTGGAAAGAAAGAAACAAAAATAAATGTGCCCTAACATTGCCCCTAATCACTAGTGTATCAAACATGGATTCTAATTTGAAAATTATACCAACTACCATATCTAAAATGGGAAGCGAGAGCCATCATACCATGCATGATACCCCCTATATCTAGATTCTCTAAGCAAAAATGTACTAAAAATTATTGATTTTGAACTGGTCTGAATGTGCAAAACTATAGCTAAACCTAATTTTTTGCCTATTTTTGGAAAATCTATTTTTTTATAATATTTATAAATGAACACCAAAAATAGGACACCCTATTGTCTGATGTTGTTGTCCATGTCTATTTGTGTTATCCTTTACTAAAACTAAAAATTGTTCTAGAATAATCACTATTTTTCTAGTCTATTTTGCTTAGTTTTTCCTTTTATTGCTATTATGAGTGTTATAAAATTGATTTTTCAACTAGTAGGAGCTTTGATATCTATGACAAAACCCCTATATATTTCCCCCTCTTTTGAGGGTAGGAATGAAGACCCTATAATTACTTCCCTCAGAAGAAAGAGCCATAAAAGTGTGTAATGAGAGATTGATAGATCAACATGGGTATGCATAGATAGATATAACAATGTAATAGTATTTGCAATGTACTAAATTGAAACTAGAAATAGAAGTCTAGCTAGTTATTTAGTTGTTATTTGGAAAGATGGATCATGATGTCCATCATGGCAACTAAGATAACAATATAATGCATGGTGTGGATCATGGCATTACAAAAAATGAGAATAAAACAAGCAACAATCACACTAGGCAAGAAACGTACAAGGATGGAAAAGGGGTGAAGCAAACAAGGGACATGGGAAAATGTCACTCAAAATAGAAAGCAAGCATACAAGGCATGTTTAAATGCCAAATATGCATACATTTGAAAATAATCAAGGTTAGACTGAAATCCATAATCACTTAGAAGATTATAGGCAAAGGACATTGGTAAATGTCCTAAGGCCCACATATGAATAGAAGTAAAGGACATTAGAAAGTGTCCTAAGGCACATACAAAAGACAAAATAGGAATTGAGGAATGAAATCAATATAGATATACAGAGTAAGAAAGGAAAGCATAAAAAATTGGAAATACAATCAAATCTAACTAATTAAAATAAGAAGGTGAAAGTATGAAAGACATGGTAATACAAGACTAGGTATATGCTAGGAAATACACAAGTTATATATACTAGTGAGTGTTGATATAATTATCTATGTAATCTAGTAAACAATATACAAAAACATTATAACTAGAGTTTATGTTGTATAAATGACATAACTTGGATGGTGTAGTCATGTAGAAGATGCCCTTAGTGGGTTTATGTATCGATGTCTCAAATGTAGAAGTAGGATGTCCCCTCAATGGGTAGAGTGATGCAATCAAAGAGCTAGATGTCACTACACACACTCAAAGGAGATCGAGTGAAGTCTGGTAATGTATATAAATCAACAAACAATAGCATATAATAACAATTTAAGTGCATAAGTTCCATTTTGTCTTCCTCAACCACTTCAGGCATAAGGTCAGCTTGTCTTTTCCTTTCTATCTTCGCTACTCCCTGATCTAAAGCCTACATGCTCATAGGAAAAAGGATATGCGCCCTATTCTTCACGAAGGCCTTATTCTGCTTATTGAAGGCTATTGCAAGAATAGGGCACTAGTTAAGTATCCCAAACAGGGGAAAAACAAGTTGCCAGGAAATAAAAAGAATGAAAATGTAAGCAAGAGAGGCAAAATTAAGACCCCTAGTCCTAATAAACAGATTGTAGAAGAAGAAAGGGGTCGGGAGAGAATTGAAGAACCCGAGGAGGAAAAACCAGAGGAAGAAGAAGGAACTGAGAGCTGGGACACCAACTTTAGTAATGATGAAGAAGGATCTGAGGAAATTGAAAAAGATAATGTCAATACAGAGGAGGATTCTGCTATCAGAACAGAAGAGATGGAGGAAAACTAGAAAGTGTCAGAGAATGAATTTGTCCAGGAAGATCCTATTGAGGACCCAAATTCTAAGAATGAAAAGGAAATTTTTGTCCAGGATGATATTCAAAATATGGATATGGAAATTCAAATTGGAATCAATGAGCGAGAACAAAAGAGTCAAGAAGACCTCTTTGAAGAAGCCAGGAATAGCCCCAATAAAAAGTCTGAGGATTGGAGAGGGAAGAATCAGAATGATGAAACACACACTCCTATGACTTGGGTTAACTGTAAAGCTGAGTCTTCCTCCCATTTTGATTCCTGGTTGTGTAGGGAGATCATTGATCTCAAGAGAAAAGCAAAAACTTTGGAAGATTCTCTGAAAGCTACTTGGAACAAAGTAAACAACATGGAAAATCAGTTAAGCGAGATCCCTGTTAAGCTCAAAGCTTATGAAAACAACCTCTGGGAACTAATAAAGGACAACAAAAAGAAAATGGAGGAAGTAACATCCAACATTTGTGCAGCTACTATCAATATAGGTAAACGAGCCAATGAGGAGACCAAAGCACTAGAGGGTCCCAGCAAAAGGACAAGGCAAAGCTCCAGAAAGAAAGATACACAAAAAGGAGCTTTGCTGGAGGCTACCACCCAAGAAACAGCTTTGAAAGGAAAAGAAGCCATGAACTTGATACTAGAACTGGATGAATAATCTGGTCCTTCTTGTTGGTTTAGAAATTGGTACTGATCTTTGTTCTCTTTTTGTTATCTTTTGTTTGTTCTTACCAGATTTTTGTTTCTGGGTTTTGACCGGATGTGTCTCTAATGGTTTCAGGTCCATTTAAAACCTATTTTTGTTACTTCTTTGTAGTGTTTTTAGGCGTTGCCTATGGGCTTAGATGTTCTTTATTTTGCTCTCTGTTATAGGGTTTCAGGGCCCCTTCAAAACCTATTTTTACCTCAATCTAAAACAAATTTAAGTATATAATAGTAGTAGAAATGTAAAGCATAGATAATGCATACAATCAAAATGTTTTTGTTGTTTTCACATATTTGAAATATTATTGTAATTTTGATATATTTGAACGTTTTTGGAATTTTGATATATTTTTATTGTTTTTGTATTTTTTATATAATCTATGTATAATGAAGCATAAGAAACTATGTAAAAGTAAAACTAAGAAGAGATGATACTAACTGATGAGTCTCATGGGAGACTCCCTATCATGGTGTCCTATATCAAGGAGAGGAATTGTGCATGATCATGATGCACAATGGAAGGGATGAGACTATGGATCTAAAATTTATGTATATTATAACTGCTCTAAAATATTTGAAGTGGAAATTGAGTGTAGGGTCCCCATGTAACTTTGAGAAGTGGATACAACTATAGGGCTCTTAGGTACTCATCTAGTAGTAGGAGATGCTCTCTAAACATGTGCTGTATGTGTAGAGGCATGAGATCTCAATGATACTACCATAGGTGTGAAATTTTTTGTTAGAAGCTATCTATAATCCTAAAACTATGGTTACTTTTAAGGAGACCTCTATGGTAGTGTATAAACTCTTTGTGTTGGTGATGGAGGCCTCAACTGTGTCTGAATCTAAACTAGAGGAATAACTAAAACTGGTGGAGAAACTAAAAATGGTTACTAAAAAATAGAAGATGGCTCTAAAGTGGGGAGTGGTAACTCTTATGAAACTCCACCAACTATAAAAAATTGATTAGTGTGAATGAATTTCATGCATTTTTGAATTTTAGAAGGTACTACTCAAAGTTTTTGAATCTATGGTCGAATAAGTAACATATCAAAAACTCCTACACTACGAACAATAATGAATGGTGTGGCCACATGTGCTGGACCAACCTATAAAATAAGTACAATCTCACCCAACGAATTCTATATGTGCTCATTAAATCCATTGATAACTATGTCCATCAAGGTAATATCCTACTCTGATATCCCAAATGTTGTAGTGATGTCATAGTGTACATGTTTACACTAGATCCATTATCTATGAGAACACTCTGAATAAGATGATTATGAATGTAAGCTCTAATTAAGAGTGAATGATAATTTAAATCATCCTTGACTATCTCCTACTCTTAGAAGGAGATTGAATCTCTATTTGGAACTTTAGAATTATATACACCAATCATGTTACTTATTGGATATAACTCAACTGAAGGTGCCTTATATAAATCTATTGGGGGATGTGCATGATATGGATGATGAAACCCTAATATATCCCTTATCTCTTATTTTTAATGTTTTGGAAAAGGATTAGAGAAGATTTTTAATGCTTTATCCTATGTTGGCTTGGCATGAGGAGGGTCGACTAGAGTGTCAAGATCAATATGATTGCCATCTATTAAATCCTATACCTTGTGTCTCAAACTACTGCATCTATTTGTTGTATGGCCTGATGCCCTATGAAAATCATAAAATTCATGCTAATCATATCCTTATGGAAGAGGCTTTGATGGATCAAATTCTTGAATAAGAGGTAAAGATATGATATTACACTCCAAAAGTTGTTGTAAAACTTTGGTTGGAGAGATTGGTAGATTGGTAAAAGTTCATCAAGGAGGTGTTGATAAAACCACATGTTGAGGGGGCTTAAAAGCCATATTAATTATTGGTTGATTTTAACTCTTGATATCATTGACCTTGAATTTATATGGGACTTTTTTGTTACTCTTGTTTGTTATTTCTGAGATACTTTTGTACTTGAGTTTTTATATTGAAATTATTTTGACTCCTCTTTCCTTTAGCATATGACATAATTGAGTGAAGGAAGAGAACCTTTTGAACATTATTGACTCATGTAAAGTTGGTAAAATACTCTATTTTAAGAGATCTTATAATTCATTAACATGGGGCTAGTCATCTTAGCCAAAATAGTCTTATATCAAAGAACATAATCTATGAGATGCTCATTTGACATTTATTTTTGTTGTGAAACTTGGGCACAGGAAAGCTTAACACCAATGTTAATGGTAAAATGAGCTAGGAAGAGTCAGCTAAAGGATTGAATGCATTGACAAACTAATTTGGTAGACTATAGAACCAATGTAAAGTATAATACTTTAGGCTTCATGAAATAGCTTTGTAAATAGCCATCCATTTGGTACATAGTCAAAGAATGTTATGTGAAAGGCTCTTGAATGTGTCTCTAGATCACCCTTGCCATTATATAGAGTAATCTTGGGTTGAATAAAACCTTGTGGTAAGGGTGTATAATTAATGTGATCTACCAATGGTGTATGTAATAGAGCAAAATAATCCAAATGTTGCATAGGTCTAGAGGCACCTTGCTCAAGATTTAGCACCTTGGATTGAAGATATCTTATTTCCTTCACAAGGGTTACTACATCAGGAGACAAAGATGTACTAGATGTAGTTAGTGGCATAGAGGTAGGTTGGGCTACTACAGGGTGTTGTTGAGACATAGTTGCCCCCATAGTGTCATTTTCAATTGGTTTCTCTAAAGGAATAGAAGACTCAACTTGTTTAACATTTTTTATTTCCATGATAGATTATAAAATAAGAGTAAGATCTCAAGGTTGGTCCCTGAGTCTTTCTCAAAAAAAGTATAGGATCAAATATCTATTGAGGATAACCTCATTATTAATAATTGGTAGAATTTGATCAAGAGTCTGATGTGGTGGATCATGAACACTAGTGTTTGTATCATCATTATTATTCTCATACTGCTCATCATTGAAGTTATCCTCAATGAAATTGGTGTAATCTGGATGTGTAAGATCTATAGTAGAAGTCTATGTTAGTTGTTTATCCATGGTATATGGTCAATTTTAAGGAATTTATGTGAATTTAGGAGGGTTGACACTAATTCTTGCACTTCATCTTGAAGGAAGAGATGCAAGGAACTTAGGTGGCATAAGGAAAACAACTTGGATAATAGTAAAAAAGATTAAATAGATATAATCTATATAAAGAACTAAAATATGCATAAAAAGGATACGAAGCTCACAAAAATGTAAGATGATACCTCAAGAATTAATGGAACTTAGTGTATATAGATAGGGTTATGAAAAATGATTATCTCTAGAAATTACTATTGAATTTTGAAATTTAAAATGAATTTTTGAGTTTGATATGCAAGTAAAAAATAAAAAAATTATTGGAAAATTTGTGATTTAAAGAGACCTAGTAGATGTAACTAGGGTTTTCAATTTCTTTTTTTTGAAAATTACTATTAAATTTTGAAAATTTAAGTCAATATTTTATTTAAATAAGCTAGTAAAAAATTGGAAAATTATTAGGAAAATACCATGACCTAGTATGGGCAACTAGGGTTTGAAAGAAAATGATTTTAAAATTACTATCAAATTTTAAAATTTAATGCTAATTTTTTATTTTATTATGTAGGTAAAAATTATATAAAAATAGGAAAACTCAATAGGAAATTTACCTTAGGGTTTTTAGGGTTTTTATGTGTAAAGGAAGTAAGTCGAGTTCACCAAATGATTTAACATTTTTTGGAATATTGGTGTATTATTCCTAATTTAGTCAAAGGGTCTAAGTAGTAAAATCAATAAATAAATATGAAATAATTAATCTATTTATTTGTAAAATTTTATTGCAATTTGAACTTTTCTAAAAATAGTAATAAGGGAAATAAAACAAGACTTAGCTAGAAACTGACTGATATGACTGAGACAGAGGTTGGAATTCACTGTACAAGATGGAGATACTATCACAAGTTAGGATCTATCCTTTATTTTATGATTAGATAGGAGTGTAAAAAATATACACCCTAGGCTTTGGCATAATAGTCTACTTTTATCACTATTATCCAAGAGACTTGAGCTTTTTGAGTTTTCTTTGTTGTGTCTGTGAGACCCTGCCTATGAAATTTTAACTATTATATGCTCATGAAACTTATTATGGATTTGATTTTGTCTTCAAACCTATACTCCATGGTGCTTTTACCAATTTTTAGAAAGAGGGGGGGGGGGTTAGTTTGTGTAAGATTCACTAAACATGTATCCACACCCCTTATGTGGGCACGATGCCTACATACCAATACTCAGAAGAGGGATCAATCCATATGTAGTTATCCCACTTGATGTGTTTTATTAAATAGTGTGTATGAAGAATAAAAATATTAAACTGAGTGTGATTGATGTGACTAAGTACTAGTGTAAGGATTTGAATAAGTTAGAAATGGTATTAGCTGGGTATATGCAAAGAATAGAGAAATATGTTTGAGTAGTCTTCCTTGTATTATTGTTTGCTTTATGATATTTTCAAATAACATTCTAAATGAATTTTTAGTGGGATTTTATAGGTATCAATTGGTCATAGGTCAAATTTATTCATGTTAGGATAATAAGGAGGATAAAAATTGGAAGGAAATGACCGTTTGGGCTTTAAATGTGATTGGATAGGAGTGTTAAAAATGGGACACCTTAGGCTTTGGTGCTATAGTCCAAGTTAGGTGCTATATTCTTGAGTTGATGGGATGTGGGGGGATGGATATATCATGGAAATAGGAGTTTGGCTTAGCTGGGATTAGGTTTGGATGTCTACAGATGTTTGAAAATTAGTGAAAAGATGCTTATGAGGGTCATGAAAGCAAGTAGGAGGGACCTATGGGATGATATCATAAGTCACACTCAAGTTACCCATTTTTGCAATTTATATGACTATAAATATCTATTAACCTATGACATGAAGTGGAAGGTTATAGGAATAACTACTAATGATGTAAAAAAGTGTGAGATCATAGGAGCTTTATTAGGTCATACTTTGGAATTCAGTTTCAATATAGATATTATTATTATTATTATTATTATTATTATTATTATTATTATTATATATATATATATATATATAAAGTTAAAAATAATGTTAGTGGGATAATTTAAAATGAATAAGTGTACAAGCTAGACTATTCATGACCTCAAGGAGATTAGGCATTGTAGTGGGGAATCTATGTGGGAATATGATCATAAATTCTTAAATGTGATGAATAGAATTGTTTTTTTGATGGAGGATAAGGATAAAACTTCTTGGATTATAGAGGGACTATGATCAAGAATCATTTTTCTATTTCATAGTCTCAATTTTTAATAAAATCTAATGTTTGATCCATTACAATGAGAGTAGAATAAATTGAGGATTATGGAGATGTTCCAGTTAGTGGATCCAAAGTAGAAGCAAAGATAAATTCTTTCATGAAGAGGATCAATGAGATGAATGAAAGTGATAAACCTAAACTAGGTTTATGGTGCATGGAGTGTGGTTGAGAGGGACATAAGAGGAATGATTATCCTAAGCTCAAGCTATAATTCTATGAACTCTATAGATTAGTAGGGTACACAACTAAAAAATGTAATCTACCACAATACTATATATAAAAATTTTAGAGTTTGTACTATAATTTTTATAAGTCAAACAAACATGATCAAAAGATATATTGATCCTTGTAGGATTTAAAGGAAGATATTACTAAGAATGTCTTATAAATTGTAGTGTAGTAGTTACTCATTGTGAAGTAATGAATCCCAAGACTGGGGGTAGAAATGGAGAGTTCAACATAAGGTAGGCCTACATGGATACCTTCATTGCTTAAATATACAAATCAACCCTAGGGTCTATTTGGATAGACACCATCGTCACCATAATAACAATACCAATAATCATGAAATAATGTTATATCACAATAGTAGAAATCAAATTGGACTCCTACATCACCTTAACATCAGTATGATAGATACATTTCAAGACAAAAATAGTAAGGAGGTTTTCTTAAATATCAGTCACATGATTAGGGATATCAATGGAATAAAGGAGGCTATATAGGAGGATATAGAGAGGGATACTAAGGAGGATATAAAGGTGGTCATAGCAATGATAATAAAAAATCTCTCCAACAAATTCAATGTTATTTGTGTGGTGAGTATAATCATTTTGCATGAAATTATCCTACTAACCATTAAGTACAAGTATATTATGTGTATTGTAGAGTGGAATGGAAATATCAAATGGAAGATTTTCTAGTATTGGATAATCAAAGAAAATAAAAACTAGTGTGCAATATGAACATGATTAATGTCTAGCCTAAAGAAAATTCATTTATATAGGCAATTACTAGACAATAATGCATAGAGTAAGGACTACCTATATTAGAAATTCCATATGATTAGGCAATTAAAAATATGTAATAGGATAAATATCTTAACCCTATGATAGAGAAGGGTTTGATGTGTCAAGCTACATAAGTACTCCAAGACATACAATAGTAGAGTTGTGTTGTTCTAATTTAGGTTTATATAATTCAAAATTTACTCCAAAATTAGTGAATTTAACCTAAAAATCAATGAATTTGACCTAATAATCATCAAATTCACCATTTCATATTTCATTTATATTCTATGTGTAGCTTTTAGAATCAGTGAAATTTATCTAGAATTAATGAAATGGATCTACAGTCAGTGAATTCAACTTGCTAATTGGTGAATTAACCTTTCTTTTTATTTTGTCTATTTTTAAAGTGGCAAACTTGACTCTATAATTAGTGAATTTACCTTTCTAATAGATGAATTTTCCCTTTTAATACTTTCTTTTTTTTCTATTTATATTATTCTAGAATCGATGAAATTACTCTAGAATCAATGAAATTGACTTCACTTATGTATCTTCAAAATCATTTTATTGACAAAAACCAGAGAATTAGACAAACCTCTTTTCAACCTCCTTTTTATCTTAAAACCACATTTTTCAAACTTATAATCATTTGTGCTCCAGGATGTTGGCCAACGAAGTGGTATCCTACGTCAAACAAAACATTCTTACTTCACATTTAAAATTTGGCATTAAAGCTAATTCACATTTCATTTTGGTTATAATAAAAACTTGTTTATTTTTAAAGTTATTTAATTTTTTACAAATTTTGCTTATTTCTTGATTGTTTTGTGGTGTTATTTTACATGCATGCTATCCCATTTTGGTTGACCTAGAAATGTAAAGTTCTTATTTTAATTTTACATTATTTTTCATTTAACTATGTGAGGTAGAGTTCATCACCTTCTATAAAGTCTTAGGGGTGTGTTGACTAGGAAGTCACATCTTGGCATCTTACCAAACCCCATTTATCTGGAAGTGTATATAATTAGAGTAGAATTTCCATCATGAAGGCCTAAAATTATACTTGCACATCATTTCATGAGGAAAGAACCTTATGGAGTTATTTACAATACATAAGGCCCAAGTGTGGTACCCTTAAAAGGATCAATATTGGTAATAATATTTAACTTCTTCATTGATGGGCTTGTGCCCACGTACCATAAGGTATATAGGAACTATCTATAAATCCAATTAAACTCATAAGAAAACCTAAAATATAGTATCATTTCACTAAAATACTTATGGTTGAGGTTTTCATGAAGGGATAAGACTCTCTCATAAATGTCATAATCATGAATTACTTCTTAGATGCAGATTTTTATATAGATCATTCATTGATGGAGGGGTGTAAAGATAACAAATTTTGAAGAAGAGTGAGATTAAAATCCTCATCTATAATTATAATAATTTATTTAAATAATCTTAAAATTTATAAATCCTTTCTCAAGGAAAGTATATATAAGGCTCCATAGATGTGATGTAATCCTATGCTAGTTATTAGAATTGCCTTGTAATGCTTGCATGTTTTTGCTTGATTGTTTTTTTAAAACCTCATTCACATTTAGAACCAAGCCTAAATCTGAAAAAAAATTATACTCACACAATGAGGCATTAATTTACCAAATTTTTGGGTCAAAATTTACCATACCATGTCAAACATGGTCCAAATACCTATCTTTCTTGTTCAAACCATGTTGTTAAGCCATCCAATTTGAGCCAAAACCTAATTTTGATCAAAATATAATTTCAAAATAATTTAAAAACCAAGGTTTAAATTATTTCCTAAACCATTGTCATTATGCCATCCATTTTTTTCAAACCTAATCCAAATGTCAAATTCTAATTCCAGTATGAATTTCAAAACCAAGTCCAGTTATAGTCTAAGCCAAACTAAAAAATGGTTGACTAGGTCAACCCAAATAAAAATAATAATACCTTTTCCAAAACTCAAATTCCATGAAAAAAATCTTCTCATGTTAAATTTAAATCAAATTTATAAATTAAATCAATTTTAATTGAATTACAATGATCAAAACCAATGCCGATCATAAATTGTTTAAAGACAACTTTTATCCAAGATTTCCACATTTTCAAATCAAACCAATGTTCTAAAGTCAATTTTTTCAAGTCATAGGTCAATTTTTACAATCAAATTAGACATGTTTTTAGACCAACATTCCAAAACCAAAATCAAACTTTTTGAAAACCTTTGATGTACCAAGTTTTGTCCACCCTTTTGGACACAAGTTTGATTCACACACCTTTTCTATTTGGATATTTACATGAAAAAACTATTATTGATCTATTTCAATTGAAAATTTTCATTGATATACTCAACTAAATATTCAAATATAACCTTTATAATAACTCTTTCTCATGTGAATACTCTTTCTATAAAATCTTTATAAGAAGCCCTTGACTAAGCCAAATGTCAAGATTTTCTTATATGATAATTTGAGCCTTTAATCCTTCCCATAAGAGCATAAATGTTTATGAAAGATAAAAATAGACATGTAACCAATTGTGGTATTATGGATACCTATGATTCCATACAAAAATTCAATCCATTATTTTAAGTGGTCACATGGAATATATTCTTTTGCCATCAATTTCTAACAATCCATGTCCTAATTCTACATTTTCTCAAGTAAATAATGTATACATTCATAAACCACTTTCCTTAACAAAGATTCAAAAACATATTATTAGGACTTCAACATAATATATTGATTCTAATAACCCTACCAAACATTTTTATGATCCACACAATTTTTTTTTGATATCATGCAAGTTGGGACCATTCTCATGAAACTTATTTCCAACTAAGAACCTTTACTATGGAATTTATAATTGGACATAATTTTGATCAATAAATGATCATATGTACATGTCAAAAATATTATGATGTGTTATTTAAGGCTCATGAAACCAAAACTAAACATGAATCCCTTAATCAAGATAATGCTCACCTATGTATTTATAAGGATCCCCGTTCTAATCATCAAGATAATACTGCCCAAACTCCCATTATTAATAATGTCAGAGGTTTTATGGATCCCAATTATAATATTAATGATGATAATTTTATAACTATGAATAATATGAGAGTATTTATTATATTTATCCTTACCCAAATTCAAATTAAAACACTTTCCCAACTTTTTGTATTGTTCAAGATTCTTACCCATGTCATATTATAGAATTGAGGCACATAGAAAAAATTCTAACAAATTTAAAAATACAACCTAATAACTCACAAGTGTCCATTTAAATGACATATTTATAAACTAACTCAATATATATTTATATAATTTTTATATCTCGATTATCAACCATCTCTCCTCTAGAAAAATTAACTCACTTAGAAATTTCAAATTCATCTAATTTAAAAGAAACAATCATTGATTCAACTACATAAACACAATCAATCACACTTGACCAACCCACAATGGATAAATTTTGAAAAAATACACATTACTAACATCAATTTTCATGCACTTACACTACACATTCAAAGGATTTACTTCAACATTACGTACCTTTATCTTATAAAATTCTAACTAGATATGATGAATATGATCTTATTATCAAACTTTTGCATCTCCCATTTGAAATTTATTTTATATAACTTATGATAACTTTTGTTCATCATTGTAATTATCCAATACAACCTTTATTTGAAATGAACATACTTTTCCCATTGCCTATGGGCCAAGACCCACTTTGTCTACATCTCAAGATAGCATCCTTAAGTAGTGTGAAGAAATGCCTATCCACACTAATGAAATAGTAGATACTTCTATTTTACTGAAGTTTTCTATCACTTTAATTATTCATAATGAAATGATGCTTAATGAAGATAATCCCCCATTATCCATTAGTGTCTACATAGGAGATATCAAAGTCAAGCTTATTTTGATTGATGATGTTTTAAGCACTTGCATTGATTCCCTCACCTTCATTAAAACACTTGGTTATTCCAAATGTAAGCTTAAATATACATAAATTACATGTCAAGGATATGATAGATGAAAAGTGCCCCTTTTAGGTTGTGTTTTGCTTCTTATCATAATTCCCTCTATCAAAATTCACATCAAATTCATGATATCTAATTTCCCATTATCATATAGCATCCTACTCAATTGACCTTGGACACACTGCATGAGAGTCATAGCTTCATCAATATGCCAATGTCTTAAATTTCCTTATAATGGTTATATATACAATATTCAAGGAGACACAAATCCTTGGAATGTTGAAAAAATTCAAGAATTGGGTGTTTATATAATACTTACCCTCCAAGCTTTACCTATAATTTATTTTCATGAGTCTCAACACTTTAATTATCCCATCAACTTTACTAGAGGTTATAATAGTTATCCCAAACTAATAGGCAATGTAATACCTAATGTCATAGATTTTGATGATGATGAACCTGATGAGATTAGTTTGAAATTTAAAAATTTTGATCTCTCCTCACATAATTTCTCAATTACCTTCTCTATGACCTCAGTATTGTAAAAACCTATTGGATGAAATTCATGTCACTCTAAAAAAGACTAAACACTTCATCCATCATGCTTATTCAACCAATAAAATCATCAACACATGTACTATTAATATACACACTCATGATTATGATGATGTATATTCTTTATATACTCCTTTTTTAGCTAAATTTTCTCAAGCTAAAAATTTAGAGATACTTAGATATCATTTTTATCTACAGTAATTATTTTTTTCTATTGATGTATTTCCTTCTCATCCTACTATACCTAGAATTAATTATTCTTCACTTTATGTACACATATTTGAGATAGACCATGTACACACACTAATTCTCATTTAGTCATTATTTATCCCCTCATAATATGCTTATTGACCATGTCATGATAGGATCATACCAGTTCACTAGATTCTCAGATCCTTTTGGCATACTTCCTCCAGAGATGTCAGCTAATTTTCACTAACCCATTTTGATAATTTTTCTTATCATAGTTGAGCCTAGTCATGATCCTAATCTATTTTATCCTCCTATTGGTGATGTCATACTACTTTTGCCTAGCTTAATCCTTTACTGTCATAATGGGAAAATGAGGCATATTATGAGTTCCATAGTGTCACTAGTCATTCGGCCAAGGATTTTTTTTCACATCAATGATTCATAGCATAATATAGAGATTTAGGATCTACTCATACTATAGATAGTCAGCCTTCATAGTCAAATAATCCTAGACACACTTTTTGTTTTCATGGCAAGAGCATGCATTCATCTATTCATTGATAACATATTTGGTAATATATTGATATGATTCATACAAATAAGGCATAGTCTACTGACAAGATCCTTCCTCCTCCTAAGATTCTTTCAAAATACATAAAAAATATGGGTAAGTTTAATATCTTTGGAATCAATGTACCACACATCATACAAATATATGTTGAGTGCTAAAACAACATTTTTATGATTTTTCATGTCTTACACCATCACCAACCTAGCCACATACTACATATAGTTCATGGATAAAGGTTCAATATTTATGTAGCCTATAGTCTCTCACAAATCTAAGGATACTAGTCATAGTGTGACATTAGTTCCTCGCATTGAGTACCCCTTTAGGATTTGCCTCATGATAACCATTCTTATTCTAGCATACCTACTTTTTCCATAAAGACAATGCATAAGGAGATATTTTCATTACTTTATATGAATATTTATGGGACTTTGATCATTTTTAGGTTATAGTTACACTCAGATATATCAAATGTTATGGATGATGTCTATCATGAAATTTATCAGTACTTGTAACACATCATGGTGTTTTATCACATTATTTATTACATTTTCATATGATTTGGATTTGATTTATAAATATTTTTTCATATTATATTCACTTCTTAAAACTATTCAATGTATTATTTTAATGTTTAAAATTTCACCTATCTTTACCCATCATCAGATGATTTATCTTTACATACATGTTGTCATTAGATCAATATTTTGAATTAAATAGTTATTTTTGTGACATGGTTCATAATCCATCCCCTACATTATCTTATTTTTACCTTATGATCAGATATTAAACACATATCTCATTGTGTCATTCAATACATAGGTATCTAATATCCCACTTTCCCTTCATTTTTCCGTTCATACTAAGTACACATATGGTTAGTATTAATATCACATAATTACTTATGGGAAAGCCTAATTATTTAGAAACTAAAAAAATATCTAAGTAGTTTTTATCCTATAACCAAAGTCTACAATATATGTGTTTGCCACTTGTATAACTCATGTTGGTTCTTACAAATCCATATGGAAGAAGAATATAAAAATCAATAAAAAAATGAAAATCCAAATCATTTAAATAAAAGGCAATGATAAAAATGTAGCTATAAAATCAAAAGTCAAAATCACACCAAAAGACATGATTATTATTTTAGCATATCTCTTATTTCTATTCAAAGCTCAAACTCCACAGTTGACCTTAATATAGAGCCAAGGTATATTGGGGCAGGTAGGCTAGTAAACTAGGATAGGAGGTCCTAAAATTCTATATAATTGTTACTTATTTTCTCATGTAGGTACCCAATCTTTATAGTAGATAGATAACTTTAAAAGGGTCCTGAGAAATGGGGAACATATTATGGGAAGGTAGGTCCATTTTAATTTTATTTCATATATCACATTCATGATATTATATAAGGAATTCACTTATTATCTAAAATATTTGTTTCTACTAAGAAAAAATATCTTCTGACCTTGTCATCCAATAAATTCTTAACAATTACCTATTTGCTTAGTATGTCGCATGCCTACTAAGCATTGTTACAATGCCTATATCATGATTTTAACTTAATTTTTCATCATAATATTTCCAATATTATTCCTTGATGAATATTTATTCTTAGTCAATCATACCCTTTCACTTTGGTTCTATTTTATGAGTTACAATATACAACCTTAGATAGGAATAGGCGTTCCCCATAAAATCATTCTTATCCTCCATAAAAGTTTACCCTAATTATCATTAAACTTATTAATTTTCCCTTTGTGATTTGTAGTTTAAGACCTTGTATAGGAATAGGGTTTTATTACAAAGTATCCTTTCTATTTTATCAACAAACTACATACCACACTTGTCATAAAATAACTACTCTTTCAAACTAGTAATTAACATAAAACCTATATGTATATCTATCATTTCACTTGATATTTTGCCTTACATATCTTTGATTTTACTTCACATTGATATTCAAATTTATTTTAATACATTTGTATTTATGTTCTTTATTCACATTCATATCTTACATCTCTTTCTTTATAAATATCTTTACATTTTTATCATTTTATATTTATTATTTTTAATCCCTTTTTGAGTTATAATTATTTCATTCTTTTTAAAATATATTGTGTTTTTACATTATTTTATTTTTATCATTATTTTTAACCTTTCATTTTTTTCAAATTTACTAAAAATGAATCAAAATACATAAGAGATTTTCTCATAGCATATACCAAACATTAACACATGTGGGAAAGAAAATACATACACCCATTACATCCATGATTTGTAACCCCCCCCAACACACACACACACACCCATACACACACACACACACAAACACACACAAACACACATAGATAAAATGTTTGATATAATAAAAAATGCCAAAATCATAATATAATATCAAATCTATGTTTGTGGTTTACCCTATCCATCTAGTGGTGGATGAGATACACTACCCAAAAAGTCTTATTACTAACCTCTATAAAAAGATGATATAAATACTTTATCTATGTATGTAGGCCCTCAATATATCTATGTAAATGGTCCACTTTCCCCAGTACATATGGTAACTCTCTAGATGTAGTTAATTGAGCATTCCACTCTAGAGCTAATGTCTACCATGATCGTAGCTCCCCATCACCCTCTCCTGATGGTAATGATAATTAAATTTCATATACCCATGTCCATAACTCTTGTGATACCTCATTGAACAAGATAAACCAACTTTATTAAAGTTATAAAAGGATCAATCATTTGGTTCATTTTATGATGTGGTAACACATCATCTAATATATCATGATGTTCTACCTATACCATAGCTGACCGCCTAGCCTCTTCTATAGTAGTATCTATAAAATTCAACTAAATATACATTATATCTCACATATATGTGTCTAAAATTCATCTATATATCATATGTATCTATCCATTCATAAAATAATAATTATCACTTACATAAACCAAACATAATTTACTCACCAATAGTCTCCCCATCTACTTGCTCATTGAACACCTCTTATGAATCATAGATCCATGATTTGGAAAAACTAATTGGATAAAATGAGAATGATGTAGACCAATATGATCCACTAAAACTCACTATAGATATGAAAATATATCTCCCTAATCTAGTACCTATACTTGTAGTTATGGATCTACTCGCATGCACCTTTATTTAGGTTGTCATGGTGGTTAACATGGTGGTAGATACAAACCCTATTTTCATGAAAGAATATATATATATATATATATATATATATATATATATCTACCTCTCTATCGATTAATGTAGCCTCTCCCTTATATTTCCAACATCATCATCCTTAAATTTTTAACTAGTATTAACATATCACATGCACATCCATTGGTACTTTTTCACCTCCACTACTTAAGTACTCCCTTATATGTCATGCCCAAAACCCAAGAAATAGTATATATGTCAATGTATTAGGTAACACAAACTATCCTAGTACATGATCCATAGGATGTGGCTCCATACACCATGTATAATTTCCTATAATCCATGCACAACCTTATACTTGAAAAGTAATTAGCTATGAAGGCCAAATATCTATAGTACCCACATATGGTTTCCAAATAATCTCTCCCTGGTGATCATTTTTGATGTTATGCCATGTGAGACAAATTATAGTACATTATCTTATCTCCACCTCAACACATGAGGTAAGTTAGCATTTATCACATGTGGCAATACTATAGGCTAATACATCTAAAACCTTTCATATATCCAACTATCTAATAAAATCATAAAGGCTCATAGTCATCTAACTTAATGATAAGATACTATATAAGTCATGTAATAACTACACCTAGATCATCAATATTAGATCATACATCATATCATAATACAACATATATCATCACAAGGTAATCAAATATAGTGGTACCTTCCCATCTAACTTGTGATAGATTAGATAAGCTATCACAAGACCAATAATGTCCATCTAGATATCTGAAATGGCAAACACATAGACATAAAAAAAGTGAATGTATAACCCACAAAAATATCTCACAAATCCCATCACCCATAAGGCTAGGGCTCATCTCTCTATGTCTATCTCAAGAGTATTAAAAATCACAAGTCTCCCTATAAGTAAAAGTCCTAACAATTAATGTAAATTCTCTAAGGTACCCACCTCAAAGGTATCCCCATCCAACACCCACCTATAAGTGTTCTTTAGTTGATTTCATGTCCCTAAGAACATGCCTACTAACTTAAAATTCACTAGAATACATTGTATCTACATGATACCTTTAAATTTGAGAGCTATTAGCCATGATCAGTCCCTCACTATCAATCTCTCTAGAAAATTAGGTAACCAAACTACATCCACTAATCACTAGAGCCTTTTTCACCTCTATAAAATATCAAACAAAAAATCATGTATCAATTCTTCATATCAAATAATCATCAATTTTATTACTAAAATAAACAACACAAACATTTAAATAAAATTTAAATACTTAATCAACCTATTTTATCTCTTTTTCATAATTTTCTATTATGTCAAATGTATACCTAACTATGTTAGCCAAGGATATATTTTCTACTCTTTCATCCATGTACATAACTACGCTAGCTATTATTAATTTATAACTATGTCAACCGGGCACTATGTAGTCATAAAGTTTACCTAACATAGTTGAATACTTGCTATGAAGTTGGCCATCAAGTATATGCAATTGGCCATCTCACATACTAAGTTAGATAACTAAAGGAATTACTAGATCAGCCATAATATAAATAATGATCTACCTTTAATCTTTTTATGCTACATAATCCTATTCAAGTCAACATACCCCCATTTATAAAAAATGGATATCCTTATGTTAAAAAGTTCAAATTTGTACCCTAAATTTGAAAATTCATTTTATCAAAGTATCACTAGAATGTTTTGCACTATATCTTTATTTAAAGATCATCCACACCTAAGTTTTAGATTGAGGGTAAAAGCAGGTTTTGAAGGGTCCCCAAAACCCTGATATAAAGAGTGAAATAGAGAACGTCTAAGACCACAGGAAAAGCCTAAAAAACACTACAAGGAAGTAACAAAAATAGGTTTTAAATGGACTTGGAACCACCAAATAAACATCCAGTCAAAACCCAGAAAACATAGATCTGGTAACACATCAGTCAAAAGATAACAAAAGGAAAACAAAGAACTGTACCAGTTTCAAAACCAACAAGAAGGACCAAATTATTCATCCAGTTCTAGTATCAAGTTCATGGCTTCTTTTCCTTTCAAAATAGTTTCCTCGGTGGTAGCCTCCAGCAAAGCTCCTTTTTGTGTATCTTTCTTTCTAGAGCTTTGCATCATCCTTTTGTTGGGACCCTCTAGTGCTTTGGTCTCCTCATTGGCTCGTTTACCTATATTGATAGCAGCAGCACAAATGTTGGATGTTACTTCCTCCATTTTCATTCTATTGTCCTTTATAAGTTCCCAGAGGTTGTTTTCATAGGCTTTGAGCTTGACTGGGATCTCACTTAACTGATTTTCCATGTTATTTATTTTGTTCCAAGCAGCTTTCAGGGAGTCTTCCAAGTTTTCCACTTTTCTCTTGAGATCCAAAATCTCCCTACACATCCAGGAATCAATTTGGGAAGATGCCTCTGCTTTATAGTTAACCCAGGTCATAAGAGTGTGTGTTTCATCATTCTGATTCTTCCCTCACCAGTCCTCAGGCTTTTTATTAGGACTATTCCTGGCTTCTTCAAAGATATCTTCTCGACTCTTTTGTTCCCGCTCCTTGATTCCAGATTGTATTTCCATATTCTTTTTTTGAATATCATTCTGATCAAAATTTTCCTTTTCGTTCTTAGAAGTTGGGTCCTCAATAGGGTCTTCCTGGACAAATTCTTCCTCTGACACATTCTGGTTTTCCTTCGTATCTACAGTTCTGTTAGTAGAATCCTCCTCTGTATTGACTTTATCTTTTTCAATTTCCTCAGAGCATTCTTCATCATCATTAGAGTTAGTATCCCAGCTTTCAGTTCCTTCTTCTTCCTCCAGTTTTTCCTTCTCGGGTTCTTCAATTTTCTCCCGTCCCCTTTCTTCTTCTACATTCTGTTGTTTAGGACTGGGGGACTTGATTTTGCCTCTCCTGATTACACTTTCATTCTTTTTATCTCCTGACACCTTATTTTTCCCCTGTTTGGGGTACTTAACCAGTGCCCTATTCTTACAGTAGCCTTTAATAAGCAGAATAAGGCCTTCATGGAGGATAGGGTGCATTTCCTTTTTCCTATGAGCATATAAGCTTTGGACCAGGGAATAGCGAAGATAAAAAGGAAAAGACAGACTAACCTTATGCCTGAAATGGTTGAGGAAGACAAAATGGAACTTGTGCACTCATTTGCTTCTTCTGTCCAGGATGAAGTACTCCCTTATACAACTTAAGAGATCCCTCCATATCCCTTTAATCTGGTCCAGCTCATAGAAATCCCCATTTTCAACCAGATTCTACTCTTCCTCATCCACACCTAAGTTGGTTGGCATATTTATTCATTATTCTAAAGTTTCTAACATTTTATCTTTAAGTTTTAGGTCATACCTCCAATGGAGTCCAATTAGAATGAGTAATTTGTTTGGGGTTTATGATTTAATAATGATTTAATCTCTTAGTAGCCTTTGTTCTATAAAAATCAAGTTAAATTCATGTCTGATCAGCTTAAAACCCTAACTCCTATTATGCTAGCTCATTCCCTTTGAATTGAATTCAAATTTTTTTAGAATATTTTATGTGGGAACATTTCAATTATTCCATAGACTTAGTTCAATTTTTATCCTAAGGCTTAGTCATATTTTTTAACATGCCTAAACCTTAGGCTAATAATCTTATGTTTGGCCCCTCTATGTCCCGCAACCTCCTAGTCTATTTTATTACTAGCATGGTCTTACTAGTGCATGGTCCCTTTGTTATAAAGCTTAGACTAGATCCTTACACTAAGGTTTATCATATTTATTAATTAATACCTTAAGCTAAGACTTTAGGCTATATCTTTTATTTCATAGGGTCACCTTTAACATGTTTTAAAAATTATCTTACGACTTTAACATAAAGCTTTATTCATATTTATTAATACAAATGAAAAAATTAGTCTAAGACTTTATATTAAATTTTATGTTCCCTAGGAACTAACTTAAATATCATTTTTATTTATAGGATCAATGGTCCACATTTGATTAGATGATCAAGATCTAATGGTGCGATCTTAAAGATAAAGGACCTAACCTTAAGTTAAAGCTCAAGAATCTTTCAAGGATTGACAATGCACATTTGCTCAAGTAGTATTGATCTGATGATGTGTATTGAGTGAATATTTGAATGGAGCCTCAAGACAAGTAAGAGGGTGATAAGTGTCACACTCATAGCCAAAGAACATTGAGCAACCAATGGTATTCAACCCTATAGATCAAGATCTAATAGTCCACATTTGATCATATAAAGATGATCATATAGCACATAAAAAATGTTGAAAATTCAAGGATAAATGTGATGATAACTCATGGCATACTTGTGGGCCATGAATTAAATCTCAACCATCTCTGAAAGATCGATAGTACATGATGTAGTGTACACATTTTGATCAATGATCCATAGAGAAATAAGTGTAATTAGGTATATCAAGATCAACATAGTGATATTATTCCATGAAAATGATATCAATAGTGCATATCAAATGTTGAAAATTTAGGGAAAATATAGAATTGAAAAGTGTCACAACCATGGGGAATGTAGTGAGTAGTCAATGGCATTCAAGTTCTCAGATCAAGATCAATGGTATGTATTGATCTATGTAGGGATGATCCAATAGTGTGAGATCAAGTAATAATTTTCAAAATATAATGGTCACCTTTTGAATACTAATAATCAAGATGCCATGGTGAGGCCACATCGGATCCACACAAGCTTGATGTGCCAAGTTAGATATTTTGAAACCCAAGAAATGTAAAGGTATAAATACAAAAATATAATTACAATATAAACCATGAAACTTGCATAAGTTCAAATATCCACTACCATTAAAACACTGTAAGGAACATTCATAAAAACCCTAATACATCTAAAAGCCCTAGTTTGACCATATGATCATCATAATCAAGATAAAAATATTGGATTGTCATTTGAATAAGAATAATTTAATCTAGAATTGAATTGAAAATCATTGGTAAGTAATTTAGAGACTTATAGCCATGGCAACCTGGAAAAGTTTCTTTAGAGAAAATGTAGAACTCTATTTGACCATGGATATAGAAGGAAGAGTTCTTAAGGATACCTAATTCGATGCCACATCTTTAAATACTAGGAAAAATAATTGGTCGAGCTTGTTCTAGACCATTGAGAACCAAAAACCCATCATGAGAGAAGAGGAGAAGAATGTGTCAGCAAGAAGACTCTACTACAACATAGTTGACATTCAAATGATGGGTTTCCATTATGTTGTAGAAAAACTTTAAGTAATACATTCTATAGATGTTATCTCTCCTATTTTTAGAGATGGTAAAATTGATAAGGGCATGTTAATCAATGAGTATACTTGCACAAATATAGCTTATATCTCTGCATAGTATTTGAAATTTATTTCAAGCTGTCTAAGCCCCAAATAGACCCAACCATAATAAACAATTGGGCCAAAGAAAATTAATTGAAAACCATTCTTTTTATATGGTTATATTCTAGAAATTAGGTGTTTTTAGATTTCAATGGAAACATTACCATTGGCTAGTTCATAAATGGGATAAGAATGATCATGAATTTGATGAATAGGTTATGCAAAAATATGGCCACCACATATATCGATAAGATATGGGTTCCCTTAGTCTATTTTATGGTTGAGAAACAACTCGCCCATCCCCTTAGTGAAGTGGTCAACACTTGTTTAAGTAGGTAGATATTTGCAGTCAAGAAGAAAACTAGAAACTAATTCTACCTTATGTCATACCTCTTAGATGCCTTGTTTACCACCACAAAGATCCCTAACCTAAGAGAATGGTCACCTAATGAGACATAGATAGTCTCTTAATACTATTAAAAATTACACATATTCAAATTCTAGGACCACATCCAATTCATATGTGACTATGTTTATCCATCCCTAAATGAGGGCATAATTAGAATTCTAATGCCAAGAGTCAACCCCTTGACCAAAAATTCAATTGAGGCCATGGGATACATCTAGTTGTATCCAGATTGAATAATCATCAGGATCAAAGGAACATAATGCACTCCCCTTCGATTGCCATTAAATATGTCAAACAAGTTAGTTGAATAAGATGTGGATTAAAAAATGTGTAATTGAATAGATGGCTTGTGAAAAACCAAGAGGATGGGACTGCTTCATAGCTTCCCCTTAACCATTGAAAGGACTATTTTTTCATAATGGGATAACATTGAGGCTGATTCTAAACATAGGACCTCTTTCAATCTCCAAGTGGATGATCCAAAGTAGTAGGATACATAGGGAAAGTTTAAAGAACACTTGAAGCCCAAAGAAATCAATGTACCCTATGATCATCAACTTGGTACTTTTAGCCTTATATATACAAAAGCCTCTTCATTCTCTAAGGTCACCTTCAGGTTGAAAAATAACAACATCAAACCAAAGTCTAGAATACAAAGGGAACAAAAAGGGGATGATGACAAATGGCAATTGGGGCCAAAGTAGTACCATTTTATATGTGGTACACCTTCTATACCTCTACTAACCTAGTTATAGATAGAGTCCAAGACTTGAGGCAGAAATTGAGAAAAGGCAAAAGGAGATAAGGCCTGGTGAAATTGTATCTTCCTTAACTCAAGTAAAGGAGCAAGGATCACCAGTGGAGGATATCCATGTGGTAGCACTAGACCTTGGTGAAATAATTGAAGTTGATCTAAAAATTTTATCATTAGCCTATGAGTCTAAGGATGAAGAAATGGAGGTATCCAAAGAAGAAAAGGGGAAGTAAGTGTTGGACCTAGTTCCTATAGACCCCACCCCCCACAGAAAAAATAAAATAAAAAAAAGCTAAATTAGCCATTATCCTAGTGAAGGATAAAAATCCCAAGGTGAAATTCACTCATCCTTTGATTTAAGTTAATCTATTTAGTGGGAAATTTTGATTCAGGGTCTAACCATTCCTAAATGTTTTATCTATGGAAAATTGTAAAAGGTACCTACTATTGACCAACTTTGACTTTTAAGTCAAATTAGGACACCCATAGTAAAAACTTGCTTTTTTGGCCTATAATGGGTATAATTTATTTTCATGAGGTGTATTATAGTTTATTTAATGTTTTACTAGCTTTGGTCAATTGGTTTCTAGGTCTATTTATCATTTTGAGTCATTCTAAGGGTCAAAAATAGTGCATTTAATGATTTATATGGGTTTCTTAGAAAATATTCAAGTTTAAATTTTTTTTATCATGTTCCATGTGTCCTTAGAGGTTTTTATTAACTGTCACTAACTAAAAATTGCTAGGTTACTAAAAAAAGGTAGTTTTATTGAAGAAAAGAGTGAGTTTGGCACTTATATAACCTCCTTGGGAAGTGTGCCACTTATAAAACATTAAAATGTGAATATTAACCTTCCCAATGATAAAATACATGTTTTTTGTGATCTAAAACTAGTATTTTTTTCTCAAAAATATTCTATCTCTTTTCCACCCTTTTTGGCATAGAGAAGTGACTTGCAGGTTCTTGCTTGGTACAAGTAGCACAAGTAGTTTCAATAAAAAATATTTTGAGAGGTTATTATAAACTCATATACGTTAAAATAATTATAATAATTTTTTGAAATGGTCAAATACTCTTCATGAACCATCAATTTGAAGTGGACTATGTAAATTTGCTAGTTGTTTGGTGCAACCTTTAGGTTTTGGTCTTATTTGAGAAACTCCATACAAACCATCTACTGATATTGTTTCTAGATAATTTTGAAATGTTTATACAATTATATATACACTTGTTTTCGTGTTTCATGATATTTTGATGTGCCAATCATCTCAATTTGTAGGAAGATACAATATTCTAAGTTATGGGTAGTTTTCACCAGTTTCAAAAGTTTTTTGCTTTGTTAATGGATTAATGGGGTTTTGATAGTCTTTTTATTATGTTTATAATGTGATAAAATTATATTATGACCTTTTTATCTCATATTTCAAGGAAATTTTCTTCATGAGTGTAGTCATGTAAAATATAAAACCAGTACACTACTGACTATCATATCAGTGAGCTAGGTACATTCAAAGGAGGTTCAATGTTTATTTTTAAATTTTAAACTTGTATTTATATTACATTTATCTTGAAGTTTAATCCAAATTACATCAAAATTATATCACCCTCTATGTTGACAAATTCCTTGGATACATGAACCTTCTATTCATTCCCTACTTGCAACTAGTTTAGTAAGCATATACAGGTGTTTAATGATCAAAGTTTCTTGATAGGAAAGGTATTTATAAATAATAATAATTTTTATGGAATAATATTACATTTATAGGTGTTGATAAATGCACAATTCACTTTAAGGGTCAATACAACAAAAATTGTCCATCCTCACTCACTATCTACCTAAATATCAGTCAAATATGCATCTACAAGTGGTACCATAGGGGGTTAAATGGTATTTTTGAGGTGATGAAGTAAGTGTATTAACCTTATTTGAGGACACAATAGTTATAATACATCATGGCATACTCATGTAGAACATCTAGAGGACAAATTCAAGTGTGGAAGCATGTTTGAGCATAAACTAACTAACTTTGAGACACTATCCCTAAAAAGTGCAAACAAAGACCTTAGAAGGTTTTTGAAATGACATTTGACATATTTTTACTCACATTTTATGAATTATAGTGACTTTGTTTTGGATCCATATCATAATAAAATATCCTTGTCAAGTTGGAATGGATAATGATAAATGGAGGATATATTCAAGGTCTAAAATAGCCAAAAAAACATTGATTTCTCTCAATGTTATGTATAGTCCTGAGTCCAAAAAGGAGCTCCCTTCATCTAATGTGAAAATGAGACTATGACCATAGGAATATGGTTTAAAATTATTAAAATTAACATTAATGGCATAAATATATTCAAAAGAGAGGGATATATTATTGTTTTACTCCAAGCATCTCTCAGTCTATATAATTGACCAAAATGGTCCACCTACAACTAGTCAATAGTTCATTAGGTTAAAAATTTGAGGGCTAGTTGATGTTTTTTGTATAATTGAGGTGTTTGAAAAACTTATAATCCATATCTTTATGGTTTTAATAGTATCATGTACTCCCTTTCACATGATAAACAAGACTCAAGTGAGATAAGGTCACTGTGAAGGGATAGAGACACAGTCAAGACAATGACCATATTTTGATGCCTAATTAGTGTTTTGAGATTCTTAGTAAGTGAATAATAGTTCATGAATGTGTCATGTAGCCTAAATTTATTAAAATTAGGTTAAATTGGAGTCTAAACATCATGAATAGTCATAAATATGAGTAATACTTCTACAATTAGGGTTTAGAAGGAGAGCATCTTAATTTAAAATAGTTACCTAATTTGATATACCATACATTTTCCTTAGACCTTGTAAGGAGGATAAAATTTTAAATTCATATATGGATTTATAAAGAAATTAATTTAAGACTTTTATGTACCATGGTTGACCTTAATTGAAATAACTTCCACCTAAATCAAGGTTAAGGGTAGTTGTCTCAGTTAGTTAGGTATGGAGACAAAGTAGTGTTCACTTGGGATCTTAATGATGTTTGAACCCTTTAAAGGGTGTATAAAATTTCAAATATTATTTCCATGAACAATATGGGATATAGGAGGATTTAAAAATACCCTTTTTTAGGTTTTCTAGGAAAGACACCTACAAGAAGTTATGTCTCAGTCAGCATGATGTAACCTAGTAAGGTTATGGTGAGACATGAGTTGTCTAGGGAAGGAAGCAAGGTTAAAATAAATGAAAAGTTATTAATTATTTATTTATATATTATTTACACTCATTTAAAGGCCCTTTAAACATTTTCACTCACTTTTCCTATTGCTCAAAGTTCTTAGTTCGTATAATTGCATTAAGGACTCTTGTTTCTCAATGGGTGGGAATGAAGAATCCAAGAGGAAGGAGTATTTTTATGAATGAAAAGATTATATATAAAAATTTTAAGATTAATATCATGATAAGGGGACATAAAAACATTGGTCTTATTTTTTTAGAATCCCATCCTCAAATAAGGAAATATGTAAATCATAGTCTGCCTATGAAAAGTCTATTTTAGAAATGGGGCATGCTAGAGGGTCTAGATAACAAAATAAGGGGAAAAACTTGTAAAAAGCATGTTTATGAGTTGAGAAGGCTCATAAAATGAAATATTATCTTGATATAATAGAGGAAGTACCCCCTATTTTGTCTCAAATAGGGGGTGCTTCCCCTCATGCAAACCCTGTAGGGTTTGAGGACCATGGTAAAAAAAAGTAACAAGAAGATGGAAGGACCTTGAATAAGGGTTTTTTAAGTTTAGGGACACATAAAAATCATAAAAACACATCAAATATAAATGGAAACTAATAGAATAATCTATATAATAGAGGTTGTAGTCATGATTCATGAGACATGGTTATGTATTAAAGACAATTAAGGGGTCACTTTCAATTATATATCTAGGTGATATTTATAGTGTATTATAACATGTGTATAGGAGGTATACAAATATTTTCAATTCATTTGAATGTAGGGAAGGCAATACAATATCATTTTGGGTTTAATATTGCAGACATGCATGACTAGATATAGTGCCCAAATGGGGGTCTATGACACTTTTCACATGAGTTAAGAATTATATCCTATGGAAACATGTTTTTGGGATAGAATTAGAGGTTTTAAAGCACATATTTTTTATAAGTCATGTAAAATTCAATTTTGAGATTTAAGGTCATTCAGGCTAGTTAAAATAAGGAAACAAGTTCAAATAGGTCACATTCAAATTCTCATATCTTTTCTAGAGCTCAACATGGGAAAAAAAAGAATTAGGAAAAGTTGTTAGGGTACCTTGGCATTAATTTTTTGGAATCTTGGATGTCACGATTTTATGAACCATCCTTAAGACCTAAAACCCTACTAAACCCTTGCTAATTACCAATCTTGGAAAATGGAGTTGGATAGATACTAAAGTTAAATAGTTTGTATAAAATAATGATTAGAGGTTATATAGGACTCCCCCAGATCACTTCCCAAAATGATGAGTTGTATGGAATTATATGGATGGGGGTAGAAACAAGTTTTTTCTCACTATTTTATGTATTTTAAAGGCTATAGTTTGGGTTAGGAGATGAAAATCAGTTTGGAATTAATCTTGAAACTTATAATAAATATTCATATTCATTTCATGCCATAAAGAATCTTCTATGTGCCCCAACTAGGTGTTTCAACTCAGCCAACCAAATCTAGCATATTAGACAAACTAGTGAAGAAGATAAAAAGCTTCAATTGGGATGATTTCAAAGATTGTATAATGTTTACAAGGACATGGAGGGTCTTAAAATTTTCCATTCACTCCCTCCCATGTATTTTTATGATAAAATGAAGCCAATTTGGATGCCAAGTGTGTTAGGGGCATGAAAAAGAGGTTTCTTAGAGTGCAAGTGATAATGGCTCTCTTCTAGGTGATTATAGAAGACAAAACATGTAACCAATGCATGGAGAGGCATGAATTGAAGCCTCCCATTCCATTAAATAATTTGACCTACCCTTGATAAATTAAAATTCACTCAAGTATGCCTAATCATGAAGGTAGTTTTTTGTGCAAGAAAAGGAGTTTTAGGTCACTTTAGATAACTTCGATGGCTAGGATTGACACTTATTACTCCTAAATTTGAATTTTTTATCCCAAATAATTATTAAATGATTAATTAAATCTTTTAATTATATTTAAAAGTGTCTTTTTGACCCTTGAACTTCTCTTTTTCTCTCTCTTTCTCAAACTCTATAAGAGTTGGCCATTTTGGCATTGTATTGGATGATCCACCTGAGTATGGTGAAGCCCTACTAATTTTTATACATTTTAATAAATATAATGACTAATTTTTACCTCTTTATGACTATTAATAAGTGTGTTCCACTTTAATAATGAATCTTGTTTAGTGAAGACTATGGATTCCTAGCATGTGGTCTCATTCTTTCACCTTGTTACCAGTTGGAAAAATTCTTATTGAAGGGAAAGTGAAGTGTTTAAGGGGATGTGAAATGTTGAGTGAGTTATTATTTTCATTATTTCCATTACATGCCTCTTGTCTAGTATTCCTAGCATTTCACATTCATCCATGACCTCACAATGTAGTATTGATGTGAGAAGATGAAGATTGAAGGAGTGTACTTTTTATTTTATTTCTCGATCTTAAGTGTAAAATGTAATTGGTTAGAAGTCATAAAATTGATTTGGTCTATCACCCCCTTAGTTTTTATTTTATTTTATCTCTCTCTCTCTCTCTCTCTCTCTCTCTCTCTCTCTCTCTCTCTCTCTCTCTCTCTCTCTCTTCACCCCTAAAAATTAGTAGTAGGTTTAATCATAAGTGGTACATCAAGGGAGTTAGCCCTATCTAGAGACTCACCTCATTCCTTAGGCTGCCCATAAGCCTAGATGTGATT
This sequence comes from Torreya grandis, assembly GCA_037957365.1. Taxonomy (NCBI): domain Eukaryota; kingdom Viridiplantae; phylum Streptophyta; class Pinopsida; order Cupressales; family Taxaceae; genus Torreya; species Torreya grandis. Next base: position 512,811 of record JARHVA010004771.1, on the reverse strand, counting down.
CCATTATGATAATTGGATGAGGAGATATTTGAATCTCCTCAAATGGTGAAAATATAAATGACAATAATATTTTACATGATAATAATTTATTTCAAGAGTTGGAGGATTTTTGGTGTTGTCCTTAAACACATAAGCCTCTAAAAGCATCTTTTCAAGCATCAATGGTGACTTGAAAGACATAAAAGCTAATAAAATAGCCCAAGTTATCCTTTTAAGATTGATGGTAACATATTTATTTGTGTCATTAATTTCAATAAATATTCATGGCTAACCTCAAATTTGAGTTTTGTTCTTTAAAAGTTGGTGAAACATATCCATCTTGTCCCATTCCTTATCAATATGAACAAGTTCTTGGTCAATCTTGTCATGATCATTGTCAATCCCAATATGACCATATTTAGCCCTATCATGATTTGTATTAGTCTTATAACCAGCCTTCTCAATTTTTTACCCCTCCTAATCAACCTATTCCTTTCTCAAATCAGCCCATTTTCACCTTCAAGAAAGCACTTTTTGGCTATGAGAGATACATGTTGGACCTTGGCACAAAAAGAGGACATGGCATAAAATATCCTCATAATTTCATTAAAAAGGTAAGAGATTCATTGGATTTTTTCAATAGATAATGGGTACTTATTGAGAGAGCTAACTGCCAAAGGCTCACAAGTGAGATGTTTGATGTGAGTGGTTTTATCTCTTCTTTAGAGGATAGGTTAGAAGTTTATGAAAAAAAACCTCACCATACCTATTATCCTTCATATATATTTATCCAAGTATCATACTATCCATACATGGATTTTAATTTTGATCCAAATCAAGACCATCAAAGTCATCCTTTTCTAAATCAGTTGGAGGAGAGAGTTAAAAGAATAAACCTTGTGTTTGAAGCTAATCTTGATAGGCAAATTGAGTTGGCTAATATGCATTTTCAACAATCCATGTTGGCAGAAAAAGAAGTGGATTTAAAGACTTCATTTCCATCTCACATTGCATCCTTGACACCTCAAAAGGAGACTCATAATATCAATTTCCTAAGTTGGAACAAAATAGTGGAATCATCAAAAAATAAGGAAGAGGAAAGTCTTGACCAAGAGTGTAAAATTGAGAAGACATCTAATCCTAACATCTTAAGTTAGAGCAAGTTAGTAGAGTCATGGGGTAAGAAAGAGTATGGAAGCATTGTCTAAGAATGTGAAGTGGAAAATGGAGATCCTTGGCAATTCCCTCTCACTCTCCATCAATAATATTCTTTTATTCAATGGTATCCTTAATGCAATCCTTACCCCCATGATGATTCTTATCAACTTCAAGAGAAGCTTTTCTAATATAACCTAGAAAATAAAATAGAGGAATTAGAAGAAAATATGATATTGATATTCAAGGTGAGATGGAAGGTTTATACCTAAAATAATATCTTATGCCTAAACACATCCCATCTCCCCTTCTTCAAGATATTCCCAAAGAGTCTCTTACGTTACATTCTCAATCGGACCTTGAGCTCTATATTCCACCTCCACCAACTAGTTCATCTTGTCCTTACCCCATCACCCTTTGCCTTGATGGACCTATGTTGTGAGAACCAAAAGAGGATTAGCTTGTTGATAAATAAAGATAAATTTTGCTTGAAGAAAACATATCTCCTTAAAAGCCTCATTGGGCTAGATCACATGATTTCAAGATGCCTAGTCTTAGGATCACCATGAAGGAGGTTGAAGATCTTTCCACCCTTGAAAAAAGAGATTAGATTATGATATTTGAAGTTAACTTTTAAATCACTTAAGAGGTCGTAAGTGATGAAGAGAAGGTAAATTATTATGTTGAATCTCTTTGTTTGGTTAATGATATAGAATGTTTTCTTTGTGTTGAAGAACCTATCTTTAGAGAGGCAAATGAAGAGGAACATTCTCAATCCATGGCTGATAAAGAAGACCTCATGATAAATTATGAGGAAGAAATAACCATATGGACTCCCTTTGGTGAATAAAAGGGAAATTAACAATATTTTGCCTCCATTTTTAAAGTTTAATGTGCTATCAAGAAGGGAGAACACTTTCAAGCCATCCCTCAAGAAGTGCCAACCTTGGGAGAGTATCATGAGACCAAGATAGAAGAAATATCCCTTGCATATGATCTTATCAAAGATGAATAAGAGGTGTTTTCTTGTGTGGATATTTCAAATTGGATTGATGAGGAAGGATGTCTTCCCTCTTCCAAAAAATAAAAATGATCATAAACTCTTTCATCACTTTCCAAGATATCATGAGTGGACAAGGAAAAGTTCTTAATTAGCCTTTGGATGACTTGTTTGAAGTCATTAGATCAGGTTATACTCCACTTCAAGGAGGATATAACTTGTTCAAATATGGAGAATTCAATATTGGTATACAAGTATGCAAAGGAAAATCATCTTTTCATATATTTCTTTTCAAGAGGCATATACATTTAATGATGACATGTTTGAAGTCATAAAGATGGTATATTATCCTCTCAATTAGTTGGGAGAAACACATCAGATCTTGAAATATGGAACAAGCTCTTATTGGACTCAATCTTCTACGGAACAAGAAATCAATCCTCTTAGAGACAAGCATACTAAGGGAATATAAGTTGACTATAAAATGAAGAGTGGGAAACAACATGAAGTGTGTAAAAATGTTTAAGAGTAATATATATGTATATATATATATATATATATATATATATATATATATATATATGTATATGTGTGTGTGTGTATATATATATATATACACACACACACACACATATATATATATACATATATATATATATATATATATATATATATAT
>JARHVA010004771.1:122500-507500 GCA_037957365.1 Torreya grandis | reverse complement strand
ACATATCAATCAAATATACATCTATATGTGGTACCATAGGGGGTTAAATGGTATTTTTGAGGTGATGAATTGTCTTAACCTTAATTGAGACCATATTAGATTTAATAAATCATGGTATACTCATACACAGTGTCTAGAGGGCAAGTTCAAGTGTGGAAACATGTTTGAGGACAAGCTGACTAAATTGAGACACAGTCCCTAAAAAGTGCAAACAAAGACCCTGGAATGTTTTGGAAATGACATTTGACATAGATGTATAGACATTTGATGAATTATAGTGACATTTTTTTGGATCCCTATCATAATACAAGAGTCCTATCAAGTTAGAAGGGATAATGAGTAGTAGAGGAGGATATTTTCAAGGTTTAAAATGGCCCAAAAAACACTGATTTTTTTCAATCTTATCTATAGTCCTAAGTCCAAAAAGGACCTCCCTTCATCCAAAGTGAAAATGAGATTATGAACATAGTAATATGGTTTAAAATGTTTCAAATTAACATTCATGGCATAAATATCTTTAAAGGAGAGGGATATATAATTATTTTACTCAAATCATACTCTTAGTCTACACAATTGACCAAAAGGGTCCACCTATAACCTATCAATAGTTCATTAGGTTGAAAAGTTGAGGCCTAATTGATGTGTTTGGTATAACGGAGGTATTTTAAAAAATTGGAATCCCTCTCTTTATGGTTTTAATAGTATCATGTACTCACTTTCACATCATAAACAAGACTCAAGTGAGATAAGGTCACTGTGGAGAGAAAGAGACACAGTCAAGATAGTGACCTTATTTTGATGTCTAATTCATGTTTTGAGACTCTTAGTAATTGAATAATAATTAATTAATGTGTATTTTAACCTAAATGGATTAAAATTAGGTTCAATGGGAGTCTAAGCATCATGAACAATTATAAATATGAGCAAGACACCTATAGGTAGGGTTTAGAGAGTATCTTAGTTTAGGATAGTTACCTTATTTGATATCCCAAGCAGTGTCCTAAGACCTTATAATGAGGATATAAGGTCACCTGCATACATTTAGGTTTAAATATATTAATTTTAGATATTTAGGTACCATGTTTTACCTTATTTGAAACAACTTCCACCTACAACAAGGTTAAGGGTAGTTGTCTCAATCAACTAGGTATGGAGACAAAGTAGTACTCACTTGGGATTTTAATGATGTTTGAGCCATTTAAAGGGTGGATATAAGTTAAAATATTATTTAAATTACCAATATGAGATATAGGATAATTTCTAAATTCCCTTTTCAATGTCTCCTAGTCAAGACATGTATAGGAATTTATGTCTCAGTCAATAAGATGTAACCTAGTAGGGCTAACGTGAGACATGTGTTGTTTAGGGAAGGAAGCAAAGTTAAAATCAATGAAAAGTGATTCATGATTGATTTATGGATTATTTACACTCACTTAAAGGCCCATTAAACATATTAGTTCACTTTTCCAATTCCTTAATGTTCTCAGTCTGTATAATTACATTAAGGACTCTTGTTGCTCAATGGGTAGGAATGAAGAATCCAAGAGGAAAGTGTATTTTGATGAATTAAAAGCTTCTCTAGTAGGAATGGAAGATTAATATAATTATAAGGAGACATAAAAACATTGGTATTATTCCTTAATAATTCCATCCTTGAAGAAGGAAATGTGCAAAACATGGTCTGCCTATGAAAAGTCTATTTTGGAAATGGGGCAGGTTGGAGGGTTTAGATACCAAACCAAGGGCTTAAAACTTGTACAAAAAAATTTTATGAGTTGAGAAGGATCATAAAATTTAATATTTTTTTAAGATATTAGGGTAATTACCCCCTATTTTTTCTCAAATATGGGGTACTTCCCCTCATGTAAACCCCATAGGGTTTGAGGAACATGGTAGAAAAGAGTAACTATAATATGGAAGGACCTTGCATAAGGGTTTGTGAATATGAGGGACACATATGCTAATAATAAAAAATCATCACAAAGGAATGGAAACCAGTATAATAATCTACACCATAGAGGTTTTAGTCATGACTCATGAGACATGGTTATGCATATAGGCCAATTAAGGGTTCACTTTCAATTATAGATATAGGTGATATTTATAGTGGATTGGAACATGGGTATGGGAGGTATACAGAGGTTATTGAGTCATTTGAATGCAAGGAAGGAAACAAAAGATCAGTTTGGGTTTAATCTTGTAGATATACATGACTAGATTTAGTGCCCAAATGGGAGGTCTATTAGAGGTGTTTAATCCCATATTTTGTAGAATAAGTCATGAAAAAGTCAAATTTGAGCTTTAAGGTCATTCAAGCCAATTGAAACAATGAAACAAGCTCAAATAGTTCACATTAAAATGCTTAGATATATTCTAGAGTTATACATGGGAACAAAAGGAATAAGGAGAAGTTAGTAGGGTCCTCTAGCATCAATTTTGTGGAATTTTTTGGCAACTTGGATTTCAAGGTTTTATGAACATCCTTAAGACCAAAAACTGCCTTAAAACCCTATTAAACCCTTGATAAGGACCAATATTTGAAAATGGAGTTGTATAGATACCAAAATGAAATATTTTGTCTATAATAATTATTGGAGGTCATAGAGGACTCCCCCAGGTTAGTTCACACCATGATGAGTTTTATGGAATTATATGGATGGGGGCAAAATAGGTTTTTTCTCACTATTTTGTGTATTGTGTAGGCTAAAAGATGATTTAGGAGATGAAACAAGGTTTTGGATAAATATTTAAACTTATAATAACTCCTCATATTCATTTAATTCCATCAAGAAGCTTCTAAGTGCCCCAATCAAGTGTTTTAACTTAGTCAAATCTGGCATATTGGACAAGCTAGTTAAGAAGACAAAAAGATTCAAGTGCGATGATTTTTAAGCTTGTATAATTATTACAAGGAAATTTAGCGAATTAAAACTTTTCATTTAATCACTCCCATGGATTTTAATGATCAATTGAAGCCAAACTACAGGCCAAGTGTGCTAGGTACATGAAAAGGAGGTTTCTTCGAGTGAAAGTGATGGTGTCTCTCTTCCAAGTGATTATAGGAGACCAAAAATGAAACCAATGCATGGAGAGGAATGTATGAAATCATCCCTTTCCATTCCAATCATTTGACCTTCCCTTGATCAATTATAAGTCACTCAATTAGGCCTAATCATGAAGGCAATTTTATCTATAATAAAAAGAGTTTTAGGCCACTTTGCATAACTTTGATGACTTGGATTGATAGTTTTTACTCCTAAACATGCATGGTTAATCTAAAATAATTATTACATTAATAATTAACTCCTTGAATCATCTTGACAAGTGTCCTTGTGACCCTTGAACTTCTCTTCTTCTCTCTCTTTCTCAAACTCTATAAGAGTTGGCCATTTTGGCATTGTATTGGATGCTCCACATAAGTATGGTGAATCCATTGTCATTTATATATATTTTGATAAATAAGATGACTGATTTTTACCTATTCATGACTTTTCATATGTGTGTTCCACTTGAATGATGAATCTTGTTTAGTGAAGACTATGAATTCCTAATGTGCGGTCTCATTCTTTCACATTGTTTGCAATTGGAAAACATCTTCTTAAAGGGCATGTGAAGTGTTCAAGGGGATGTGAAATGTTAAGTGAGTTATTATTTTCATTAGTTACATTAAATTATTATTTTATATTCCTCCTATCCTTTCACATTCATCCATGACCTCATAATGTAGGATTGATGTGAGAAGATGAAGATTGAAGTGTCTTTTTAGTTTGTTTCTTGGTCTTAAGTGTATAATACAATTGGTTGGAAGTCATAAAATTTATTTTGTGTATCATTCCCTTAGTTTATATTTTGTTTCATTTATCTCTCTCTCTTTTCACCCACAAAAATTAGTATTAGGTTCAAGCCTAAGTGATAAATCAAGGGATCTAGTGTTATTTAGAGACTCACCTCATTCCTTAGGCTGCCCACAAACCTAGAGGTGATTACATTATGCCACATGGGTGAGGAGAGATTTTCATCTATTCAAAGGGTGAAAATATAAGTGGAAATATTTTTTTCATGCACGATGGGACTCTTATTCCAAGCTTTGGAGGATTTTTGGTGTTCTCCTTCAACACAACATCCTTTGGAGGCATCTTTTCAAGCATCAATGGTGACTCTGAAGACATATCATATTGTCACCCAAGTTGTCCTTTAAAGATTGATGGTAACATATTTATTTGCGTCTTTAATTTCAATGAAGATTCATGGTTAACCTTGTATTTGAGTTTTGTTCTTTACAAGTTGGTGAAACACATCCATCTTACCCCATTCCCTATCAATATGAACAAGTTATTGGTCAATATTTTCATGATCAATGTCAGCCCCAATATGACCATATTAAGCCTTATCACGTGTTGTATTAGTCCTATAACCATCCTTAAAAATGTTTTACCCCTCATAATCAACCTAGTCCTTTCTCTAATTGACCCATTTCTACCTTCAAGAAATCACTTTTTGGCTATGAGAGATACATGTTAGACCTTGACACATAAAGAGGATGTGGCATAAAAGATCCTAATCATGTCATTTAAAAGGTAAAATATGCATTGGATTTGGTCAAGAGAGAATGGGTACCTATTGAGAGATTAAATTACAAAGGGCTCACAAGTGAGATTGTTGATGTGAGTGGTTTGGTCTCTTCCTTAGAAGATAGGTTAGAAGTTCATGAAAGTCAACCTCACCATACCTATCAGCCTTCATATCCATTTTTCCAAGTCTCATACTAGCCATACATGACCCCTAATCATGAGAAAAATCAATCCCATCAAATTCATCCTTTTCCAAATTAGTTGGAGGAGAGATTTAAAATAAGAAACCTTGTGTTTGAAGCTAATATTGATAGGAAAATTAAGTTAGTTAATATGCATTTACAATAATCCATGTTGGAAAAAAAAGAAGTAGATTTCAAGCCTTCATTTCCCTCTCACATTACATCCCAAACACCTCAAGAGGATACTCATAATCCCAATATATTAAGATGGAAAAAAATACTGGAATCATGGGGAAAGAAGGAAGAGAAAATTCTTGACCAAGAGTGTAAAATTAAGAAGACATCTAATCCTAACATCCTAAGTTGGAGCAAGATAATAGAATCATGATGTAAGAAAGAAGATGGAAGTATTATCCATGAGTGTGAAGTGGAAAATGGAGTTGATCCTTCTCAATTCCCTCTCACTCTTCCTCAAGAAGCCTCTTCTATTTCATGGTAGCCTTCATGCAATCCTTACCCCCATGATGATTCCTATCAACTTCAAGATAAGCTTTTCCAAGAGAACCTAGACAATAAAATATAGGAATTAAAAGCAAAGATGAGATTTATAATTCAAGGTTAGATGGAAGGTTTAGACCCAAAATAAGATCATATGCCTAAACACACCCCATCTCCCCTTCCTTAAGAGCTTCCCAAAGAGTCTCTTACCTTGCATTCTCAATTAGACCTTGAGTTCTATATTCCACCTCCACTAGCTAGTTCATCTTATCCTTACCCCATCAAACTTTTCCTTGATGGACCTATGGTGTGGGAGCTAAATTAAGATCAACTGGTTGATAAATAAAGATAATTATTTCTTAAAGAAAACCTACCTCCTTGGTAGCCTCATTAGGCTAGATCACATTATTTCAAGATGCCTAGTATTTGCATTAGCATGAAGGAGGATCAATATCTTATAGCCCTTAACAAAATAAATTTTATTATGATAGATGAAGTTCATTTTGAAATCCCTGAAGAGGTCTTAAGTGATAAAGAGAAGGTAAGTTCTTATGTTGAATCTCTTTTCTTCATTGATGACGAGGAATGTTATCTTTGTTTTGAAGAACCTATCTTGAGAGAGGAAAATGAAGAGGAACATGCTCAGTCCATGGATGATAAAGAATACCTCATTATAAATTATGAGGAAGAAATCACCATAGAGACTCCCTTTGGTGAACAAAAGGTAAATTCACAAGCTTTTGCCTCCATTTCTAAAGTGAAATGGGTTATCAAGAAGGGAGAACACTTTCAAGCCATCCCTCAAGAAGTGGCAGCCGTAGGAGAGTCTCATGAGACCAAGATAGAAGAAATATCCCTTGAAGATGATCTGATAAAAGATGAAGAAGAGGTTTTTTCTTGCATGTAGATTTCAAATTAGGTTGATAAGGAAAGATGTCTTCCCTTTTCAAAAGAAGAAGAAATGATCATAAACTCTTTCATCACATTGCAAGATATCATGAATGGACAAGGAAAAGTTATTAATCAACCTTTGGATGATTTTTTTGAATTCATTGGAGTAGTTTATACTCCTCTTTAGGGAGGCTATGAGTTGGTCAAAGATGGAGAAGGCAACATTGGTACATAAGAAATTATGTAAACTAAAATCATCTTTTCAAATCTATCTTTTCAAGAAGCATATGCATTTAATGATGACATATTTGAAGTCATAAATATGGTATATAATCCTCTAAATTAGTTGGGAGAAACACATCAGATCTTGAAAGATGGAGCAATATCTTATTGGCCTCAATCTTTTGAGGAACAAAAAATCAATCTTCTTGGAGACATGCCTATTAAGGGGATACAAGTTGACTATTAAATGAAGAGTGGGAAGAAAAATGAAGTGTGTGAACATGTTTAAGAGGAATATATATAAATTGGAGACCTATTAAAATATGACCTAATTGAGATCAGATCAAATGAAGTGCCAAGGAAGAAGTCTGGTCTACAAAGCACTCAATCTATAGAGAAGCATGCTTAGGACTATGTTTCATTTCACCGTGAAGTTGATTCAAGAAGTTTTACTTTTGATCCTATAAAAGAGGTATGTTTAGTTGATAGTTATTAATATTAGGTTGTTCTCTAATTCCTTGAAGTTCTTATGCACATGTGTGTGTCTTGTGTATTTGCTTTCTTTATTGTGTGTCCTTTTTCCTTTATGTGGCTAAGGTAGTCCTAGTTTCTTATCTTGATAAAAGTTTTGAATTCAATGGTAAAATTTATCTTGTTTTTATCATTCCTTAAATGAATCCATAATCCCAATGGGCTAATAAGGCTATTGACATAGTTAGTATAACAAGAATACTACACCTATGAGTCACCAATTTGTTGACCAAATTTAACTTTTAGGTCAAATTAGGACACCCCTAGTAAAAAAATTGATTTTTTTGCCTATAAGGGAATATAATGTATTGCCATGAGGTGTATTATAGGTTATTTAATGTCAATTAATGTTTAACTAACTTTGGTCAATTGGTTGCTAGGTCTATTTATCATTTTGAGCCATTCTAAGGTAAAAAATAGTGAATATAATGCTTTATACAAGTTTATTAGAAAATTTTAAAGTTTCAAATAGTTTTATAACATTCAATGTGTCCTAAGAGGTCTATATTAACTTTAAATAACTAATTTTTTTAGGTTACTAAGAAAAAGGTAGTTTTATTGAAGGAAAGAGTGAGTTTGGCACTTGTATGACCTCCTAGGGAAGTGTGCCACTTGGAAAACATGTAAATGTAACACTTAACATTAGAAATTATAAAATAAATTTTTTTTATCTGAAACTAACATTTTATAAAAACCATTCTATCTCTTTCCCACCCTTCTTGGCATAAAAAAGTGACTTGTAGGTTCTTGCTTGATATTAGTAGCACAAGTAGTTTCAAGTAAAATTATTTTGGGAGGTTATTATATACTAATATACCTTTAAATATATAAAATAATTTTAATAAATTATAAAATGTGCTTCATGAACCATCCATTTGAAGTGGACTATGAAAATTTTCTAGCTATTTGGTGCACCCTTTAGGTTTTGGTCTTGTTTGAGCAACTCTGTACAAACCAGCTACTGAGATTGTTTCCATATCATGTTGAAATATTTGTCCAATTATACTCACACTTTGTTTCATGTTTCATTATATTTTTATGTGCCAATCATCTCAATTTTTGGGAAGATACAATTTTTTGAGTTATGGGTAGTTTTCACCATTTTTAGAAGCTTTGTGCTTTGTCAATGTATTTAGGGGTTTGTGATGGTATTTGTATCATGTTTCCAATGTGTTAAAATGATATTATTACATTTTTATCAAATATTTCAAGGCAAATTTATTCATGAGTGTAGTCATGGAACATATACAACTAGTCTACTACATGATAGTCATATCAATCAACTAAGTACATTCAAAGGAGGTTCAACATTGATATTGAAATGTGAAACTTGTCCTTAGCTTAGAAGTATCTTGAGGTTTCATTCAAAAACAATTAAAATGACATCACCCTCTATGTTGACAAATTCCTTGGATACATGAACCTTTTGTGCATTCCTTGCTTATAACTAGTTTAGTAAACATATACATGTGTTCAATGATCAAAGTTTATTGATAGGAAATGAATTTAGAACTAATCATAGTTTTGATGGAATAATAATACATTTTGAGGTACTGATATAAAGTCACATTTCACTTTAAGGGTCAAAACAACATAAATTGTCCATCCTCACTCACTATCTACCTACATATCAATCAAATGTACATCTACAAGTGGTACCATAGGACGTTAAATGGTCTTTTTGAGGATATGAAATAAGTGTATTAACCTTAATTGAGGCCATATTAGTTTAAAGAAATCATGGTAGACTCATGCAAATTGTATAGATGGTAAGTTTAAGTGTGGAAGCATGTTTGAGGACAAAATGACTAAATTTCAGACATGGTCCCTAAAAAGTACAAATATAAACCCTGTAAGGTATTGGGAATGACATTTTACATAGTTATATGGACATTTGATGCATTCTAGTGACTTTTTTTTTGAGCCTTATCATAAGAAAAGATCCCTATTATGTTGGAATGGATAATGAGCAGTGGATGAGGATATTTTTAAGGTCCAAAATGGCTTAAAAAACACTGATTTCATTCAATGTTATCTACAGTCTTGAGTCCAAAAAGGACCTCCCTTCATCCAAAGTGAAAATGAGAATATGTCGATAGGAAGATGGTTTAAAATAATTTAAATGAACATTAATTGCATAAATATATTTAAAGGAGAGGAATATATTATTTTTTTACTCCAAGCATACTCTCAGTCCATATAATTGACCAAAAAGGTCCACTTACAACCAATCAACAGTTCATTAGGTTGAAAAGTTGAGGGCTAGTTGATGTGTTTGGTAGATTTGAGGTGTTTTAAAAATTTGGAATCCATTTCTTTATGGTTTTAATAGTATCATGAACTCACTTTCACATCATAAATAAGACTCAAGTGAGATTAGGTCACTATGGAGAGAAAGAGACACAGTCAAGATAGTGACCTTATTTTGATGCGTAATTGGTGTTTTGAGACTCTTAGCAAGTGAATACTAGTTAATGAATGTGTATTATCAAATAAAGGGATTAAAATAAGTTTTAATTGGAGTCTAATAATCATTAACAATCATAAATATGAGTAAGACACCTATAGGCAGGGTTTAGAAAGAGAACACTTATTTTAGGATAGTTATGCGATTTGATATCCCACACAGTGCCTTAAGACCTTATAAGTAGGATATAAGATCACATGAATACATGGAGTTATAAATATATTAATTTATGACTTTTATGTACCATGGTTTACCTTAGTTGAAATAACTTCTACCTACAACAAGGTTAAGGGTAGTTGTCTCTGTCAGCTAGGTATGGGGACAAAGTAGTGTTTACTTGGGATATTAATGATGTTTGAGACCTTTTAAGGGTGGATACAAGTTAAAATATTATTTACATGAAAAATATGGGATATAGGAGTATTTAAAAATGCCATTTTAAAGGTCTCTTGGTCAAGACACCTACATGAAGTTATGTCTTAGTCAACAGGATGTAACCTAATAGGGCTAAGGTGAGACATGAGCTATCTAGGGAAGGAATAAAGGTTAAAATCAATGAAAATTGATTAATTATTGATTTATGGATTATTTACACTCACTTAAATTCCCCTTAAACATATTCACCCAATTTTCCTATTGTTTAAAGTTCTTAGTCCATACAATTACATTAAGGACTCTTGTTACTTAGTGGGTGGGAATTAAGAGTCAAAAAGGAAATATTATTTTGATGAAATACAAGATTATATATCAGGAATGGATGATTAATATAATTATAATGGGAGCTAAAACTTTGGTATTATTCCTTTATAAGGCCATCCTCAAAGAAGGGAATATGAAAAACATAGTTTGCCTATGAAAAGTCTATTTTGGAAATGGGGCAAGTTGGAGGGTCTAGATACCAAAACAAGGGATAAAAACTTGTAAAAAGAATTTTTATGAGTTGATAAGGATTATAAAATTTAATATTTGTTTGATAACATAGGGAAAGTACCACTTTTTTGTCTCATATAGGGGGTACTTCCCCACATGCATACCCTATAGGGTTTGAGGAACATGGTAGAAAAGAGTAACCAAAATATGGAAGGACATTGCATAAGGATTTGTGAAGTTTAGGTAAACATATGCCAATAATATAAAAACATCATGGAGGAATGAAAACCAATATAATACTTTAGATCATAGAGGTTGAAGTCATGTCTCATTAGACATGGTTATACATAAAGGCCAATTAAGGGGTCACATTCACTTTTAATTATAGATCTAGGTGAGATTTTTAGTGGATTGGAACATGTGTATAGGAGGTATCCAAAGTTTATTGGGTCATTTTAATTTAGGGAAGGCAACAAAATATCATTATGGTTTCAATATTCTAGACAAGCATGACTAGATTTAGTGCCCAAATGGGGGGTTTATGATACTTTTCACATGAGTTAAGAATTATAGCCTTTGGAAAAATATTTTATAGATATAATTAGAGGTTTTAAATCACATATTTTTTATAATAAATCATGGAAAATTCAATTTTAAGCTTTAGGGTCATTTAGTCTAGTTGAAACAAGGAAACAAGCTCAAATATGTCACATTCAAATGCTCAGATAGTTTCTAGAGTTCTACATGGGAACAAAATGAATTAGGAGAAGGTATTAGGGTCCCTTGGAATCTATTTTTTGGAGTTTTTTGGTATCTTGGATGTTAGGGTTTTATGAACCATCCCTAAGACCTAAAACTACTCTAAAACCCTAATAAACCCTTGCTAAGGACTAGTCTTGGAAAATGGGATTGGATAGATACCAAAGTGAAACATTTTTTCCATAATAATGATTGGATTTTTATAATAATCCCCCAGGCTACTTCTCACCATGATGAGTTATACATAATTGTATGAATGGGGTTAGAAACAAGTTTTTTCTCATTATTATATGTATTATGTAGGCTACAAGAGGAGTTAGAAGATGAAAATAGGTTTGGGAGAAATATTTAAACTTATAATAGCTACTAATATTAATTTCATTTCGTGAAGAAGCTTTTAGGTGCCTCAACTAGGTGTTTCAACTCAGCTAGTCAAATTTGGCATATTGGACAAGCTAGTGAAGAAGATGGAAAGCTTCAAGTGGGATGTTTCTAAATATTGTATGATGTTTCCAATGACATGGAGGGTATTTAAAATTTTCATTCAATCCGTCACATATATTTTCATGATCAAATGAAGCTAATTTGAAGGCCAAGTGTGCTAGGTGCATGAAAAGTACATTTGTTAGAGTGTAGGTGATGATGGCTCTCTTTCAAGTGATTCTAGAAGACTATAAATGAAACCAATGCATGGATATGAATTTTTTATATCATACCCTTGAATTCCAATCATGTTACCTACCTTTGATAAGTTATAAGTCACTCAAGTAGGCATAATCATGAAGGCAATTTTTTATACAATAAAAGGAGTTTTAGGCCACTTTGCATAAATTTGATGTCTTGGATTGAAACCTGTTACTCCTGACCTAGCATGGTTCATCCCACATAATTATTACATTCAAAATTAACTCCTTTAATCATCTTTATAAGTTTCCTTGTGACCCTTGAACTTCTCTTCTTCTCTCTCTTTCTCAAACTCTATAAGAGTTGCCCATTTTGGCATTATATTAGATGCTCCACCTGAGTATGGAAAAGTCTTGCTCATTTTTATACCTTTTCATAAATAAAATTACTAAGTTTTACCTCTTCATGACTATTCATATGTGTGTTCCAATTGAATGATGAATCTTGTTTAGTGAAGACTATGGATTCCTAGCATGTGGTCTCATTCTTTCACCTTGTTTATAGTTGTAAAACTTCTTCTTGTAAGGTATGTGAAGTGTTCAAGGGGATGTAAAATGTTGAGTGAGTTATTATTTTCATTAGTTAAATTCAAGGCATCTTTTCTAGTCCTCCTATCTTTGAAAATTCATCCATGACCTCACAATGTAGTATTGATGTGAGAAGATGAAGATTGAAGGAGTGTATTTTTAGTTTATGTCTTGGTCTTAAGTGTAGAATGCAATTGGCTGAAATTCATAAAATTTATTTGGTGTATTATACCATTATTTTATATTTTATTTTATTTATCTCTCTTTCTTTCACCTCATAAAGTTAGTATTAAGTTCAATCCTAAGTGGTACATCAAGGGAGGTATCCCTATTTAGAGACTCACCTCATCCTTTAAGCTACCCATAAGCCTAGAGGTGATTCCATTGTGCCACTTAGATGAGGATAGATTTGAATCTCCTCAAAGGGTTTAAATTATAGTGACAACACCTACCATGCACCATCCTTGGGCATTGATGCAAGCAATCAATAATCTAGTGCATGAGAAAGTCAAACCATGGATAGTTACATTGTAGAAGGAGGAAGAGAAAAGAGTGGTTATTCCAGGAGAATAGAGTGGAGCAAAAATGGATACCCTATCCCCCAAAGTGACATAATATTTATTTGATCTCAAATTTGAGCTAATCACTACCAGTTTGTAGAGGGTAATTAAGAAGAAATCCATGATTGGTGCAGAGGAATTCACTTTCCAAAAAGTGGAACCTTTCATTTCATTGACTCCAGTTGGAGGATAAAAGCCTATTGAAGATCCAATATTTGAATAAAATGTCCTTGATTTGTCTCAAGATTAGATAGATAAATTACAAACAATGATCAAAGGCATCTTGCAATATAATAAGAAATTGAAAGAATAAGCCATCTTGTCAATCCAAGAGGACATATTTAGGCAATTCAAAGACACCATGAATGATTTATTCAATTTTTTAAACTTAGTTAGAATCAAGAAAGATGAAATAAATAAATAAATAAATAAAACACTAAGGCTATAGGCCAATTTGGCCAATAACAGGCTTTGAGCTATCAAGTAAAGGATTTGATCAAGGTATTTACTAAAAATCAAATCCCTAAATTTAGGATAATTAGCCTATCCCACCTTAATATGACTATGGCTATATTAATTGACAATATCAAGGCCATAAGTATTTGGTTTAAGTAGATGGAGAACATTTCTAAGGACCTCAAACAAAAAGAGGATAAAATATTGTATTTATTGGATAGCTTGATCAAATAACCTACCACACTTAGTCCTTTGGGTCTAATAATTGATAAAGAGTTCAAGCACAAAAATACTTAATTCATGAAAAAAGTAAGGAATCAAGTACAAATAAAAATAAGGATTGATAATAAGAAGGTCATAGGCCTACTCTTATCATCAAAGGAGAAGATAGGAAATTCTAGGGGAATCAAACAAGATTTGTAAAGAGCTAAGAGGGATCTACGGTTTAAGAGATCAAGAAAAAGAATTATTCATAAGACTTATCATTGATCTCCAACTTATCAATGAATAACATTATAGAATGAATATCCTACAAGGGAAGCAAAAGACTACAGTAAAACAAAGGTCTCCAAGTTAGTTAAGATAGGAATTTCCTTTTGTAAGGGTATGTGAAACTTGTAAAGCGTATTGCTTGTATGTCAGTCCACTGGGGAAAGTCTAATGTATTCTATAACATTTTTGAAAATGATAGATATCCTAACACTTTTAATTTTTTAATTAGATATAATTGATCAACATGCTTCCTTGCATCTTATAAAAGGACCATTATCAATTATAAAAGAAGGGGAGTTCTTAGAGCCAAGAGCTAATTGTAAATGTTGAATAATTAATATAAGGAATTATGAAAAGTTTTTCCAAATTTTCTTGTCTTTTATTATCCTAGCTTCTCTCTCACTTGTTTTTTTTTTTATTTGTATATTTTAATGGTTTTTATGAATTCTTGATGACATTTAAATGCAAAGTTGTTAACTTATTCCAAATCTAGGTTAATTTGAAAGTTTTAGGTTCATTTCATTTACTTACTCTTATTTCATTTGGGCTAATGTTGTTTATTTGTAGGGATAAATCTTTAAAGTAAACTTGATTCTTATTTGCATTATTTCACACCATCCATTGATGTTTTCCTAAAGTCTAATAGGATTTTATATTATGTTATTTCATGTCATACATTTGTTAAGTGCATGCTTGTATGATATTTTAACTTTGTCATGATATTTGGAATGATGATCAATAACATCTCTTCTCTACCTTACCTTTCCTTTTGATCTTTTTTAATCAGGTCATTATAACTTAATTTTCATTATAAATACCCATCTTAGATTAGCCTTTAGATTAGTTCTTGATCATAAATCACCATTATTAGAATAACATACTTCATATTTACATAGACTAATATTTGGGCATGGTGGCTCCTAACCATAAAACATAATAAATATTGTAAAATAGTCCACTTTATTTGCCTCTATTTCATCGATAGATAATAAGATTATCAAAACTTGAAACTCATGCACTAAATTCTTAGAATTCTAAAATTAAAAGTGTTCTTGAACACTATAGGCAACTATGATACATATTCAGGCATCAACACATCTTGGTACTAAAAATATAACCACTTATAATATATCTATATTGGCCCTTTAATATATAGTCATACACTACAAACAACATACCAATTTAAAACTATGTCACACTAATCGATCTGATTTGTTTTATGTGATTATTTTTAACTAACTAATCATTAATACCCATGATATAATTTTTTATTATTGGTCCCCTAAAAAATTCTATCATAATTTTTACTTTATCTAAAAAAAACTTGGGTTAAAATCCA
Organism: Torreya grandis; assembly: GCA_037957365.1. NCBI lineage: Eukaryota > Viridiplantae > Streptophyta > Pinopsida > Cupressales > Taxaceae > Torreya > Torreya grandis. The sequence goes on along the minus strand of JARHVA010004771.1, from coordinate 492,451 downwards.
TTACATGGGTTTTCCCTAGCACCTACTTTTCCAAATCTACTTCATTTACAAATAAAAATGATAAAAAATGTATTCAATAACCTCATACTGGACTAAGCTATAAATAGATGCAATACACCCTCCTCCTCATGATCCTCACATTCATGATATCATGTCTATCATTACTCCTCTCATTCATACATATATCTAGTTTCTTAAAACAAAAAATATTCAAATGAATAGTTACATTTTTATAATATATACAAAATTTCAAATTCTTAATCTTACAATTATTTGCCAAAACAAATCACCTTTTGGTCATAACTTTACTTCTACAAGCTATTTTCAAAAAATTTAATAAGTTATATAATTCTAAAAATTTAGATATTATTTTTATATTTACCACATATTTTTGTAAAAAAATTAAATTTTATCTTATTTTATAGGTATATCTCTTTTATTGAACATTAGTCACCTTTCTCATTTGATTTGTTTGTAACTCCTATTCAACAATAATAAGGTAAGTGAAGGTATGTATTTATAAATTATTTTATTTATTTTGTTTTATGATTTCTACTATAATTTTTTAGCTTGGTTCTTGTGTGTTTCTGTATTCTTTATCGAATCACCATTTCATATTACACATCTGTGACATGTAATGATCTTTGAGTAGGGCATATGTATACACATGATATTTTTTAAATTTATCATTTACTAATGATTTCTCTCTTGTAGGAACCTATCAAGCTTCAATATATTTGAGTTCATGATTTAAAGGGTGTATCAAGAAAGGGGTGGGTAAACATTTGGTGTTTCAACATATTTTTGGTCCCTATACCATTGCCTAAAATCACTACAAGTCATTTTTTATCCAACTCCCTAAGCAATTAAATATCATTTATCCACTTACCTAAGTAATAAACCTTTAAAAATATACACTTAATAATAAAAAACCTTTTTCTTAATTTTACTCTTAACTTGGATGGGTTGATCTTGTTAGAAGGAATTCAATGCATATTACAAAACTAAGTGGGTCTGACTGACCTAGTTTGAGACTTAATAGTTGATTTTCTCATCTAACAAAAAAAAGTTGGTTAATCATGTTAGATAAATTTCTAAAATGTTTTAGAGAAAATCCTTAGATATAAATACCACCTTAACTTCAATCCAATATGGAGGAACATTCATTTTTGCATTGTTATAGATCATAATTCTATAAATTCTACACTTGAGGAGTTATTGATTAGGGTTTTGCCTTGGAATGAAAGAGGTTTGTCTTGTAGGAAAGTTTTGGATGTAGATTAATATTATTTTAGCCTAGAGTTGATTTCTATAGTGTGATCCTTAAAAATCCATAATAACCTCTTGTAAAGTTTCATTGCCCAAGGGAAAGATTTATGTATAATAGGCTCATTCAAGGTAACTATTTATTACTATTTTATTTTTTTAGATATATATTTCATAAAGTACTAGGTTGAATGTTTTACTCCATGATTATAATTACCTCTACATTGACTTGAGTAGATTTATCCTTTCAATGTTATGTTTTATTTGCTTAAATACCCCCCTTTGTGCCATAAACTTTAGTGAGTACTAGATTAATTTTATTTTATGTATTTTAGACATAACTAGGGTTATTGTGTGGTGCTACTTGACTAGAGTCTTTAAAACTCTCTCTAGTGGTGTTGTGTGATAAGATATCCCTTAGGTAGGTTTGGCAGATCCAAATGAAACATGTCCTAATATAGATAGCTATGTAATGAGTTATTGGTAAGATTACCTTCTCTGATCTTGGAATTTCAATAATTAGGACAAGTTGTAGATCCATCATAATTATTTGCATACATAAACCACCATTTTAAATATGAAAAAATGCATTTATCATGTACATCTTCATTTAAATATATAACATTTCATATAAATATACCCCAAAGCATAAAAATTCACTTAATCATTTTATGCATATAAGATGCATACAAAATGCATTCAATTATTCAATAATAAAGTAATAAGATATTAATAAAGTTATTCAAACATATCCATTCCATATAAAAATGTGCATGCCTTTTAAATAATTATCAAACATAAAATATTTAACCATTGTTGTTCAATACCATGTATTTAGTATATTTCTACACTATTGTTTCAAAATAGGCACACAAAATTCAACATAAACACATATTAAATGTGTTTGTTTGTGTGTGTGTGTGTGTGTGTGTGTGTGTGTGTGTGTGTGTGTGTGTGTGTGTGTGTGTGTGTGTGTGTGTGTGTGTGTTTGAAATCTATCTAGTCATACAAAATGAACATGTATGATAAATAGTTACACCCAGCTATAAAAATTAAACATGTATGTAATATATACACACTCAACTATAATATATAACAAGTATGAAAATATACACACTCAGATGTAAAAACAAGTATGTAAGACATCTACTCATAGTGATTTTAATTCATGTATGCAAGATATTCACACATAACTATTCAAAAATATGTATGTGATTACTTCCACACAACCATTCAAAAGTAGGTATGCAAACATTTGCACTTTATTATTAAATTTTTACCTACAACCATTTAAAATTAGGTATGCAAGATATTCATACATAACCATATATATAAATATATGTGTAAAATTTCCACACAAATATTCAAATACATGAATGCAATTTTTAACACACACCATTCTAGATATGCACATGTACAAGAAAATAGATACTCCACAGATGTGAAAACCCCTAGAATGCAATCTATAAAAAGTATTCAAATATACGCTCTCAAATGTAAGAATAAGTGTTCAGGACATCCACTCATAACCATTTGAATTAATGTATTAAAGAATAATTCATAAATATGTATGTGAATACTTCCACACAACCATTTGAAAGTAGGTATACAAACATTTGCAGTTGGTTGTTGCATTTTTACCTACAACCATTTGAAAATAGGTGTAGTATATTCACACACAACCATAAATATAAATATGTATGTAAATATTCCACATGAATATTCAAATACATGAATTTAATTGTTCACCCACACCATTCAAAATATACACTTGTTTAAGACAATAATAACTCCACAACTAGAAAACCCCTTGAACTATAATATATAACAAGTATGAAAATATAATCACTCAAATGTAAAAAAAAGTATGTAAGACATCCACTCATATCCATTATAATTCATGTATTCAATAGATTCACACATATCTACTCAAATATATATATGTGAATACTTATACACAATTGTTTTAAAGTAGGTATGAAAACATTCCAATTGGTGGTTGCATTTTTACCTACAACCATTTTAAAATATATATGAAAGATATTCATACACAACCATATATATATATATATATATATATATATATATATATATATATATATATATATATATATATATATATATATATATATATATATATATATATATATATATATATATATATATATATGCATGTAAATATTCCACACATATATTCAAATACATTAATAAAAATTTTCACATACACCATTATAAATATGCTGATGCAAGAGCATCTACAATAGTTCAAATTCTAGTGTGAAAATTCAAATTTTGGTTTTCCCTCCAAATTGTGAGATTTCAAAATTTCACCTTGAAAGTAAAATGTAATTATCAAAAAGTGAAAGTGAAAAGGTAAAAATTAATGGTTAGGCTTTTGAGTAAATTAGCGGGAAATGGTTGAAACTATTTTCAACCTTAGAATATTGTTAAAACTTAAAAACAGCATTTGTTTGCCTTAAGCCCAATTTGGGCGTAGAAGTTGGAAGAGAGATTCTTGAAAATAAAGAAAAACAAAGAAGAATTCATTAAGGAGAGAGGATGAGAATAGAAGGATGATGAGAGGGGTGTATAAGTGAAGAAGAACAGAGAGGAAGAGTCCTATCATTCAAGAGAAAGAGAATGGAATGAAGAAGAGAGAGGAGAATTAGTGAGGGAGGACCTCACTCAAGAAATGTTAAAGGAAAGAGAAGGAGAAGTCAAGAGAATGTGTGAAGGAGAAAGCAAGGTTTTAAAATCCATGGATTTTGGCATTGAAATGTAAGTCTTCTATTGATCAATGAAGGAATAAATGTTTTGTTTCATGTTATGGTGTCTTTATGAATTCTGGTAACAGGCCTGCATATGTGAATGTGTGTATGTATGAAAGATGTGTGTATGATGATTCTCTAAAGAACATTGTGAAAGACTGATTATTTTATATGTTGGGAAAAATATAAAGGTGGTATGATGAGATAAAGAGGTTTTAAGGATTTTGGAATGTTTTAAAAAGCCTAAACAGGGTATTCAGGCCTGTAAAACTACAACGCACTGTCGTAAATCAAATCCACATGAAAATGTTTGTATGAAGTATAAAATGGTATGGAGATAAGATATATAGGTCCTTAAGGCAATTATAAACTTAATATTGAAGAAAAACAGGCCCTAGAAACCCTCTTGATGTCCAAAAACTCCACAGTTGAAATTTAGGCCTGTAGGTGACAGTGTATAGAAAAAGTTAAGAAACTTGTATGTTTTTGCATTGTAAGTGGATTGATCAGGTCATTGCTGATAGGTAATATGAATGGGGAAGTAATTAAGGTATTTTAATTGTTTTTTATCCTCTTGAAATTCTATTGATCATGCAAAAATAGATGACAATAATGAACCCTGTTGGCTGTCATAAAAAATACAGTCCAAGACAACTGAGTTGTTGAGCATTAGAAGGTACAGAAGGTTGACATGATGAAGATGATTATTGGAGAAGGTGTAGGGGGTTAAAAAATACCATATACAAGTGATTATAGCCCTTGAAACTATCTAAAACACACCCAGAAAAAATAATTGGCTCGCAGCCTTTGACTGTCCAAGGGAAAATCCTGATTTAGCTTCTAGCCCTCAAAATGAGTTTTAAAGCTTGAAAACTCTTGAAACTTTGGAATTTTACCCTTGATGATGTTTTAAAACTGTTGGAAGAGTTTTAAATGTGCTAAAGTACGGATAAGTACAAAAAAAAAGACAATTACCAAGTGAAGCCTAGGTGCATGTGAAGGAAAGAGCATAGGCCAATATAGGAAAAGCGAATTTCTCCAAATAAGTGCACTAAAAAATGATTGATTCACAAGGAAAAAGATAATGGGTATCTATAATGATTCTTTTTTTGCTTATAAAGTCCGTACTTTACTCTGGACAAGGTGTTTTGCATTCAAGGAGGGCTAATTAGAACAAGGCTTAAAGAAGGAAGTACAATTCCGTACAAAATAACCTCAGGATATTTTTCATTATGTTATATAATAGCTTAATAGGTATCTATAAATGGTTTTACTTTCATTATTGAGCTAATCTATAAAAAGTTATGTCTGATAAATAGGGAAAATAGGGCTACAAGGAATGAACGATCTAGATAGGTCTGTATCAGTTTGTTGATGGTTTCAGAGCAGTGTAAGATCAGATTTAATCATATTAATATATACAAGACAATAAAAAATACATATCTTCAAAACCAACAACCTAGGGAAAACATCAAAAACCACAAATTCCATTTTATAAATTGAAATTATCCTACTTGAAAATGTTTTCAAAGAATTAAAATGTCTCAAAAATTCAAGATCACAGATTCACCATGCCAACTAATTTCCTTTCTACATTATGTATTTTTTTTATTTCCCTCTTATTTCCAAAAAAATTCTCCTTTAAAGATGACATGGTTAAGGTTTTATTACAAACCCTATCCATGTGTTTATCCCAAAAATACAATCCATGCCATCCAAAAAAGGTCCATAATCAATTATGTCTTTAATAACCAAATAAGATAGAAAAAAAAAATCCCATGAGGACTTTACATGCACACATACCTCAAATAATCATGGAAAACCAAAAAAAAGGTCCATTTTTTAAGTCAATTTTCATGCCTAGGTCCATGGTAATCATATTAAATGGACTATTTTAGAAGTCTTGAAATCTCCACAAAATTTTCACTAGGTTTAACCCTCCTCCATCATGCCCATGACTCAAAATGATGTTTTTTACAAATTCAAAACATATCTATTTACCCTAAATCACCACAATCACCCTAACTTGACCTAAGTTGGCATTTGGGGTTAGCTAACTTGGTGGATTATAATAAAAACAAAAAAATAACATTTTATTTAATTTCCACCAAATTTCTAAGAACAACATTGGTTTTTCTAAAGCTTTAAAATTTCAACATGATCTCCATGGTCTATGGTGGTGGGGGATTTTCCCCTTAGGTGATTCATTCACCTTTTTTAATAACCAAAATTAATGAAAAGCAAGATCCTTCACTTGTTACAAAGGCATGGTTAAAATAAATTTTAACTCACAACAAAATCATGACTGCTAAGTACCTAACCAAAGGATTAAATAATCATCTAGAAATTTCCAAGCATACATACAGAAGATTATACCTAGCCATTGGAATTAGTTGCCCTATTTAAATCAAGATTAAGAATTTTATGGATATTTAATAGATTTTTACACAAATGGTCCTTATGTGACATAAATCATCTTACAAGCAATTCAACCTCATAACAATATTTTGCCAACTATGAACATGTAAGGAGCACTTTGTAAGTTATTTTCACTATTTTAATAATGGTAAACCATATTTAATATAAACCATCATTATTTTATAATTTAATATTAAAATTGATTAACATATAGTTTAACATTAATTGATTGAAAGTAAAGAGTCTCATTGAATAATTAACACTCATTATTCAATAGTTCATTTATTTTATCCTACTCAATGGGAAAAAGTGTTTTATAATTGATTTAAATTGGAAAAGTACAATGCAAACAAGTTTATCCATAATGGGGATATTAAAAGAATTTATTGATCAAATTTTAGTGTCTAAAGAGGTAAATGAATAACTAAAATCAATATCCATCAATGGGATATTGTTAAAGATAATATCTAAATATAAGGATGTAAAGTTAAAAAAAGGTGATGTATAAATCCTTTATGTTGACATGACACTCTATTCAAGTGGGAAAGGATAAGAGGTTTTGACATCAAGGATCTATAGAAACCCACCTAAAAAGCATAAGATTGGGTTAAAAAGTGAAGTATGAATATCATCCCATGAATGCTAAATGCATGAAAAATAAAATGTATCATACATTTCCATAATATGTTCCCCACACTTGAGTATCCCTTGCATAATCTTAGGTCTAACGTGATGACTAGGTACTTGCATGATAAATTATGTGGCATTAAAATGTAGGAAAATATAGTTATAGAATGAAATATGGGCCTCTTACCCCATTATAATGGAATACAACACCCAAATGGACCTAGAATCAATCATGAGTAAAATTTTAGATTTTGAGCTTCAATTAAAATAGGATATGTGCCTAAAAATATCAGGTCTTTTAATGTGTTATAACTTATAACATTATTTTGCCTTTTAACTTTCCCTTTTTATGTATTTTGAATCAATTTTATTTCTTTATTTTCCTACTCCATATGAATTCAAAAAGACTAAAAATGGGTGGTAAATATGATTAACATAAGAAATCCTACACTTAGTTTCTAGAGAAGATAACTAAAGACAAATAATTATAAAGATTCCTACACCTACACCATATAAAAAGGTAAAATATCTAAACCAACCCAAGTGTGACTCAAATGGAAGGAAAGGGAAATATTTAGATTTTGGAAGATATTTCCATGTGAAATAAGGTGATAAAATGATCACATGATACTATCTAACCACAAGAATGAGAGTTATGCTTCAAAAGTGCATAAGATAATAATGGGATGTGAAAGTACATAAAAATGTAAGTCAGATCATACGAATGGAAATCCTAAGAAAGGGAAATGGTAAGGAATATCATAATAATGTCTAAAAATAAACCTTTAAAACTTAAAAAGGTATATCTGAATAAATAATATAATAAATCATCCCAGAGCATGGGGAGAAAAAGAGAAAAATAACACATAAAGGAAACAATGGCCAAAAGGAATAATTCCATAAATGTAAAATTGTGAAATAAAAGACCACAACATCCAAAAAAAAGATGAGGGGGAGTACCAAAGTCCCAAATATCATATAAAATATCCACAAGGGTAAAATTACCAACTTTAGGCATGTGATAAATTTAAAATTGTTACATCCTAATTTCCTCACTAAACTTGATTTTCTTATTAAACATATATTATGGGGTTAATGTTGTTTGATTATTGCTGTAGAAAACTATTTTCATTTATGTTGATGTATGAAAATACATATAATGATTATTTATGTGTCTCATTAATTCATTTATTAGTTGTGTATGAGTTTCATATGCATGTGGATTATGATTATTCACTATTATTTTTCTTTAGCATCATTTTTTATTGATTTTCATGGTTACAGGCTAACTATAATTTGCGTTTGTGAGATGTATGTAGGAGAAAGTATACTCTCCAAACATAAATGGAGGGAGAGTATCATCAAGGAGGATGTTGAAGATGGAAATGTTAGAGGTGTTGAGATTTGATAATGACCCCAACACACAACACATAGAACAATAAATGCATGATTTCTTTAATATTCATTGTGTTTGATTGATTCATGCTTGGATGTGTTGATATGGTTTAGATAAATGTTTAGATGTTATTTAGTATTATTTTAATTTTAGATTATTTGTTATGATTATAGTGTTACTAATATTATAGAATGTTTCAGTTGTATATTTGTCTTTAAATGACTATACGTTGAGTAGTTGATTACATAACACTTTTAGTCATGTACATACAAGCATTCAATAAAAAGCATAATTAGAATATATATACACATGGTAAATAATGAAATTGCATTTTGATCATATATCAAAATGGATTTATTAAACTTATTTAACCTAGACCTAAGGGGTACCTAGGGTTACTTAGGTTTCAATTGTCTAATTGTTAACTAGGTTTGATTGTTTAAACGTTTGGCTTGATTATGTAATGTCAAATAGGAATTAGAGTTATTATTATTAGAACATAATTATTATATTTAATTGACACATTGTAATGTCAACCCTAATTCTAGAATCATTATTTGGTTTTGGTTTTTTTACTAGCCATTTGAACCATGCAAACTTGGCATGGTGAGGGTTTGAATTTGAGATGGAAGGAAATGTTGAGGAGACTATTAGCTCAATGGTAAATATATGGATATATGGAATGCATGCTAGGAATTTATAGTCTACTAATGAGTCTTTCCTAAAGGAATTATGGAAGAGAATGGGTTGCCATAATATTAGGGGGGTTTTAAATTCATATAAGAGATAGTGGAAATAGTAAATGAGGTAGGAGTTTTTTATATGGAATAGGTGGATGTGGTTGATAGAACCAGAGGAAAGAATATTTATTGTAGCTTGAAGGAAATACTACTTCAAAGGCATAAAGAGGTGTTATCACTCTAGAGTGCACCCTATTTGAAGATGTGTAAAACACATCCTCTCTACATCTGATATAATTGGATATTCTTAGAGTGTGGGTGACTTTGTACTAAGAATATCCTCTAGAGAGGGTTGGTTTATTTAATATTTATCAATTAAAAGTAAATTATTTTGATTTTTTTGGGATGAAAAGGGAGAAAGAAACAAAAATGGGAAATCCTATCTAAATGGAGTGATGCACCTGAATGATTGATATTCTCTGAAAGATTTATAAAAATAAGTAAGACACACATATGAATCTAAAATAAAATTTTGCATTCAATCTTGAACATCAATGTTTCAAAAGAAGGCTTGAAAGAAGTTTGCAAAGCAAATCCTAGCTCTTCAAATGACCTATAAAGGATGAGATGTTCACAGTAGGTGTGGAAAGGACCTAAAAGAATGGAAATTAGATGACATTTTTATGTTGGTACAATAAAATTACGCTATATTTTGATCCAAAAAACATATGCAAAAAATCTTCTTTATTTGATAAATGGTGTCAATTACAGTTTTTTCTGTGTTTAAGGAATTAATGAAAAATGGGTTGAAAAGTCAATATATAAGTATAAAACCTTAAATAAAACCAAAGCGGCATAAAAAATAGAATTATTAGTCTTATTTTAGTTAAAATAAGATTAAAATACTTTTATAATATTAAATAAAGGCTTTAAAATCTTCCAAGTCTTCAAAAATTGCATGTTCTTCATTTTTGGCATAAAATTGAGAAGTGGTGGGCCCATGTTTACTTGTCAACCTTACATGAAAATCATGAAATAAATTGGAAGATAAATACATAATAAAAGTGGGTTTAAGATCTTTAATTTCCTTATCCTGCATGAAAAGCATGGGATATGCATGAAACTAGTCAAACTAGTCAACTAAAGAAATTTAACCTTTAAGGACTTGTTAACTCAACTTGAGCTCAACTTGCATGAATTTGAACTTATGAATTGACTTGAGAATGATATACACTTAAAAAATATATATGGCATGTGGTAGCTCAAAAATTAATTCATTTGATATATTTTCAATGCCATTCTTTACTTACTTGATTGACTAATTAAGCCTATTAGGCCACTTAGGCCTAATAGTCTATCTTCTTGCATTTGGAATCCATTAAACCTAAAGAAAGATGCCATGAAACATAAAAAAATAATTAAATAAACCTATCAAAAAAATTATCATCACAAGATATGTGATTTTGATGAGAAAACACTTGCCATTAAGTCAATAGGGTTGACTAGGCTAATTTTTCTCTATTTTCCTACATACTGGCCATTTTGATCCAGCTAGTTGGGATAATTATATGATTATTTATGATAAAATTAAAATTTTAAGATGAATAAATTTTTTTAATATTTGAGATACATTTATTATATTTCATTGAAGTGTCTTTTACTTCATTTTACATGTTTTTTTGACAAAAAACATGATTTGTGCCCTCATCTGTGCATCTCCATGCATATAATTTACATTTATGGAATACTATATAAATTTACATGAAATTCTAATTTTTTTTAGGTTTATCAAATATTATTTCATAATAATAAAATCAAAATTTTCCAAAACTAATTTTTTGAGGGTTTAGGAAGGCTTTGAAACTGAATCTTCAAAATGGTGGTTCATGAAGTAAAGATATAAAAACAAAAAAAATTAAATTTATACATATAAAACTAACCCCCAAAACATTCCTAAAAATATTGGGTTACCATTCAAAATATATGAAAAGTTATCACATGGAGAAATCTACCTGTGGGGTTTTGACTACATTATGAGCTACCTACACTCTTAATGATTGTTCATAAATTATATGACCTAAAATGGTCTCAATTTTTATTAATTATAATAAAATATGGGTCCTAAAAACATTTTAATATAAATTTTCTGAACTCCACACGTGGTAAAATATATGAGCATATGAACATGAGGCTTAGAAGGGTGTCTAGAACTATAGAAAATGAAAAATTCACCAAAATGAAAATAAACATTCACATACATAAAAATTACTAAAAAAATAATCATGATGTATATACCATGATATAAAAACACTCCAAAATCACATTTTTCTTGAAAAATAAAAAAACCCCTTTTTAACATTTATGCTTGTTTACTTGCAAAAGCATGTATGAGCATGGTTTGCTTAAAATTTGGAGTTTTGACACTATTAAAATTTATTATTATGATTTAAAAACATAATTACATACTTTTATAACTTTTATCTATACTTATAAACCTCTATGGCACTCCAGAATGATACCTACTCCAATGGTGATCTACAACAGACATGTTGAGGAATGTTACAAAATAGTGAGTATCGACACTCATCCCACAGCCATGAAACTTTTTAAATTTTTTCCTAAAGTCATGGTGACCTTGTGTACAAAATTTGAGGTCTTGAAACCACTTGTAGCTCTCAAAATCCTCAATTTCCTTCAAAATTAACCCCTTGTGCATGGACTGTCTACATATTTGAACTTGACAATGCTATTTTTGAAATGATAATGACCAATTTACAATCCATTTTTGAAATTTTTTACCAATATTAGTTATTTTAGGCCACATTTGATTAATTTGACCTATTCCAAAGGGATATTGGTGAGATTTAAGAAAGTTTTGAATGATAGGGGTAGTAATTCAGCCTTCATCCCTTCCTTCTCAGAAGCCTATATCCTTTCCTTCATAAAAATCCATTCAAGAAAAAGTGAAGCATAGATATGAGGTGAAGGTGATCCAAGAAGAACAACCACATGAGCAAAATTAGGTATCTATGGTAACTTTTGTAGATCTTTCTCATCTTATTGAACACTTTTAGGGATCTACCATGCCACTTTTGGAGAAAGAACCTCTTCCTTGTGAGGTAAGTGAAGAAGATGAAACCAAAGAGACAAAAAATTAAGGTGACTTGAGTGATCAAGAAGAAGAAATCATAGTTGAAACACCACTTAGTAGGGACAAACATGATTCAATATTTCACAATGCCAAAGAAGAAGAGTTATAAGAGGTTTCTCAAGAGCTTGCAGCAGTTGATAAAGATGAGGTACAAATAAATATATTTTTATAAGGCAGCCATGAAGATAACTCACATAGAACCAGTGCTAAGATGGAGAATTTTCCTAACAAGGATGAGATAAGTGCAACAGATCAAGACATTTCAATTGACTTCATCCAAAAGGTATAAATATGTGATCAACATGCTTCAAATGGTAAGAATACTGATGAATTTCATGTCCTTTAAATTGATCATGATGAAGAGGACTTTTGGGATGATTTGAAGAGTTTTTCTACAAAGTTTGATAGTCCATATCCACCCCAAGTAGAGATTGATGGAATGTCTTGTAAAAAGTATTAATGTGGTTGTTCATTAAGAAGAAATTAAAGTCATATTTTGCCATGTTTGGATGCTTATCAAGGATATAAAGACATTGAAAAAATACTACTTCAAATGGAGTAAAATGAAGACATCAATCCAAGTATACTAGCTAAATTGTGAATATAATTATTGAATGAAAATGTGTCAAAACATGATCAACATATGAATGAGGTAGACATACTAGTTTTGATGCAACAAAGAAGAATATGTGAAGAGGATGATTGGATCTTAGATTTATATCTTGAATCCATACACCTAAGAATGGAAGTTTAATGCCTAGTTACATCATCCAAAACATATGAACATATAAGTGCTCTCATTTGTAGAAGAGAGCTATCAAAAGGAAGCAAATATGATTCAAAGTTCCATAGTGCATCAAATAGCTTTCCATTTGATCCAGGAGGACCAGCAAGGTGGTGGTTAGTTTGTATGTAATATAATACCTTTTGTTGTTTTCTATAAGTGCATATACACACATGATTTCATCAGTTGTTTTTTCCTTTTTGTGTTGTTGCCCTTTCCTCTAAGTGCACATGTGCACATGTTTATTGTTGTTTGTGTTAGTTTCTCCTATTATGTCTTGATCTACAAGATTTGCTAGTTTTAGTGTATATCCAAGTCTATCCTTGTCATATTTTTTGAGTTATTTGACCAGTAGGATGGTCAACCCCTGAAAGTCACCAAAATTGTTAGTAATTTGACCTGTCAAGGTCAAATTACTACCCCTATCATTTAAAAATTTCCTAAATCTCACCAATATCCCTTTATAATAGGTTAATCCAATAAATTATGGAGTAAAATCACTAATTTTTGTAAAAAATGTCAAAATATATTGTAAATTGGTCATTTTCATTTCAAAAAGATCATTGGCAGGTTCAAATATGTAGACAATCCATGCACATGGGGTCAAGTTTAAAGGAAATTAAAGATTTTGAGATCTCCAGGTAGTTTCAAGACCTCAAATTTTGTACATAGGGTAATCATGACTTAAGGAACCTTTTGAAAAAATTTAATTTCAATTGGATTAGAGAGTTACTTTCTATTTTGTAACAGTCCTCAACATGTTCATTGGAGATCACCATTGGAGTAGGCATCATTCTGGAGTGCCATAGAGGTTTCTAAGTCTAGATAAAATTTTAAAAAGTATTATATGATATTTTAAAACTATAATAATACCTTTAAAGAGTGTCAAAACTCCAAATTTTAAGCAAACCATGCTTATTAAGGCTTTTGCAAGTAAACATGCATAAAGGCCAAAAAGGGTTTTTTTAACTTTTCAAGAAAAATGTGATTTTAGAGTATTTTTATATCATGGTAAAGACCTCATAATGAATTTTTAAATAATTTTTAATTAGGTGAAGAGCTATTTTAATTTTGGTTAATTTTTCATTTTGTGTAGTTCTAGACACCCTTCCAAGCCTCCTGTTCAGACGCTCATATCTTTCACCACGTGTGGATTTTAGACAAATTATATTATTATTATTTTGGACCAATATTTAATTATAATTAAATAAAAATTAAGACTAGTTTAGGGGCTGTAATTTATTTAAAATTATTAAGAGTGTAGGTAACTCAAAATGTAGTCAAAACCCCACAGGGAGATTTCTCCATGTGATAACTTTTTGTATATTTTTCATTGTAACAAAATATTTTTATATATTTTTATGGGGTTATTTTTATATGTATCCAAGGAAATGTTTTGGGATTTAGAGGTCTTTACTTCATGAACCACCATTTTAAAGATTCAGCTTCAAAGCCCTCCTAAACCTTCAAAAAACTAGTTTTTAAAAATGTTGATTTTATTTCTATAAAATCATCTTGGATAAAATTTTAAAATTTTCAAATTTTAATTAAAATTATATAGGATTATATAAATTTCAATTTCATGCATAAAGATGTATGAATGAGGGAAAAAAACATGTAAAATGAAGTACATGACACTTCAATGAAATATAATCAATGGAGCTCAAATCCTAATAATTTTAATTCATCATAAAATTTTCATTTGGTCATAAATCATCCCATAATTGTCCCAAATATCTTGATCAAAATGGCCAGTCTGTAGGAAAATGGAGAAAAATAGGCCTAGTCAACCTTGTTGACTGATTGGCGAGTGTTTCTCATCAAAATCACATATCTTGTGATGTTAAAAGTTTTTATAGGTATATTTAATTACTTTTTCAGCTTTAATGTCACATTTTTTCAGTTTTAATGGATTCCAAATGCAGTAAGATAGGCTATTAAGCCTAATTAGCTTAATAGGCTTAATTGGTCAATCAAGTAAGTAAAAAATGGCATTGAAAATATATCAAATAAATTAATTTTGGATTTACCACATTCCATATATGTTTTTTAAGTTTATATATAATTCTAAAGTCAATCCACAAGTTCTACTTCATGCAAGTTGAGCTCAAATTAAGTTAACTAGTCCTTAAGGGTCAAATCTCTTCAGTTAACTAGTTTGACTAGTTTCATGCATCTCCCATGCTTTTCATACAATATGAGTAAATTAAAGAACTTAAAACTACTTTTAATATGGATTTATATTAAAATTTATGGCATGATATTCACATGAAAGGAAGGTTGACAAGTCAACATGGGCCCACCACTTCTCTATTCTATGTAAAATAAGACTAATCCTTGTCTTTTCCACTCCAATTTGGATTTATTTAAAGTTTTATACTTATATATTGGCTTTTTAAAGCCATTTTTCATTAATTCCTGAACTAGAGCAAAAATTGTAATTGACACCATATATCAAGTAAAGAATATTTTTTGCACATATTTTTTGGATCAAGATAGAGTGTAATTTGAATATGTAACAGCATAAAATTGGCATCTAATTTCCCTTTTTTAGGTCCTTTCAACACCCACTATGAAAATCTCATCCTCTATAGGTCATTTAAAGAGTTAGGATTTGAATTTGCTTTTCAAACTTCTTTCAGGCCTTCTTTTGAGACATTGTTGTTCAAAATTGAATTTAGAGTTTTCTTTTAGATTCATTATGTCTCTTACCTAGTTTTAGAAATATTTTAGATAATATCAATCATTCTGGTGCATCACCCCATTTAGACATGATTTCTCATTTCAATTTCTTTCTCCCTTTTCATTCCAAAAAATTTAAATAGTTTTGTTTTAATAGATAAATCTTAAGGGAACCAACCCTCTCTAGAGGCTATTCTCAATACATAGTCACCCACACTCTAAGAAGATCCAATTTTATTAGCTAGAGAGAGGGTGTGTTTTACACATCTTTAAACATGGTGCACTCTAAAGTGATAACAAGAGGTAGAGTTTGTTTTGTGTTCATTTAAAATTTTATATTCCTATTATACAATTTATGAACAAAAATGTTATGGGGTTAAATAAATAGTTGTTTATAGAGATTTAAAACGTTCATAGATTTAAGGATTTAACCCTATGAGAATTCTCATCCCCAAAATTGAATCCATACCTTGATTAAGTGTATCATGATTATAAAGGATTAGGATAAACTATGTAAAAAGGATCATAGTGTATTTATTGACTGTGAGTTTTTTGGCATAGTTATATGTTATTTAAATTAAGTCTAAATGGTTGTGTGTGTTATTTCAATTTAAATTAAATGGCTATGTGTAAATGTGTCTTTTTAGTAAATGGGCAAGTGTTAATTAAAGGGTTTTGAAACATCACTTCAGTTTAGGATTTGAATCAAGGTTCATATATAAATTACTCTATAGTGTATTCCTTTGATTCACTGGAATATAGTGAAATGACTATGTATTATTTAATGTTTGTGTGTTGTAAAATGGTTTTGAGTCATTATTGTATTTTTGGGTTACCAAATACAAACTAGGTTTTATGCCATTCGACTGTGTATTTGTCTTAATTTGATATAGCTTTGGCTATGAATAAATATTTATTACTTGACTGTGTATATCAACTATGCATAAATAATTATGAGTCAATTTTTTATATTGTTGTATGGGATGATTAAATGTTATTAATTGACTTGAATTATTTTAAATATTAGTTGAGTATAAAAGTTATAGTTGTTTATGAATGTGTTAGTCTAAGTCGACTAAGTATATAAATTATATTTTTTTATGAACATATTATAATAAGTTGACTATGTAATGATGAATGGTCATGGTTTTACATTCATATTTAGTTTGAGTTAATTAAAGCAAAGTTTTTATCAATCATAAGGTTTCTTTTATAATGAGTTTTTATATTATAATTATTGTTAAGACTTTATGTTGTGTAAACATAAGTATATATTTAATGGTTAGTTGAATAATATAAAAATTACTATAGTTTACTTAGTCTTGAAATTATATAGATACGTATGTGATTTTTGATTTAAATATCAATTGGATTTCTTCTTTAGGTTATCCATCTATGTGTATTATGGTTAAATGAATGATTGTATTATACTTGTCTGGCTGTGTTAGATGTTCAGTTGGAACTTAGTTTTAACATTTGTAAAAAAAATTAAAGTTGAACTATTTGGGGTATTATATGTTTATTTTAGGGGATTAAACATTTTTTTAATGATTTCAAGAAATATATCTACTATATGGTACATAGCAGTATTAAAAAGTTTATGTTGTTTTTCAATGCATTTAATTCAGGTTTTGAATGTTGTGTGGTGTTAGTGTGATTTATATATATTTTTAAATATGAATTTATATTTCTTAATTAGGATATTTGGAATATGAACATATATTCATATTATATATGTTTTTATGGATTATACATAAAGATGAATACATATAAATAGTTCATAAAAACACATATACATATACATATATATATATATAAGTTACAGTTACAATATACATATATATGTATGTATGTATGTATATAGGTATGTACATATATACGTACATACGTACATATGTATGTATGTATTTATGTATGTACTTACGTATGTATGTATATATTTATAACCATTTACATGTATATATCAGGCCATTAATAAGTCAATGGCTAGTGATTTTATTTCTATATAATGCATACAAATATGAAACCCCTTAAAAGAATCAGTCCTAGAGTTAATTATTGATAAAAAAAAGTGAATTTCTCATGGTTTTATGTGTCCAAAAATCAAATAATTGTATTATATTGTATATTTTTAATGGTATTTCACACACACATAAGTGGGATAACTACATGAGAATTAATATATTTTAAAATTATTAGAACATATTAAACACTCATCCATTCAAAAAAGAGTGGTTTGGGTTATTCAACCATAAATACTAGACCATTTTTGAATGAAAATATTTTTCTCAAAATAATAGTTAGGTTTTGGATAAAAGGAGAAGGAAAGAAGAGATTAACACATAGGATCAAATGTGAGTGCACATAAGAGGAATTTATAGGAGTAGTCATATGGGTCTCAAGAGTTACAAAACCACACAATGTGTATGCAATGAATTGGGATGGATCTACAACTTGTCCTACTTAGTGAATTTCAATCTCAAAGAAGGTAATCTAACCAAAAACTCATTACAAAGCTATATATATATATATATATATATATATATATATATATATATATATATATATATATATATATATATATATATATATATATATTTATACATGACCAATTTGGATCCACTAAACCTACCTAAGGGATATATTATCACACAACACCACTAAAGAGGGTTCCAAAGCCTCTATTCAAGTATCACCACACAATAATCCTAGCTAGGCCTATGATACATAAAATGAATCTAATCTAATACTGATTAGGGATTATGGCACAAAGGGGGATAGTTAACAACAAACAACATATAAAATTCAAATGAAACTCTACTCAATTCAATGTATAGGTAAACTAATAAAGGAATAAAACATTAAACCTATTACTTTGTTCAATATCTATCTACTAAATGAAAGAGTAAAGGTTAAGAATACTTACCTTCGGATGAACCTTTTTGCCTCGATATCTCCCTTGGCCAATGTTTCTTTACAAGAGGTTATTATGGTTTTGTAAGGATAAAAATATAGAAATAAGATATAGGCCAATAAACTCATATTTTACATCTAGGACTTTACCACAAGACAAGTTATCTTCCTTCCAAGTTAAAACCTTAAGTGATGAGTCCTCAAGTGTAGAATTAGCATAATTGTGAGCTGTAATAATGTGAAATAAATGTTACTCTCTATTGGATTGAAGTGAAGGTGGTATTTATAGTAATGGATTTACCATAAACCTTTTCATAAATTTAACATACAATATTAACCAACTCGATCTTGTTAGGTAGTAAAATTAGGTATTAGGCCTTGAACTAGGTCGATTATGTTGACCTAATTCTATAATGTGTCGATTATCCATTTATAAAAAAATTGATTGAGTTGAATTAGAAGTAAAAAAGGGTGTAAAGTGGCCAAATTTGTATGTGTTAGTTGACATAGTTGGAAAAGTGGGTTTTTTCTTAGTTATGGGCTAATTGAGAAGGGATGTTAATTAAGGAGTTGGATAAGGGCATGTAAGATGATGAAATAGGTATTATATATAAAATAAGGGCATGAAAGGTATTGAAAAGGGTAGTATATAAAATAAAAATTTAAGATGATATTTAGACATAGACATATAGTTTCTTATGCTTTAAGTTACAATATATATCAGATGTTTGAGAGTGGTTTCAGACCTCTAGGTGCTATAATGCAAATTCTAGGTTTTGGATGATCCTACGAAATTTTAAATTTAGCCATAGTTTAGGATTTAAATATTTTAGACTTATCCATATTTTAGGGTTTTAATATTCCAAGGAGGTATCTTAGGAGGTATCATATGAACTAAATAGATGGACACTCTAAATAAGTTAGACTAATAGTAGGAATGATACAAAGACTCAAAAATATTTTTAAGCACAAAAAATATGACCACCCATTTCTTGGTAAACCTTATAAGTCATGAACTTAGAGATAGTGAAAATTGATAGGTTCTTACAAGGGAGAAAGTGTTAGTAAGTGATAAAGTTTTAAAATATTGTGTTTACACAATACAAATGGGCACTTTTGACAACCCCAAATATTATAAACTACTACAAGGGTTAAAATATAATAAAAGTGTCCAAATATGTTTTTAACATTTATTTTAGGTATAATAAATTGAAAACATAGATAAATAGCATTTCCATCATCAGGGACATCTTCTATTGGCAATGCATATGTAGAACCACTTTACTACACTTCTACCACTCTAATTTTTCAATTTTAAGTAGTAATAGTTTAATATCTAAAATATTCATCTCAATTCATATTATTTTATCCAATTTTATATTTAACATTATCTAAAAATACATGGATTTAAACTATTTTAGGACCCTAAATTCAAAAGTAATGAAAACAACACCTCTTGGCTACAATAATTAGTTTTTATATATAGTGTTTGTTGTCACATAATGGCATTGATCTCTCTTTATCTTACCCATTTTACATCTCAAATGTAATTGAGTCTATTTTCATCAAATAATTACACATACTTCTTAATTATATCCTTGATTTCATTATTAAAAATATCTCTTGCTTAAATCCTCACCCCACATTGCAACATGACATACTTTATGTATGTTAGATCTAGTATAATATTATCCTATTTCCTATATTATATGATATTAATATTTTTTACTATATATACCGACATACATTATGGTGAACCTAACATGAATCTTACCCCAACATTATGTTTGGTTATTTTCATAATTTTATTTTTATATCTTCTTATCTTTATCTATCATTTTTAATGATTTATCCTCTTAGTATTTTTAGAGTGAGCCTCAACCCATTTAGGTTATATATGGGTATATATTTTATTCCTCTCATTAACACTAGTGAATGAAACCCCTCATGGTGTATGTTTTATCAATATCAATCTTGATCTATTTGATGCAATATAGTTTGTCTCCTTAGGTAGTTATTAAGAAAATGGGCTAACAAGAATATAAAGGATCTTGATTCCAATTGTATTTTCAATCCTTTTAAGGATATAATAATTGTAAAAATTGATAACCCTACATCATAATGTATATTATTTAACTACATTTCATCTTTTAACAACATTATCAATCATCATCCTAGTAATCTCCCTCTTATCAGCAATGTTGGAAATAATAAAAATCCTCCTCTTGATAGTAGAAAAGTCATTATGAAAGTGATAGACAAAATGAAACTTATATAATCTATTATTTTACTTATTTAATGGACCTTATTCAAGATATTATTTTATTATAAAACTATACACCAATTAAATTATGTAAAATATGAAAATAAAGGTACTAATCTAAATTGAAATTGATATTCTAGATATTGCATTATTTTGACTTAGAATTTATAAATCAAGTGGCGAGAAATGTACAAATATTATTTCATTTTTAATTAACTTGAAAAATATGTATCTTTACCTTAAAATTATATGTAAATTATTCATCATTTGCTCAAACTTGAAACTAAAGCTCAAGACCTCTTTGGATGCTATCGACATAATCTACCTCATGTGATAGATGGAGATATACATCGGTTACTAGTAGTTTCCCTATGAAATGTGTAGGTATATTACGTTAATACCCATTTTCATGTTCCTATAAATAGTTCATACATTTTTTCATGCCTTAAATCCTACATGGTATTGCTTGGTTTCCTTTGATCTTCATCCAAAACCTAATTTTGATTTCAACCATAAAGTGCCCATGATTTTTTTTGGATAGACACAACCACTCCTTGTTAAGTGGATGATCATTCCCTACATTCCAATAATACAAATAATTTTAAAAATAAACATAGTTCTCCCACTTATTTTTGTGTTCAAGATCATGAATAATATAAAATGGAATGAAATTAATTTATTTTTTACACTTGACACTATGAAAATTTTAATTTTATGTATTAATAATTGGATCTAGGAATACTCATTTGATTGGGTTGTAGATGTGTATTAATTTTTTTTAATGTCTAAATATATTGATAATAAAATTTCTAAGTTTTCAAGTTATTTCCAATTAGTGACCAAGTCATCACAAGTCATAAGTGATTCTAACCTTAAGAATGAGTTGTATATATAGCTAATTATCATTTTTTTATTCTATAACTAACCCATCAAAAGTTTATATTCCAACCTAATTAATAATTCCCAATTTGAAAATATATTTTTACTATACTTAGACACTATTGATAGAGGAAAAATCTTGCAATAATTGGCACTATCTAAGTATTACTGGTAGTCTCCTAGAAGTGTAGATCAATAATCTCATTTATAGATAAGGTATGTTTGTAGATATCCAAAATTGGTACAAGATTTATTTAAACTATGATTTTATGAGACTTTTTTACATTTTGACTCTTAATTGTGAATAAATAAATTATCACTACATTTAGATTATTCATCTTATATATTTACTTTATTTCAAAAAAAAATTGTTATCATTGTCAATCTCATTTACTAGTCAAAGAGATCCATAGTCCTATTGTATTTAAGTTTGGAAATTTATTAGCTCTTGTATGGTTTTGTCAATCATAGACACTCATCTCTGATGGTAGTGGCTGAGGTTTATGGAATTTTTGGGATCCTTAGTCTATTTTTAGCATATTTCCCCTTTGACTAATTATTTTTATAAATTGGGCCTATTTGGGTCAACTTTTATATCATATTTTATTATTTAATTCAAATTTGATACATATATATACAAATCCCTAAGAGGCATTTAACTATAAGCATACATTACTAAAAATATTATTTTAGAAGTGCACATTCTCTAGATTTTTATGAATTACAAAATATAAAGTAAAGTAAGGTCAAAGTTTCATTCTACATGCATTCTTATATCAAAGTTAGGCCTAATAAAAATAGAATCTATTTTAACATCCACAATATCATGCACACACTCACATTAGAGGGACACATACATGTAATTTAAATCCTCTTTGGATTATTTAAAATGTAGATAATTCTTGGATACATGGGGTATTCAAGGATACTCAACCCAAAATACTAAGCCTTTTATAGGGTATTACAAATCAAGGTTTTAAGAGTTATAGTTTTATAAAATAATAAGATGCACATGATTTTATGTAATTTTTAAGGAAAATAAAGGCAAAAACATGCTTAATAGGAATAGGAACATCATCCAAACAAAAAATAATTAAGTTTAAGGCCCCCAAATAGTAGTATCAACCCCATATAGAAACATTAATATAGTTTCCCTAGGTTGATGTTAGTGTCATTCATGGATCTCACAATAAAAATTGTATCTAGTTGCACATAGAGATAATAATCAAAGATATTAACAGAAAATGTATATATTTATAACATGGGATAGATCATGAAACAACTTAAGAACCTTCCTACCCATTTTTTAGTTAATTATTTCTATATCTTAATTATCTAATATATCATAATGAAATTCACATTATATGCACACAAATGTTTTTTGTATGAATCAAAACTATTTATTATTATTTTATCTTAATTAGGTGTGTACTATCTAAAAATAGATAAAAAATATTGGTGAACCCATATATTATGTGTATCAGTGCAAACCCTAGACTAGCCTAAAGGTTCCTCCTTTTATCACTAAGGTTTCCATCCTAAAACCCATAATACATATATGATTTTTTTTATTATTAGGAGTAATATTTTCTTATGTCTTAAAGGATTTATTAAATTTATAATTAAAAATGAACAATCATTATAAAACCTCTAAAATCTTTATCCCCCTATATTTCTTACTATCTAGACATGCCATGCCTTAATTTTATGATACTGAATTTGAAAATAATCAATTTTTTATTATCAATGATGTAAATGATGTTTATTATGATTATGAGTATGAATAATATTAGTACATTGGTGATGTTTATAGTGAATAAGATAATGAACATGTTAATTTTTAAATAGAATAATCTAATTCATCCACCTCTTCTTTGCATTATTTTAATTATTCAATGTAAAAGGAGGAAAATTACAATGACGTATTCCCCACAATATTTTCTAGCATCAAATATAATGAATAAAATATAATAATAACATTTATTTATGATATTAATTTGAATATGCATGATTATTTTATCCCACTAGAAGTTGCAAATGATACAAAGAATTGTGAAATTCCTTCTCTCTAAATAGTGTATATGATGCAAAATAATATAAAATTACTTATTTATATACACATATTAAAGGTAAATAGTCATATGATATCTTTTTTTTTTCACTCAAAATGCCAAATAATGCTAAAAATGTGAATAATATACTATGGCAATCTAAAAATACAATAGAATGAAACTAATGTGATACTTCTCTACTCCTCTATTGAAAATTTAAATGACATGAAAAAATTGGATATTTATTCTCCATCTATATAAATGATCAATTATGATTGTGATATTACTATTACAACAAAATGTGATGTGATTTCCACTACAATTATACAAACACAATGTGATGAGAATGGTATGCTAGATGATGAGTCTAAAATAGGCAACAATGTTAACATAGAATGGAATTATAATCCACTTATTGATATTAATGATAGCTCCCTTATACTTATGTTCTAAATAGATAATAGTTT
Organism: Torreya grandis; assembly: GCA_037957365.1. Lineage (NCBI taxonomy): Eukaryota > Viridiplantae > Streptophyta > Pinopsida > Cupressales > Taxaceae > Torreya > Torreya grandis. The sequence goes on along the minus strand of JARHVA010004771.1, from coordinate 468,106 downwards.
AAAACCCATGATTGGGATACTACCATTCCTACATGTCAAATTTAATTTATGATATATGCCATAATGGACCTTCATAAATAAATGCTTGATCTCACTATTTCAACTAGAGAAAATAAGGATCACATAAATAATAAAATAATTATTTTTCAACATGTTGCATGATTTGTATTTGAGTATAAATATTATTGTTTAACATGTTACATGATTTGTATTTGAGTCTAAATATCAAAAGGAGTTTTTTATGCCTACGTTTAAATTATTTGATGGTAATAGAGATACGCATGATCACTAAATCAAGTATAAACTTTCTTTTGGGAAATATAATACCACTAGACAAATCTTATGAAAATCCTTTCATGAAAGCCTAGAATGGGATGCCTTAGAGATTGGTTTTATAACCTTCATAATGGTTATTTAACTTATTTCAATAAGATATAAGACATTTTATTATCTAATTTTAACCAATTTAAAGTTCCTAAATTGCCTTGGAGCATCTCTAAAGTTTAAAAAAAGGTGTTGATGATCTTATTGTAGATTATATTTTAAGATTTAATTATATAATGCATACTTTAATATATTAACCTAAAATTTAGAAAATTATTTTATCTTTAGTAGGGATCTTCATTATTCACTTAAATAATGAGTAATACATAATCTATGCACTTAATTTGAGAATATGTACTTAGATATTTTTAATTATGCATGTGATCTAAATTAGGAATCACATAAGTCTAGTGATGAAAATGAGTCTAGACCTTTCTCACCCAAGAAGAAAACTACTCATAAAGAAGTAAAATATGTTAGAGTTTTTCCCAAAGTAAAAAGTTTAGTTAAGGTGCTATTTAAAATAGAGAAACCAAAAGAATAGATATATAAGGAAAGAGTTAGAGAAGATTCAAATATCAACTAGGAATTTTTTTTAGAACATTATTATGGTCACATCTATAGGGAAGGCAATAAGGGTGATAACACGATGGATAATATAGGGGTTATGAGTGGCTCCTTCAAGAATTGGTATGATGATTTAGACATCCCTAATGATGTCATGCCTATCATTAATATGATAAATCCCAATCTAATGTGTAAATTAATTATTATAATTATTGATTAATCTAAGCTGTGTGGGAATAATCCCAAAGCCACATGTTTTAAAATCATGATATTTTCACATATTAAAGCTACACATAATCATAAAATCTTGGTTTTAATAGCTATTATTACAAGGAAAAATCCAAATAAGGGATTTTTATACTTGATAGCTACTTGTTCATTTTACATAAATCACAATGAAGATAATAATCTTAACATGATTGGTGACTATGACAGGGTGGAACTAATTTATTATGTAAAGGTCAAGGAGGAACCCTATGTTTAGAATAAAATGTTAAAGTGAGGTATTTATAATTTCATGGAGAGGTTAGTATGCCATGATGTGGCTATCTCTCATGATTTTGATAGAGGATAGGCTAAGAGAGAAGTCAAGATGCATAGCCTCAAATTCACCATCTTTGAGGAAATAATTAGAGAAGTCAAAGATATGGTTTTTAATGGGGTTAAATATTTTAAAGATAAAAAGGAAAGGGGATATATTTAATATTTTTTTAGTTATGAAAAGAAAAAACCTAAGTCCTCTAACTAGAAAGTGTTTCTCTCAGTTAACTTACTAAGAAAATGGTATGATGTTTATTTACAGGTTATGAAATATGTAACCCTCAAGGGAAAGAATGTTATCATATCCTCCCATGATTTTTTCTTTCTTTTCCACTTTAGATTTCAACCCATTAGCATCCCATTCTTCTTGTTGAAGTCTTTTGAGGTTTTTTTTAATAATTTCAAGATTAACCCATCAGTTGATATTATCCATCAAGGACTTATCTTGTTGATTGTTAAAATGGGGAACCACTTTAGAGTAAATATGTTTTAGAGGATATTAATATTCAAAGTGACCAAGAAGATTCTTCTAGGGTCAAAGAGGATTTCTCAGGATCAAGAGAGGGGAATCTACAAGGGTTTAGAGGAAAAAATGCTTTGGGTGATTCATATCCTTGGGATAATCAAAAGGTAAATCCTATGTATGTTGACCCTATATCTAGTTTGGGTCATTTTTATTTTACATACAATATGTTATATGAAATTTAATAATCCTTATAAAATATTTAGACTAAGGTTATTGTTCAAAGGTTGTTGAGATATGAAATCTTGAATGAAGTTGATAATCTAAGATCATTGTTAGCATTGAAGGATTTTCTCTCAAGGAAGGGAGATAATTATAAAGAGGGAGATGAGAAAGTGGGATTGTCCCCACATATTAATAATAATATTAATTACCATAGTGGAAAAGGAGAAGTGGAAAGGGGGAATATTTGTTAGGATAAGGCATAATCTATAACTATGGGGATTAGGAGGAAGGAAATTATAAACTCTATGTAGGGAATCAATAATCAAACCAAGGGCAAAGAAAAGCACAAAAAAATCCACTAGAACTAGCAATATGGTGATTTACTTGAAGCCAGAGGACTCAGACCCATAACTTCCTAGATTCCAATTTCTTGTAGTCTTTTTTGAAGCTTCTTGGTAGAGGCTTGTTTGTGGTTGTAGTTTATTGTTAGTTGGTTGAGTCTTCAAACTCTACTCAATTTTTTATTCTATCTATTATAATTATCTATCTTCTAGTTTAACTTTGTATTAGGCACATGTACCTTAACCCTTTTGTTTACCCCATCTAATAAAAAAATATGGTACCACCTAATTATCATCATTTTCCTCATTTTTTGAAACACTTAAGGACCATAACATTTTATAATTATCATGATTTTAATGGGAATAATGATAATAATTGGTATACATTATGAAAAAATATTGTGTCCTTGTGAATGAATGGGTTATTACATTTATATGAGAATAAATTAGATCATCAAGAAACCCTTTTCCATCTTTTCCTACTCATTATCTAATGAAGACTAAAATTTCCTAGGGGGTTCTTATTATCACTCAAAAGTGCACCCTTGTAAGAATGTGTGTTTGTTCTCACTCATGTTGACACAATCAAAACTCTACAAGGTATGGGTGGCCTTATATTGGAGATAATATATATTAAGGGGTTTTTAACCTTTGGTAAACTCACCTAATTCACTCTAAACTCTCTAATTTAGTGATTTCTTGACTAGGTAAAGGGTAAAAGTAATAATACTCAAGCTGAAATTGAACATAAAAAGCAAAAATTTGGGGTTATGAACCAATGTTATATTCAATTATGCCTATAATTTAAATACTTCAGAAGCTATATAAATTTCACAAATTCACTTCATCTTTATATAATGACTATTACATCAATATTTCATACAAAGGTCTTAAAACACAATCACACTAGTTGTAGTCATATAAAATGTGAAATTTGATGACTTAAGCATGGCTAGTCACACCTAATCCATAGGTCCTCTTTATTAGACACACAACCCTTCTAAACTATTCTTTCACTGACTCCTAGTCATCCCTATCCTTCCAGATTTAAATCTTTCAAGCTTACGTATCTTTTTTAGGCCTAGATATATTCTCCCCAGGCCTCATTCCCTTAAGATAATAGTGCCTAACTTAGACAGGAGTGTTGAAACCTAGGGTGTCCTAATTTTGGTGCTATTGTCCAAGTTTATTTTTGGTCTTAATGTTTAGATTATTTTGGATCCTTATCCTTTTCCTTGTTAGCCTAACATGAATTTATTTAACCCATGATCATTAATTTGCTTATAAAAGGCCATTCAAAGTCCATTTAGAGGGGTTAGCACTCATTTACAAGAGAGTAGCAAGAATACAAGGAAGTACACTCAATCACTCTTCCCTATTCTTTAAATATAACCTTCCAAGGTCATTTCAATATTATTCAAACTTTTGCACCTATCACTAGCCATTCAAAGTACATCTAGTTTCACATCTAGTTACATTTATCATACATAATTTCACCAAGCACTTCAATGGGAGAACTACATTAGCCTGATCCCTCCTCAAAGTATTGATATGTAGGCAACATACCCACACATGGGGTGTGAAGTGCATCCAATGTATCCTTTACACACTAACCCCTTCTTTATCTTTTTCAAAGTTTCCACTCAAGTTCAATCAGAAAGAGCTCCTAGGGATTTTAAGATTAAAAATAGATTCACAGTGAGCTTCATAGGCTTCCAAGATTTGATATTTCACTGACAGGGTAACACAAGCCTATCAAATAGAACCTAGACAGATCAAACCACTTGGATAACATCATTAAAAAGGAATATAGTGCTAACAATAGGGTGTCCCACTTTTGGTGATCCTATCCAACTTAGAAACAAACTTTAAGATCTAGTTCTTGATAGTTTCTTAGTTCTACTCCAATATCAGAACCTATCTCAGTTTGGATAATTCAGAACAAGCTATGTTAGATTTCTCTTATTTATTACTATATTTAAAAAAGGCAAAAATACAAATCTATTTATGAAAACTAGTATCTTAATTACTACATATCCTTTATTGATTATTTTGTTCAGACTTGTTTATTTAACTAAGATTAAAACACCATTATTTTGAAAAAAATAAAACATTTGGTGAACCTGACTTAGTTTGAATTTTGCACAAAAACCCTAAAAACCCTAGGGATAATTATTTATGATCTTTTACCATAATTTATTGGTTTTTATTACATTTAAAAATCATAAATCTATAAATTACTTATGTAAATGTCACATATTTTGTAAAAACCCTAGTTTGTACATACTACATCCTTCTTGCATACAACCACATTCTAAACACTAAGAAAAATATATTGCTAATTTTAGAAATATTTTATAATTTTTCCTAAATTTTCTAAACAAAATTATAAAAAAATTCTATAAATTTAATTCAATTTTTTTAAAATTATCATACTAATTTCAAAAATTCATTCAAAATAAAAACCCTAGTTGCATCAACTGGTTCCTAATTATTTTCCAGTACTTTTATATTCATTTTTTTAATTTTTATTTACATGTAAAACTTAAAAAATAAAATTTAAATTCAAAAATTCATAGTATTTTGTATAAGTATTTTTGAAAAATCCTTATTTACATGTACTATCTCATATTTTGCTTATTGAGATATCACCTTACATGTTTGAAGTTTTGTATTCTTTCTATGCATATTCTAGTTCCTTGTTTAGATTATACTAGATCCTCTTTTGATTTTTGAGGTATCACCTACATCCATAGCCAAATTAAAAAATTGATGCTCATTTATTTACAAACTTTTATTACATTTATTGCAAATAATAAGGAAACCATAATAGGCCCTATCATGTATATGAATGATGAAGTTTATTATATGTTAATACAAAGCTTCATTCTTTGAATTTCATGTTTATTCTTCATAATAAGGATGATATTAAAACATTTATGGATAAAATGACACAATATTTCAATATGACTTTTGCATACTCTCTATCTCTCATATGGAAAAATATTAAGTTTATCATGTTAAACATGTTAGCCATATTATGTTACAATTTAAAGCTCTTTATGCATTTAGGCATAAAATCATGTTCTCTCTCCTATATTCTCTATTTGTCATATGGAAAAGTCTTCAGATTCATTATGATCAACACATACAAAATGTTATGTTACATATCAAAAAAATTATTTTTTCATGCACAATGTCACATTTTCTATCTCTCACTTGCCATCTTTCCTATGGAATACTCTTTATAAGTATACTTTTGCAAAAATTATCACTCAAATTACATGAATTTCACTCCACATTCATTCCTTCTATCTCAATGCATATAACTCATTAGTTATTTTTGAGTATCTCCCTATCATTACTAGATACTAGCAAACACTAGCATGGTAATATCCATCCCTCCTTCCTTCAAACTTGGTAAATATAGCTCATATCCCACAACTAATACCATATTTATACCTATAGTAGATCATGTGGTCCATGCTATCACCCAAGTTTATGAAAATAGGATAGTTGATTATACCAGGGCCATAACTTTACCACTTAGGCTAACACCCCTCTAGATATAATTTTTATTCTTGAGCTCCTTCAATGATCAGATACTTATAAAGATGTATTATATGCAACCCTTCGTAATACTAAAATTCCTATATCCATTGAACTAGCCTATGTTGCATCCATCCTCAATACAATGCAATGGACTGAAGAGCACATATCTTTTGAAATAGAGGATTTACCCCTACAACACATCACTGAGTAACATATACCTTTATACATTCAATTAAAAATTAAATATGTGGGAGTCAAAATAGTACTAGTTGATAATGGTTCAAGACTTAACATTTTCAACATATCCTTTCTTAAATGTCTTAACATACAACCTAAAGATTTAGACCATTCCAATATGAACATTAGAGGTTTCAAAAACATTTCATGGAAATTAATGGATCAAATAACACGTAATATTACCCTAGGGCCTAAGACACAACCAACAACCTACCAAGTCATGCCAAATGACCTTAATTATAATTTATTACTTGGTTGGCCTTGGATTCATGATATGCATGTAGTCCCTTCCACACTCCATACTTGTCTAAAATTTAGTCACAAAGGTTATACATAAATGTGCCCAATAGACCATGAACCTTTTAAACATTGTCGAGTGGTTGAATCTTCATAAAATTATATCCTACACTTTAATCTAAGTAGTATACCTACACAACCCATCACTCATAATGCACCCTTAAACCATATACAAATTTAGATAATTCCAAATTTAGTCATAACACAAGCACTAGATTACCAATTCACCTCACCTTTTACACTTAAATATCTTAATAAGATGGATTATTAGGGAAAAGGACTTAGAAAACATGAACAAGGAATAGTCAATCCTATTAAGGTATCCACATAACATAAATTTCAAGGGATAGGATACTGATTTTTACTTAATCATGATAAATCCTCTTCCACACTTTCACAACACAAAATTTTGTCCACCAATTGCACACATTGATAATAAAGTTAATCATACTTCTAAAGTATCATTGATCTACCTTGATCTTATTGACAACATAACTTCACCTGACATGTTTACATTAGAAGAATTCTCTAGCAATGAATCCCTCTTACATTTTCTTGGTGCATATGATGACCTCCCTTATTGTTATCATAAAAATATATTTCCAAACCACACAAATTCCCATGTCTACTTTGGAAAAAGTATATAATCCTCCCTTGAAATACTAGTTGACTCAGATAATACTATCCCTAAAACTCCATATACACTCGATCATTCCACATACTTAATGAATATGTAGTAAATTTTAATTTCAAAATTGACAAGGATCCCCAAATTTTCTTATTAGTTATTTCCCTTAAAAAGGAAGCGGATGCTAATATTGATCAAGCTTTAACAAATATTCCAAAACTCTTTGCTTGGTCATATTCATATATGCCAGGAATTGATACATCTATAGCAATCCATTGGATTCCTTTATACTATGACGCTAAACTAGTTAAACAAAAAAAATTGAAAAATGCTTCCTAAGGTGGCTCTCTTAGTCAAAGATGAAATCCAATGCCTCTTAGATGTTGGTTTCATTTTCCCAATAGAACATCTTGAATGGATTTCCAATATAGTTCTCATAGTAAAACCTAACGGATAAATTTAATATTGTTTCAATTGATGAAATTTAAATAAATCATGTCCCAAAGATGATTTCCCTTTACCAAATGTCAACATGATAGTAGATTCCATAATTGGATATGAAATTCCATCTTTTATTGATGGTTTTATTAGTTATAATCAAATCAAAAATTTTGAAGAAGATAAAGAAAAAACATCTTTTACCACACCATGGAGTACATTTTATTACATTGTCATGCCTTTTAGATTAAAGAATGCTAGAGCCACATATCAGTGTACTATGATGTACTTTTTTCATTACTTAATTTCACCATACTATTGAATATTATGTTGATGATATACTAGCTAAATATAGAACATGACAACATCATGCTATTTATTTACAAATGATTTTTACATGACTCAGGAAATAAAACATTTGATTGAACCTAAAGAAATGTGTGCTCAAATTTATGTCAAAAAAACTCCTAGGTTTCATTATATCTCAGTGTGGCATAAAATTTGATCCTAAGAAAGTCAAATTAATTATGGATATGCTACCTCATACCAACTTAAAGTAACTTTGATCCCTTCAAGGCAAGATCCAAGTAATCCACCATTTTTTATCTTATCTTTCTAATAAAACTTAGTCCTTTACTCAATTACTAAATAAATATACAAAGTTTATTTGGGACCAACATTGTCAAAATAGCTTTGACACAATCAAGAAATATCTCCTTAATCCACCTATTTTAGTACCACCTATCCCAGACAAGCCTTTCTTACTTTATATCTCAGTAATAAATCACACCTTATTGAATGAGTAGTTTATTACATTAGCCCCACATTGGTTAATTATGAAAAAAATTATTCCCCAATAGAAAAATTATGTCTAGCATTAGTTTTTACCACACAAAAACTTTGACATTACATGGTTAATAATGAGACTCAAGTTATCACAAAAGCAGACCCTTTAAAGTTTCTACTAGCAAAACCACATATTTTTGGCCACATCACAAAATGGGTTATCTTATTAACAAAATTTGACTTTAAAATAGTCCTCTAAAAATAAATAAAGGAACAAATCATTGTATATCATTTGGTAGTAGCACCACTATTAAATACCTAACCCTTTAATTGACATATTTAGAGATGATTTCACTACCTATTCTACTCATTTAAATACCTGGACCATGTTTTTTGATGGCTCCCAATGCACATCTAGTGTAGGGGTAGGATTTGTCTTTATTGATCCTTCTGGGCATACAATTCCTATAGCATACCAATTGAGTTTCTCATTCACCAATAACATAGTGGAATATGAAGCACTTATCTTAGGACTATTCACTACACAATCCCTCCAAATAAAATCTATTCAAGTCTTTGGTGATTCCCAACTTGTAGTCAATCAAGTCAATGATGTTTATAAAAAAAAACACCTTATTCTATACCACATCATGTAAAAATGTTTATCATCACAGTTCAATTCTTTGGTGATTCCCAACTTGTAGTCAATCAAGTCAATAATGTTTATAAAAAAAAAAAGAACAACTTATTCTATACCACATCATGTTAAAATGTTTATCATCACAATTCATTTATTTTTCCATTGAGAGCATTCAACAAAAAGATAATAGATATGTAGATGCAATGGCCAGTGTTGCATCTTCAATTCCCATTGGCATCAATGGTGATCAACCAATTTTTACTATTAAACAATTATAATAACCATCAATATCAAATGCAAATTTGATTTGTCTTTCCATCTTAGCTACTACACATAGCTTTGCAACCCCATAATGGTTCTCTAACATTTATAACTTTCTAAAAAAATATATTACACTAGACACTTTCTCGTAAAATGATGAATGTAAGTTATAAAAGCTAGCACTCTGTTATGTCCTCATTAGTGGAGACCTTTTCAAAGGATCCTTAGATGGACACTTACTATGGTTCTTAACCTCAACAAAAGCAAAAATTGTTCTAGCTCAAATACATGAGAGTGAGTGTGGTGGTCATTTTAGTGGAAAAGCCATGTCATAAAAACTCCTCCAATAGGGGTACTACTAACATACCATGGAAGATGAATGTTTATAATATGTGAACCTATGCGATAAATATCAATGACATAGTAATTTTTAACATGCACCATCACAAAAATTAGAACATATCATCTCTCCATGGTCTTTCATGTTATAGGGATTTGAACTCATTGGAAAAATCAACCTTGAGTCCATTGATAGACATAATTTCATAATCACATCTATGTAATACTTCACCAAATGGGTGGAAGTAGTTCCACTTCAATCTACCATAGGTGAAGACATTTGTAGTTTTATCATGACTCATATTATTTCATGCTTTAGCCTACCTACAACTATCATTTTTGATAATGGAACATCATTCAAGAATAAAACTATCAAAAAAATCTATACCAAATACAAAATTAAACACACATTCTCCACTCCATATTACCCACAAGGAAATAGTCAAGTAGAAGCCACTAAAAAAAAATTAGCAACATCTTGAGAAAAATGTTAACCAAATTTGGTGATGATTGGCATAATCAACTCATTTTTGCATTATGGGCCTACCACACAAGCATTCATATGCCCATGAGGTCTACTCCTTATTTTCTCATTTATGGCACATAAGGAGTTCTACCATTGGAATTATAAATTCCATCCCTTCATGTCTCCCTTATAATTATTTTGACTAATGACCAGTATTGATAAAAATGTTTACACTAGCTCAAATGGATAGACCATACATACATTCAAACTACTGAACACCTTAGAATTTACCAACAATGTATACAATGATCCTACAATAAGTGAGTTCACATCAGAGAATTCAAATTTAATGATCTTGTTCTCAAAGAAAACCTTTGCAATGTCAATGCCAAAGAAGAAACCAAAGGAAAATTCAAACCTAATTGTCTAGGTCCTTTCATCATTACTAAAAAACTTAGCCCTAAAGTGTATCATCTAGCCTCACTTAAAGAAAAGAAACTCAAAAATCTAATGAACATTATGCATCTACATAGATTATATGCATAATATGTTATTTTTAAATAGTTTTTGTACATAATTTTATTTTTAACATTAATTGTACATAATATCTTCTTCTTGATTATACATAGATTATATCAAAATACAAAAAACAATACAAAAATTTTAAAATTACAAAAACATTCAAATATGTCAAAAATACCAAAACCATTTTGATTGTCTGCATCATCCATGCTTTGTATTACCACTATCATGCAATGATTTACATTTTATATTTCATGCTATTATATGATGATTTTTCTAAATTATCATGCTTCACTTGATCTCTTTTGAGTGTGTACAGTGACATCTAGCTACTTGATTTCTTCACTTTATCCATTCAGGGGGAATTCTTACTTTTATATTCAAGACACACATCGATATACATTCCCACTAGGGGTATATTATACATGACTACACCATCCATGTTATGTCATTCTTACACTACACACTCTGAGTTATCATACTAATGTATATTCATTTCTAAGATTACATATATTACTATATAAACATGTCACTAGTATCTAGAACTTGTGTATTTCTTAGCATATACATAGTCTTGTACTACACATGTTTTTCACACTTTAATATTTGATTTGATTAGTTAGATGTGATTCTAGATTTAGAATTATTAAATCCTTTCTCCTCTTGTTTAGCATAGATTATGTGATTGCATTTCTAGTTCTTGCTTGTTTCCTATTTGTGCCATAGGACATTTTCCAATGCCCTTTGCTTGTACTCTTCCATGTTCTTGTGACCCTCATGTTAATCTTTTTGTTTAAAAATTATATCTATATGTGGTATTTGAACATTCCTTATATTTTTTCTTTCTAGTTTGAGTGACATGTGCACATGTCCCTTATTTACATGGCCGCTTGGCCATCTTATCATGCTTCTTGCTTCTTAACTATTTTCTCAATGACTTGTTTGCTTCTAAATGTGTGTAATGGCATGATCCACATCATGCATTTACCTTGCTTTCTTGATGTCATGATGGACATCATGCTCCATACCTCCAACTAACAACTAACAACTAATATCTAACATTTTCATTTCTAGTTTAGTACTTTGCACATGCTTTTACATTGTTATATCTATTTAAGCTTACCCATATTGATCCAAAAATCTATCAATACAAACATTGTTATATCTAAAAATATCTTGTCAAATTTCACTATAATATTATGTATTTATACAACATAACACAATTTTAGGACTCTTTCTTCTAAGGGTAGTCATTATAGGCTCATCATTTCTACCCTCAAAAGAGGGGATAAAAAACAATGGTTTTTTAATAAAGATTAAAGCTCCTAACAATCAAAATAGTAGAATGTATATTACCTAATTCAAAATCTAGAGGTCAAACCAGTCAAAATAGAATAGAAAATAGTGACAATTCCATATCAGCAACTAGTTTTAGCATAGGATAGTAGCACTAAAAATGGATAGTAGCACCAAACACAATGTTGTACCCATTTTGACACTCCTATCTAGGAATAAAACACTCAATTTTTATATGAATAGGCAAAAAAATTTATTCATATATAGTTTTTGCACATCTAAATTAGTTAGAATTAGTAGTTTAGTAGAGTTTTCTTAGAGAATCTAGATATACATGGTTATCATACATAGCATGATGGTTATCAATTTTAATATTAGATTAGGTAGTTGAAATAACTTCTAGATTAGAATCCATGTTCTAGACACCAATGATTGGGAAAAATGTGCATGGCACATTGGTCTTCTTTTATTTCTGAGTTCCATTTATTTTCTAGTCATTCTCAGTGGTTATGTGCCTTACTCCATCTACAATTGGTTGACATCAATTTAAAGTTAAACTTTCATATATATATATATATATATAACTTTTTGAGTATTATGAAATCCACTCTAAAACTAATGTACTAGGCTTATATGAAATCTAAATTAGGAAATACAATACTCAAAAAGCTATATATATATATATATATATATATATATATATATATATATATATATATATATAAAACTTTTTGAGTATTGTATTTCCTAATTTAGATTTCATATAAGCCTAGTACATTAGTTTTAGAGTGGATTTCATACAAGCCTAACCTCTATCTTTCAAAATGGCCAAGAATGGCCTAAGTTTATAGCATACATTCAAGCTATCCATGCCACATTGTCATATTTCCTAAACATCCATGAATCCATGATCCATCTCATATGACATTTATTCTATATCAGTATCACTTCATATCCTCACTTCATAGGGTAATAATGGAACCAAAGGGCCAACCTTTGTATTCTTGAGCCACATATTTAGAGGGATTAGACATGCATTTTAAACATTGATTGATACACACATGATTTATTATCTTCACTCAATTGGTGAAGATGAAGCCAAAGGGACAACCTTTGCATTATTGAGCCACTTTCTGAGGAATTGAGCACTCAGCTTCATTTGTGATATTATTCTTGATTCAATACATACCCAACATCAACTAGCATAATCCAACATCATAATAGGTTTTGTATTGGTTCATGTACCTAATGAGGTGTATTTATTCCTTTCTTTTTCTTTTACTAAGATTTTGTATGCTCTTATTTTATATATAGTGTATCTAGTAAGAATAGATCTATTTTTATGTTTTCATAATAGTTTCACACTTCATAGTGTGTTCTCTTTATGCACATCTAGCTTCACACAGATTCATGAGCTTTTCCCTTATTGGTAAGTTCATGTATGATTTCTACTTTCCTTTCTCATAGTATTTAACTTTTTTGCATCACTAGAATAAATGGGGGGAAAATTTAGTCATATAAAATGAAAAATTATATGACTTAAGTGTGGCTAATGACACCCAATCCATAGGTCATCTTTCTTACTCACACAACCCTTCTAGGCTATTCTTTCACTAATTCCCAATCATCTCCAGCATTATAGACTTAACCCTTTCAGGCCTAGGTATCTATTTTTAGCCTAGATACATCCCCCTAGACCTCATTCCATTAGGACAATAGTACCCAACTTGGATAGGAGTGATGAAACCTAAGGTGTCCTAATTTTGGTGCTATTATCCTTATATGGTGCTATTATCATTTTTAGTCTTAATGGTTAGATTGTTTCATATCCTTATCCTTTTCATTATTGTCCTAATGTGAATTAATTTAACCCATAATCATTAATTTCCATATAAAAGGCCATTAAAATTCCATTTATAGGGGTTGGCACTCATTTACAAGAGAGGAGAAAGAATACAAGAAAGTATACTCAAGCACTCTTCCTTGTTCTCTACATACATCCTTCCAAAGTTATTTCAAGTTTATTCAAACATTTACAACTATCCCTAGCCATCTGAAGTGCATTCAATTTTTCATCTAGTTGAATTTATCATACATAATTACACTAAACACTTTAATGGGATAAATACATTAGCTTGATTCCTGCTTAGAGTATTGGTATGTAGGTAGCATGCCCACACATAGGGTGTTAAGTGCATCCAACATATCCTTTACACACTAACCCCTTCTCTATATTTTTAAAATTTTACACTCAAGTTCAAGAACAAATAGCTCTTAGGAACTTGAAAATTAAAAATAGACACACATGGAGCTCTATAGGCTTCTAGGCTTTGATATTTCACTGATAGGGTAATAGAGGCCTATTGAATAAAACATAGAAAGATTATACCACCTAGACAATAATGCCAAAAAAAGACTACAATTCTAGACAACAAGGTGTCCCACTTTTGGCACTCCTATCCAACCTAGAAATAAACTTTAGGATCTAGTTCTTAACAGTTTCCTAGTTATGCTCCTCCAGTATCAGACCCTATCTCAGTCTAGATCATTCACAATAAGCTAAGTTAGATTTCTCTTATTTATTTCTATATTTAGAAAAGCCAAAAATACAAACTTGTTTATGCAAATTAGTATCTTTAATTTATTTTTCTCAGACCTATTTATTTAAATAAGAGTAAAACCCCATTATTCTAAAAACAAAAAAAAATAGCATGGAAAGAATGAACATTGGTTAAATTAACTTCCAAATTAGGTAGAAATCAGACTTATACACTTTATATTACTTGAAATAATTATCATATTCTTAATAAATGTGACAAATTTAGACATAAACATAAGAAAATCAAGCATTCACTATGTTACATCAATGAACATGAGGCACACACTTCATTAATAGCCTAAAAATAGAGGAAATATCATCTTATTATTTATTCAAAGGTGATGTAGTAAAACATTTTGGAAATTTTTTTGCATATCCAAAAGCATAATCTGATATCTTCTTCCAAAAAAATGAACATATATATAAAAGTAAGATATAAGAGAAGAGACAAAGTAACCCCAAACTAGGGATGCGTCATCATGCCTAGTCATCTTTCTCTCTTCCTCACTTAAAAAAAAAACCCCTACATATTAAATTATAGATTTAAAAATATTTATATTGTAAAATGGCATAGGATAGAGAGATAGTCTTATTTTAGTGCATTGAAGAAATCATAGGTTCTCATTCATGACCTATTTTGAAGGGAATTGGTCTCCTTGCATGATTTGATAGTCTTCAATTCTTAAAGAGGTATTGATCATCTTCATAAACTCATTTTTAACAAATAATTCAATCTAATTGAGACTATATATATTTATATTGAGTTACTTTAACTATCTTCCTTATATTTTGGAGTTTGACCCCCCTATGCACCTATATTCTTGCTCGCATGTTTCTCTCTCATGATTTCCTCAAATAGATCCAAGGTGGTGTATAAGGGAAAGTTATACATGTTTTAATTGATGGAGTATCATACACATTAATATGCCTCAATTATTGATCAAGTATTTAACTAACCCCTCTATTCTTTCATGATGTCTCTCCACCTTCATAGGGTTGTTTGAAGGCTTCTTCATGTTTGATTTAACTTTTTTCACAATTTGATTTAAGGTGGCATGGAATAAAGAGAAAAGGTCCTAATGAGGTTTTTATATATTAATTACACCATTTAATCCTATTATAAAAAAATATATTTACTTATTATTTTCCTCTAAATGGCAAATAACACATGTGATTGACTTGTCAAGGTTGTTGAAGATTTTAATGCATTGATGGAACTTGTGGATAGGTAGAAAAATCTTCTTATTACATATTGGATTAGGATTAAGTGGATGAGTTTTTTATTTTTTTAATTCTTCATTATTATTAAATATTATTTATTATATTTCATTTGATGATGAACAATCATAACTCTTTATAATTATCTTTCTTGGAAGTGTACGTCTTCTCCATTTTGGCAAGCTTGCCAAATACATAATGAGAACCTATAAATTGATAAACCTAAATTATTTGAACATATAAGGAGTATAAATATTATTTAAAAATAATCAATGGTTTCACATACCTTTAAACAAATTTTAAGCTCCAAACTCCACACAGAACTTCCAAAAATACTCTTTTGTGCTTTTTAGGCCTAAAAAAACCCTAATTTGGATTTGGGGGTATAAATGAGTTATATGTATTATAATAAAATTATAATATGATATTTTTATATTTATATATTTTTAATACCTATAAAAAATTCAAAAATTCAAAAATTATCCACCAAACTCTCAAACAAAAATTCATAAAAAGTACCTACTTCATACATGCATGTTTGCCTATAGATATTTTTTCAATGATTTGAGTCTATTTTGAATTATTTTTTATTATATAATAATTTATTAAAACATTTAGATTAATTATAATTCATATAATGTCATTTTATTCTAATGTAAATATGTAAAACACACATTTCTCACTCCATTCATGAGAAAACTAGTCAAACCCCTGATTTCCTTCATGGTATAGACCTATGTTTTTAAATTTATCTCTCATAAGGTATATTAAGGAAATTAAATCAATTTTAGACATAAAAATACATAAATAAAAAACCTCCATGTAAAATTTAAAGATATATCACTTAATAAGACCCAAAATATGCACTTTTTAGTGCTTTCTAGCTTGCATTTTCTCATTTCTATATGCCTATAGGTTTGAGTTTTAGAAATTTATTGAGTTTTATGAGGAATAAATAACTAAATATTTTTTAATTATAACATTTATTATCCCATATAATACTTTAAACCAATTTATACTTTCATTGAATCACTTAAACCTATTAAAAATGCCTTTTATGACTGTCTCCCTTATGTTCTTGAAAAGATGCAACCTGTACCTGTACCTTTATAAATTATTTGAATTGAAATTTATATTTAATAAGGTGTATTAGGATTATTTATTTCCCCATAATATCTCACAAAAAAATTAATTTCTAATAAATAAATCAAAAATGCAATTATTTTGCCTGAAAATAAGCTATTGGGGTTTTAGAAGGCTTTTAGAGAACCTTTCCTTCTTAAGGACTATTCATAAAATTAAGTACCTTTAAAATGAAAAAAATAATAGAATATTTAGGTAATATGTTCCCACATATTCCCATAATATCATTATAAACAACTCTTATTCTCTTTTATGAATTAAACATTTCAAAATTGCCCTTACTAGCTTGCAACTAGCTTGATGAAGAAATGAAGGAAAATTCTACCATTTTTTGACCTATGATCTATATATATATATATATATATATATATATATATATATATATATATATATATATATATATATATATATATATATATATAAAGGCTTTATTATGAATTTTATATCTTATTTAATCTTCACTCCATGAATTGAGTCTTCCAAAAGACCTACACATAAGCCACTAGACATGGCATTGTATATTTTTGCACTTTTTCCACGCTTTAAACTTGTTCCTTCTTTGAATTTTTTTGAGATAAATCACAAAAAAATGTGGTAATATTAAAATTAAATTTAATATACTTATAAAAACCTTTAATTTATCTCTTATCATGTTAAGTGACTTAAAATGACCTTTAAGACAATGAAGTTGGCTCTCTCGACAAGACATTTCCAAAGGTTTTGATAGAAATTACAAGAAAAAAGTTAAATTCACATTACCTTAAATTTTTAAAATTTATATTAATTTCTCAAAAACATGTTGTGTAACACTAACCAAAACTACATGAACTCAAATTGGTTTTGCACATACCCTTGACCAATGGTGGTAAAATTTGTCAATATTTCTTGTAAATGAGCAAATGGTCCATTATTATATTATTAATAATATTACTAAGTGAGGATATTATTATATATAAAACTATAATATTAAGATATATAAGTGTTTTGTTGTGTGTGTGTGTGTGTGTGTGTGTGTGTGTGTGTGTGTGTGTGTGTGTGTGTGTGTGTGTGTGTGTGTGTGTGTGTGTGTGTGTGTGTGTGTTTGTGTTACTCCTAATGAATCATTTTTATTTTAAGCCCTTATTAGAGGTGAACCTAGATAAGGCATTGTTGATAATCATAATGAATCAATTAATGCATGTATAAATAGATTTATTAAGAGTTTGGGATATGACAAACAAGATTTGGGACATGTATTTAAAGATTCCATATAAAAAATTACAATTAAATTTTATTTGTGTCCTAATGAATTATATATAGTATTATAGGTATATGAATATATTTCATAAGGAAATGTTAGATTAAGCAATCATGGTTACAACAAAAGGGGGTGACTTTGATAATGTAATAAGACTATCTCATACACCTTTCAAGATAGGTTACATACATACTATAGTTATAAATATAACATAAATAAAAATACAATTATATCTTATTCAAATAAATTAGTGACCAAAACATAAACAATTTTTTATTGAAAACAGTTGAAATCAGTAAACTATGTTTTATAGAAAAATTAAGAAAAGGGATTATTTCAAATTGTTTCACCAAAGGATCAATGACAAGTTACACATGATTACAATGAATTTTATTTCCCAATATATTTAATTAGGTCAAAAATTAAAATGTACATTCATGTGACATGTTTAAAAAATGTCAAAACATTTTATTTGATACATTTTCAATACTTAATCAAATACAAGTACAATATTCAACACTTAAATATCATATTTAAGATATAAAATAAATATTAGTCCAAATAGAATCCGAAACAAGATAACATCATATACACATAAAATAAATGTTTACAAGTTAAACAAATACCAATAATGGGGTAAAATCCTCCTTGATCATCTAAATCACCCATATTAGTATCCCTTGAGGTGGATGAAATCATGTCACCCCTTTAAATAATTTGGGATGAAGACATATCACAAGTCTCCCAATTTAAAAAAATAGTCAATGCCTTATAATTATTAAATTACAAATTTAAATGATGGGCTTAGATATATATACCTAAATCATCACCACCAGTATAAGCTAGTGGAGGCATTTAAGCTATATCTTAGATAACCTCTCTCTCTCTCTCTCTCTCTCTCTCTCTCTCTCTCTCTCTCTCTCTCTCTCTCTCTCTCTCTCTCTCTCTCTATGACTATATTATAATTTTTATAATTAATCGAAACCTAATCAGATAATGGTGGATAAATGTCTAAAATATATATAAAATACTTAACAAGGTATCCCCTGATGAAATCATATAAAATGTTACACATCAAAGTGTGAATATATGTGTCTACCATGGCCACCTATTTATTGCATCAAAAACATGGTGAATACATAATACATTATCAACCTATTAAAAAATTCAAAAACAAATATACAATTATACATATATAATTATGCATAGCTACAAAAACATATAAATCATTAACTAGAGCATGTTATGGTGTAATATGATCTACTACTCCACCTCCTCCATCACCCCCTCCCTAAGTTGCGGGTACAACACCTAGATTTTATATAGTAATAAAAATGATGGGACATCCCATGTCTATCCACAAAAAATTATACTTTTCATTACAACTTACATGAACCACATTTGTAATCATAATAATAGGATCTATTTCCCTCATAATAAAATGTGCTAGATATACCATACTAGGATGAGGCATATCACTAAGACATTGCGAGGATAATTTTGTACATGTCAAAGGGTATGACACTATGGTTATATAATAATGGATTCTAACTAATGTATGCTCCTATTAAAATGGAATCTATCCACCACATTAGTAAATTAGTCATGAAGCCACATATTGAAATGAATAAGGTGTAACTCTGTCACATCCTTGGCCAATGCATCAAAGCATCTATAGTGCCTCCAAATAATCCTAACATTTGTTATCTTATCAAGGATCATACGTTACTACATAATAGTCAATATCTATTTTATCTTTAGTATCCACCACTCTGTAAAATATTTTGGGTGGCCCAATCACCACAAAACCCTCTATCTAGCCATACTATATAAATATAATTAGGGCCACACATAAAGTAAGGTTGTAGCACTAAGGCATTAAACATGACACTCTAAAGCAAACTTTTATAAATTGGCAAACATAGAGCACCCCCATGAATACCTCATTCCACAATCTTTAATATACATAATAATATGATACATGTGGTATGAAATAAATGCCATCCCACCATATATATAAATTAATGATGCTACCAATGTACACAAGTATTTATTCAATCATAGATTAAAAAAAATCTGATTGAAACCTATTAGTAATACCCTCTCGATATTAGTCTCATATAATGAAAATATTCATGTACATATGTACATGAATGATATACCCTCACACAACTATACTCTAAACCACAATATTTTGAAAAACTATTGGTAATATCAGTATACATTAGACATCCCCTAATATCATCGTCATCTCCCCAATATGGAGATATAATTTTATAGTGTTTAAATCACACATCTCCCCTATAATAGTAATGAGGTGAATATTATAGGGTATATGCCCAAGGAGGGATGAAAACTTGAGAATAGTCCTTTTTAAAATATCTCTCACACCATCCATAAGATCCAAACTTCTCAAGGTCTCTATGTATCTCCCAAATTAAAACTCCCTAATATGAATATCCCTCTATAAAAAAAGCATTATAAGAAAGTATGTATCATGAAAATAAGACATTAAAATAAATAATTAGCTACAAATTTTCCAAAGATACATTTATCCATACATAGATTATTACTCAAACACTAACATCATGAAAGAACTCTTTCATCAGATAGTATTGTTAGAATTTTGCATAGTAATGCCAATATTTTGATGGTATTTTTCTCTAGTGAGCACTCTTTTTTTATTTGATATAGTAAAATATAGGTTTATAGGGATATAGAACCATGAGAGTGTATTACAAATAATTTAGCAAGCCAACCAAGGTCTAGAGGACAAAAACAAAAATACTAGAACTTAAAATGAAAACAAAAAATAGAAAATAATAAAAAAATGAGGAGGAAGATCCCTCTTAAGGATCATTAGCAATAGTAGTGTCCTTCATTAGGATGGTAGGTTTGTCTTTTGATACTTTATCCCAAGTATGGTTCTCAAGACCTTTTATTACATCCCCAAGGAAGATCATTCTGGGGCACTTCCTAACTTTTACTTTCAAAGGAGTCTATTTAGGGGAGACCCCCTTTGGTGGAATCCAGGGGGATTTTAAGACCTTGAGAGATTTCATAATAGGGGATTGTGGGGCAGGGGGGTGGGGGGGTAGGGTGGGGGTTGAGTAGAGAGGACAAAGGTATAGATAGTAGCATTAGCTATTTTATGAAATTAATTCCAATCTTGGATAAGTTTATCCAGGCAAAACCTTACCTATTATACCCTCAAGTTTAATTTTTTTTATAAATTATTTGTTCCTTTCTATCTACTCCATTACTATGACTTGTCCTTTCCAAGATAAATTCATAGGTCTCCAAAATTTAATGGGTTTAGGCTTGGGGATAAACAATAATTTAAAATGGAGGCTATTAGGGGGGACTAAGATAAATTATTCTAGAGGGAGCATTCAAAGGGTAGGTGGGATCCTTAGATAGGGTCCTCCACTGGGGAGTCCTTGGAAGTGGATCCCTGAGGGGGATATTCCATCCTAAAAGGACATAACCATGTTTAAAAATCATGAGTATTAGACCTTGATTCAAAATAGTATTAGTATCATTTACTTGCTGAAGGAAGACAATACTTTATAGGGACTTGAGTAAGAAATATGGAAGACAAATTTTAAACCCAATGAAGTGAGTTAGAAGTAGGAAATGGTGGGAAAATATTAAAGTATACTTACCTTATAGAGTCATGTAACACATGATCTAAAGGAAGGTATCAGGCTAGTAATGTAGGAGGTCAGTTCATGGGAATCCTTTCTTATCATTCTTCTTGAAATCATTCATTCCAAAGAACCATTATAGGGATTCTTTCTTTTTTTATTAGACCTAAAATTCCTTGGCACCTGCATAGGACATTCTAGTGGAGTCACTTATGAATTACTCTAAGATGTTAATGGTGATTCCTCACATGGTGACCTTCTGATTTGTCTAATCCACCATGAATTATTGGGAAACCATGATGTTATGCTCAATGATGTGTTCCATAAAGTCTATGAGTCCCCCCTTCT
Organism: Torreya grandis; assembly: GCA_037957365.1. Lineage (NCBI taxonomy): Eukaryota > Viridiplantae > Streptophyta > Pinopsida > Cupressales > Taxaceae > Torreya > Torreya grandis. The sequence continues at coordinate 445,992 of JARHVA010004771.1, read as the reverse complement.
TGAGCTTCTTCAAGACTTTTTTTTCTCATAGACCTCCTTATAAGATATGGATTATAACCGGTCTCTATCACCACCTATGGATGTTGGAAGTATAAAGATGGAGAGGGATAGTCAAAGTTTCTAGATGTTGAAAAAATGGCTAGGGCTCAAATGGGTGGGAATACCTACCAAAGACTCATAAAAAAATTAATCCCCCTTACTTCGAAATGATTATAGATGAGCTAAATTGAGATCCACCCATTGAGTTGAGGGGATGCATATGTAAAAGGGTGATTAGTTTAATAAAAATTAGTACCTTCAAAATGGATGAAATTATACACACTTGAGGGTATGCTTCTTGCATCATGATAGTTAGTTAGGTGGTGGAGAACAACTCCAATGTTGGCTAAGAGGTCATCCACCCTGTTTCCTTCTCTATAGTGTGTATGAGTTAGAAGTGAGGTATACCTTTTAGAATGTGATTTGATTCATCAATTATGTCCTTGATAGTATGTGAGGGTATATGTTTTCCTTCCAAATCATTAAGGATGTTCAATGAATCAACATCTATAATGATCCTATCTTGGTTAATGCTTGCCGCTAGATGTATACCTCAAAGGGCCACCTTGGCCTCAAAAATGTGGTTTATTTGCTTATTTGTGGAACGTACATATGTAGCCAACATTTAAAAATTTAGAGTTCCTTATGATGCCTCCTCCCCTTTTAGGGCTCAGGTTGCCCTTAGAGGCCCCATCAAAGTTAAGTATCACCTAGCCCTCTAGAAAAACCTTCCATTTAATATGCTCGCAGATTAAGTCTTTTGAGGATGGGAAAATAAATTGTTAAAGGTCCCAATTTTTTAGGATGAGAAAGGTTGAGAGGGGGAAAGGATCTTTATCTTTAGGTAGAAAGGCATTCCAATTTATGTAAATGGATTGGTATATGTGGGGGAAGGTGCTCTTTATCTGGTGCCTTTTGTTGAGGAATAGGCTATCATTACAAATTTTCCAAATGCACTATAACTAGTGAGAAAGGGAAAGGTACCAAAGGAATGTCAGGGAAGGTATGGTCCATGGGGAATTACATTGAAAAATACGATCCAAGATACTGTTAGGTTTTTCCCATGACATGTTGAGGTTATTAAGAAGATAATTAAACAAATTAGACTGAGGGGGCATTCCAAAAAAATATGGTGAGCATAATATTCCACACTTTGATAGATCAAACATCTGTTGGGTACAATTAGTCCCCTTTTGGCCAATTAATCCATAGTTAGACTTTTATTATATGTCATGATCTAAAAAAGGAAATTAACTTTGGGAGTTAGGTGCTTTACCCAAATGTTTTTCTAGTGGTCCCAGTTGCTTTCCAAATTTAGGTCAATGGCATGGCTCAAGGCCACTGAGTACGAGCCATTATATTTTGCCTTTTAGACAAAGTGATTTTCCTTCTATATGGAAGGGATGTGAGTCAGATTTAGGGCTATGTTGAGGTTTTTAATGTCTTGGGATTCCTCTAATGTGAGATCTTCATTAGGGATGACCTTACAACACTTTTTTCCTTCCTTGATTTCCTAATAATCCTTTAACATAGAGCCCCATCTTTGATTAAGATGTATATACCACCTCACCCATCTCTCTTGGGTAGAGAGTGGGGTGGGGGATATCTAAGCATCTTCTAAAAAATCAATTTTATTTTTATTATCAATTTTTCATAGTTTTCCATTCTTCAGAAGATCTTTACAACTAGTTATGGATATTTAGAAGGTGGATCCATCAATAGGGCTTTATTCCTATAGGAAATTGTCCTCTTCCACTCCTTCTAGGTATTTAGCCTTTATTATTCTTGTTCATTTGCCATTCTCCTTCATTCAACACTACCTCATTTTTGCCAAAAATGTTTTATTCATGGATTTTATGCTTCATAGGATGAGAAATCCATTAGAATAGGGAGATAGAATCTTTCCCATGTAATGAGATTGAATCTAAATCTTTCTTTAGTGCATATCCACAAGAATTTTTTATTTTATTTTTTTCAATTTTAGAGGTAATATTAGATGGCATTTTAAATACTAACATTATTATATAGGAATACTCTAAATGGAAGCCTTGAAGAGTTGGTATTTCCTTGCTTGGGTGAGGAAGTGTCCTTTCCAACCCTCTAATTTCATTTGTAAGTGATCAATAATGGGGTTCCAAAGTTGGGATTCCATTTTTATAGCAAAGAGATGGATACCTAGATGATTAGTTGGCAATTTTCCCATGTGGCAATTAAGAATTTTAGCAATTCTTCTCTATTGAGAGGGTGGTATATTGATGAAGAAGAGGAAACTCTTTTAGAATTTGATGCATTAGTTGGACACTTTTTTATAGTTGTTTAGAATACATTTTACGAACTTGGCTTCCTCAATGGAATAATCTCCAAAGATTATAGTGTCATCAGTAAACTATTGGTGGTTGATATGATCAATATTTTAGGCCATGAAAATACCCTTTATTAGACCCTAGTTTTAGGCTTACCTCAAATTTGTCCCAAAATTTTTATCTAATATGATGAAGAGGTATGGAGACAGGGGGTCTCCTTGTCTTAAACCTCTTGAGGTAAGAAAGAATCCTTTAAGGACCCAATTTATAATAATGGAGATCTTAGGAGTGGTAATATAATTCCATATGATTTTCTTGGTGTCATGATTTAGCCCAAGCTTTTCTAGAATCTACATCAAAAAGTGCCAAGAAAATTGGTCATAAGCCTTTGACATGTCCATCTTGAGTAGATTCCCGATATTGAAGATTTGGTGATGGAATGCATAGCTTAATGAGTTAGGATAATGCTATCAGTGATTTTCCTGCCTACTAAAAAAGCCCCCTATTGCTCCCCAATGACTGAATCTAGTAGGTATTAAATTCATTTGACTAAGACAGAGAAGCAAATTTTGCAGGTGGTATTGCATAAGATAATGAGTTGAAAGTATTGAATGTTTGTGTCACTTTATTTTTTATAATTAGACCAAAAAGGTATTGTTGATTTCTTTAATGATGGATTTGGAGTGAAAGAATTATTTGGTTGTTTCTTCAGCTTCTAGGTGAATAATGTCCCAAAAAATTTGGAAGAAAAAAGGAGAAAACCCATATGGTCCACCTTAAGGCCATCCATGGAGAATAAAACACTTTTAATTTCCTCATTTGAGGGGGTTTGGATGAGGGAAGCATTATATGTAGCTGGGAAGACCTTGTCAGTGTTAGATAGTTCATACGAGACTAGCAAATTCTCAAGTTATCCAATCTCTGAGAGAAGGTTATTAAAAAAATGATAATATGGAGGGATATGTCATCCTCATCCTTGTTTATGGTCCCATATTCCACTTGTATCTAGGGGATTCTATTGATATTCTTATTTCTAGAAGTTGAATGACAGAGAAATTTTGTATTTTTGTCTCCCTCCTTCAACCATAAAAATCTAGATTTGTACTTCCAATATGCCTCTTCTTTTGCTTTCAGATTGTGAAAATGACAAAGGAGGTCTTTTTCCTTGGAATCCACATGATCATTATAATCCTCAAAGGCACTGATCTCTTTAATAATTGAAATTTTTGCTTTAAGGGCCTTTTTTTTATAGAAAAACATCTTTGAAAACTTCCTTGTTTTAAATTTTTATCTTGTTTTTTGGGAAGATGAGATTTTTTGTAAGAATGAACATGGTAGATCTTGAAAATGGTTATTCCCACCATTATTTCATGGAGTTAGTGAAATTGGGGTGATGGGTCCACATACATTCAAATATGAAGGGGCTACATTTGGACTTAGAGATTTTGTCTATTTCAAAGACCAAGGGATTTTGGTCAGACCCAATTCTAGGTAGAGAAGAAAGTCTACTATAATAAATAATTTCCCAATCTAAAGAGATTATAAATTTTTCAAGTTAGACCTAAATCAATTTTTCTCCCAACCTTCTTTTGAACCATGTAAATGGTATTCCATTGAGGTTCACATCTACTAAACCCATGTTTTCAATGAAGTCATTAAATTATAGAATTCCATCTATGAGTTCGATGAGACAACCTTTTTGTCACTAAGAGTGAGGGGAGTGTTGAAATCACCTACCATAATATAGTTCTAGTTTGTAAAGTTCTTGTAAAAATCTACTAATGCTTTCTAAAGAAGATGTCTGGTAGTTTTGGAGTTGGGAGCATAAACATTGGTTATAATCCATTTGTCCTTACTTGTTATGTCAGTGAATAAGACTGAGATTTAATTGGAGGATTTCTATATCAAGTCTCCTTCCAAAGCATCTAGTTTCTAAAAGATATCCAAGCCTCTTGAAGTGCCTATGGATTCTGAGATGAGGATATGGGAATTTCTATATATCCTTTCCACATTGATTTTGAGAGTAGAGTCAGATATTTTGGTTTCCTCAATGAGAAAAATAAAAGGATTGGAACTTTTTATATTACTATAGAGAGTCCTTTATTTATTGCATTGTTTAAGCCCCAAACATTTCATGAGAGTACTTTCATTTCTTATCTTTTTGAACCTTAAGATTTTATTGAGAACCATTAGTAATCTCCTTTGTAGTTTTTGGGTTCCTAGTTAAAATTCTAGGGGATCTACCAACTGGTTTAGGGGAAACACCAATATTGGCTTTTTTATTTCCTCTTTTATATTTAGGGCAAGCAGGAAGCCCATAATATTAGGGGGTCCTAAGAGGAAGAAATGGATTTAGAGCATTTCCCCACCTCTTTTTTGATTAAATGGGAAAATGGGAGGAAGGAAAGGGGGTAGGGAACAACCTAGGTTAGCAAAAAGGGGGCTCTTCTAGGCAAGTGCTTACACAAACTATGAGAGTAGGGGGGACAAGAAGAGGAGGAGGAGGAGGAGGGGGAGAACCAGGGGATAGGGGTAGGTTTCTTAGTAGAGAAAAGGAGGGGGGAGAGGATCCAAGAGGGGAAAATAGGGGAGGAGAAATTTTATAGCTAGGGGGGAGGGGGGATCAAGTTGATAGAGGGGGAACAAAGGGATAAGGAAGGGGAAACATGTGAAGGGGGGAGAAAAGGTTGAAGGGAATGAAGAGAAAGGAAATGGAGGTAGAGAAATGGTGGTGGGTATGGAAGGGGTACTGGGAGGGGGTGGGGGGGATGGGGAAAGAGGGGATAGAGAAAGGGATGAGGAGAGGGGGAAAGGGGGGGGAAACATAGAGCATCAAGAGCACTCAATGGCTCAAAGTCAGGAAAAAAAGAAAGAGGGGTAAAAGGGTTAGATCATTATATATCTTTTAAGTTAGAAGAAGGAGAAATCATGGGGGATTGAGAGGAATCACACAAGAGAGGGATAACTATGTTAGAGATCTGCTTAGGCATATTAGTCTTTGAATGGAGATAAAAAGCCATAATAGAATTATTTTTGAGACTAATAGAAAGATAAGATTTGGGATTACCATTAAGAGGATTCCTTAGGGGGACTTAAGGGGATCCAATTTTGAATGGTTTTTATAAAATTATTCCTTTTCTTAGGTTCTAAATTTATCTTTATGTAGGGAAGAGTACTTTAAAACAATTCCTTTATTTGGGCAATCATAAAGCATGAAATTAAGAAGATCACATATTGGACATATGATAGCATTATTTTCATATACAATATTCTAAACCCAAACATTGTACTTGGACTTAATATTAATATCATGGAGAAGGGTCTTGTTAGATGGAAGAAATTTGTGGACATGGGTAACAACTATTCTCTGATGTGATAGAGTAACTAGATCAATTTTGATGGGTTGGCCTAGTGCTCTAGCAAGCCCATTGATAACCTATGGATGCTAATATTCCAATGGGAGTTCAGGTAGGACCCCACATGGGAACATCATCCATGGAATTGTTATTTAGGATCAATCCAACATTCTATATTCTAACAAAGACACTTGTCTTCCCCATGAACTAGGGGCCTTCTAAAAGAGCCTTATTGTAGTCTTCTTGAAGAGAGAAACTAATGAGGAAAAAGCCTTTGGCCATTACAATGACCTCCAAGTGGCCCTTCCATTTCCATATTTATAATGAGCACTATTATTAGGAGTAATATGAGATAAAATTTTAAATAAAATAATTATTTTTAAAAATGTAAATTTTCCAAAAATATTAAAATAAAAAATAAGAGATTTTATAACATATTATGTCCTCCAAAGGCTATGCCTATAGTACAACCTGTAAGAACTATAAGTGAGTGAAAATAAACCCTCATTAACTTATAATAATTATATACAAGATATAATATTTTTATCATTTCATTTTAAAAATGAAAAAATAATTTTAAAATTTAAGTCTATTTACATGAGTTTACATTACATTGGTACCTGTACACAAACATGTTGACCAATTAATATTTTCAAAACTTGTGCATCAGATATTTTATAATCCATGAATTAAAAAAATAAGTCATAAGCTGTGTTGGAACATATATAACATGATATTATTCATGATACTATTTTAAATATGACTTATGATGATTTCTATATGATGAAATTCATGATTATACTATGCAATTGGTTTCCCTAATCCTAGAAAATAAAGAAAGTTTTTCCCAATAATTAAGATATGGTAAACACTATTGCATAAATTATTTAAAATATGAATACATGCACATAGACCAAATGTGTCATATCAAACACATACTAGGGAACAAATATTTGGCATTCACACTTAAATACATTCTGACTAATTAAAGTTTTCAAGTGCTATGTAAATACATAAAATTATAAGATATTAATTACCAATTTATCATACCATATATACATGTATACATATATACATATACATATACATATATATTTATATGTATATGTGTGTAGAAACACTATAATTGATAATAAATGCATATCACTACATTCACTATCTTTGAAAATAACATGTATTTACACATACCTACATTTTGACACAAGTGATTCCATCACTTCATCACTTATATCAAAAGGGGTGGATATAATGGTCTTGCCACATTACATACAAATATTCAAAACATACAGTTATTCAAATGGTTATATGTAAATTGATTTAAATATTTCAAAGTGATCATTGCCTACTGAATCGGTCCAAATGATATAGATTTATGTACATATACATGATAAATATGAGAATACACACACACACACACACACACACACACACACACACACACACACACACACACACACACACACACACACACACACACACACACACACACACACACACACACACACACACACACACACACACACACACACACACACACACACACACACACACACACACACACACATACATATACATGACAAATATGAGAAACCTATAGTGATTCATGTGTCAATAAAATGAACTACATATGCCCCAATTATATATGAATATGTAGTGATGTGAAATCCATCACTCATGTTCTATGAAATTGAACACATGTTCCCTGATTGTGTTCAATATATATATATATATATATATATATATATATATAACATAATTAGGGAACATGTGTTCAATTTCATAGAACATGAGTGATGGATTTCACATCACTACATATTCAAACATAATTGGAGCATATGTAGTTCATTTTATTGACACATGAATCACTATAGGTTTCTCATATATATATATATAATCATATTTATCATGTATATGTATATAAATCTATATCATTTGGACCGATTCAGTGGGGTATGATCACTTTGAAATATTGAAATCAATTTACATATAACCATTTGAATAACTATATGTTTTGAATATTTATATGTAATGTGGCAAGACCATTATATCCACCCCTTTTGATATAAGTGATGAAGTGATGGAATCACTTGTGTCCAAATTTAGGTATGTATAAATACATGTTATTTTCAAAGATAGTGAATGTAGTGATATGCATTTTGATAAATATGAGAATATATATATATATATATATATATATGTATGTATGTATGTATGTATGTATGTATGTATGTATGTATGTATGTATGTATGTATGAATGAGAAACCTATAGTGATTCATGTGTCAATAAAATGAACTACATATGCCCCAATTATATTTGAATATGTAGTGATGTGAAATCCATCACTCATGTAACACAATCAAGGAACATGTGTTCAATTTCATAGAACATGAGTGATGGATTTCACATCACTACATATTCAAATATAATTGGGCCATATGCAGTTTATTTTATTGACACATGAATCACTATAGGTTTCTCATATATATATATATATATATATATATATATATATATATATATATATATATATATATATATATATATATATATATATATATATATATATTCTCATATTTATCATGTATATGTATATAAATCTATATCATTTGGACTAATTCAGTGGGGAATGATGTATTTTAATGTGTACATGTGCACTCTCTCTCTCTCTCTCTCTCTCTCTCTCTCTCTAGTGAAATTAATTAATTAATTTTGAGGAAATGTATTTTGAGGTTCATAGATACATAATTTCCATGGTGTTTCACATAACAAACCCATTATGTGGTTTCAAAATTTCATCTTGGGTTTAAATAAAAATGTTATATTATATACTTGAGTGGTGTGGTTGAGTTTCAAATATAATAAATGGTTTTGGCACGAGTGATAAAATAACTAGAAGGTATGTTAATAAAGGCATTATTTCAATAGTTTTTTCAAATAAGATATGCCTTATTTACACAATGGAACACAAGTGGATATGGTATTAAATCCATTATGGGGTGCGACCTATTTAGAAAAGTAAAAATATGAATGAAACATTTGGATTTTATTCTATATTCCCAATGAGGAGATCCTCCTTTTTATAATTAATATTAGGCACAATGATAATGTGATTTTTGTTCAATAATGCTAAATGGTCTATAAATAAATTTCCCATTTTTTCATAGAAGCTTGTCCATTTCCCAAGCCTTGAAGTAAATAATACTACATGCATCTTTCTACAGTAGTTGGCTCACTTGATGATGTATAAAATCTCCACTCTCTATAACATGATCATGATCTCGGAGCAGCATAGTACCCCACACACATGTGTGTTATTTTTATTTGTATGTCTTATTATTACTTATAAATATAAAATTTTATGGAAAAAATTCTTATTTATGCATGCGTTTATTTTTTCAAGAAAAAAATGTAAATTATAACAAGCTAGGATAAAAGTTTACCATTTCTAATTTAGGTTTTTATTATATTTATCCCTTTAATTCAATTATTTTATTTTCATTAAAATACTATATTAAATGTGGGGAAATTTGTAGATACCTAAAATTAGTATAAGCCTTATTTACACTACCCTTTAATGTGAATTTGTACAAATTAACTCTTATTGATGATTTAGGGAATTACTGGTACATTTGAATTTTTATTCTCATCAATGTCATATATTATGTCATAGGGATCCATATTGTCATTGTATTTGAATTTATCACTTTCCTACTTCATGGGCTATTCTATTCATAATGGATACCAATGTTAGATAATAGCAACTGAGGTAGACAAAACTATCTAGTATATTTTTCTAGTCCCTTTTATGCATGATTCCTTTGTCACCTTTGTTTTACATGTTATACCTATTTAGGTTGTATTTTATGTACCAATTTATTTCATAATTTAAAATTTAGACATATGTATATACAAATCCCCTTAAAGGCAGTTAGGAAAAAATGTTTATTATTACAAAGCTTATTTAAAAAGTGTACATTGCTCTATCTCTTTACTAGTTTTAAAATTTGAATTAAATTATGGTATAAGTTATATTATTCATGATTATGTCAAGGTTTGGACGAAGATAAATAGTATATATTTATATCCACATGATCTTCGACAAAATAAAATTCAAGGGAGAACTACATGTAGTTTTATTTCTATTCAGTGTATTAAAAATATATGTTGTGCTTGGATACATGAGGTATTCAAGGATTACCAATCAATGTTTCCAGATCTAGGTCTTAAAAAAATAATGAGATAAATTCATTATTATGTACATCTAAAGGCTAATGAACATGGAATTATACTTAACAAGAACATGCACATCAACCTAAGTAGAAATAGAGAGGCACAAAGCTCTAAACAATAATGTCAACATAGAATACATTTTTTGATATACTTTCCCTAGGATAATGTTATTTCCATGTGTAGATATAAATTTTAACTCTGGAACCTTCCACACATAGAGATGAAATAGAATATAGTAACGGAACACATAAACATATAGAACATGAGATAAAACACACAAAAATCTAAGATCCTTATTTTTAAATTATATATATATATTACTTATGCAATAAATCATATGATAATTTATATTATGTGTCTAAGTGTGTATTGAATGAATTTAAACTATTTATTAGTTTTTATCTTAATTAGGTATATATAATATAAAAATAGATAAACAATATCTAAGATCATGATATGCTCTTATAAATAATAATTATTTCTTTAATTAGTGTATCTAATGACTAGAGGTTGCCAAGACAATATATGGTTTGACATATAGAGGAAAATTATGTTTATGAGTCAGATGTATGTGTATTGTCCAAGTATGTTGAAGTATGAAAAAGTTGTTTAAAAAGTGTTTACTATTAATTTTAGGTGTATAAAAATTTCCCTTTTAATCTAGTATCAATAATTATAAATTCAAAATATAAAATCATAAATTTGGTACATGTGATAACTATGTTGGGTTTTTATAGATATGCCCAGAGTATCCCATTTTTTCCTTGGTAAACATGTTAAAAAACATGCATAGATCAATGTATTCTCATGAAAATAAATATTAAATAATCTAGATCTTTAAATAACTTGAAATTGAAAATATAAGGATCACAAAGTATTATGGTATGCAAACCAACCTACCGCTTATTGAATTTGTTTAGGTAATATCATGGGTTGATCATACCCCAAGAAAATGTAAGAACTTAAATTGTGAGTTGAGAAGCATAAATTCCTAAACTACCAGTAGTTAAGGAGTGATAAAAATGGAATGATTAAGTATCCTAGAACATAATCCTCTCAATATCATAGTATTTCTCTTTTAAAACTCCAATATCAAGTTTTTTATATGTAAAAATGGAACCCCAAAATACGTATGTATGTAAAAGGATTATTTGATTAAAAATATATAGACCCAAAGTGATTACATAGTACCCTTTTTACCCTTTAATCCTAAATATATAAAATGTCAAAGTATTTTCATGATCATAATTTATGCCTTAATATAACTCATATGTCCCTCATAGTGATATAGAACCAACATCTATCTATCAAAATGTTATTTAATGTCTTAACTATTCCTCACTGTCATGTAGAATGCCCTAAATACATCTCAATCTACTCAATATAGCCCAATTGAATCATATATTTTGTTTGAGAATGTTAAATATATATCTTTCATGGATTTAGTATCTAAAACATGCCCCTTTTATTCCCCTTTTTGATATATTAGATGAAGACATTGAATCACTCATATCAAGATAAAGTGTTATGTGCATCATGTATTATATAAAAAAGTATAAACATGTAAATTATATATACAAACATTATAACATATCTCAACATATAAATATTTTGATCATACAAGCACTTATTAAACATGTAATCGAATATAATGGTCATATAAGTGTAACTATAAAGAAGATATATCAGTTAATCACATACTAATAAGAGTTGTGAAAGATGCATGATAGAAATCATGCAAATGTCCCTCAATATAAATATTTGTGATAAAAACACAACATCAATATCATAGTGATTATATAGGTAATTAACCCATGCACAAAAATATCATGATCAAGAAACACATGAGCACATAGGACCTAAATGACTCTAACATGACACAAACATAACATTATAATTACATGGACTAATGGTTTATTTGACCCAATAGAAACATGACATGATAATATATATTATCATTACCCATATAGAAATCGATACACCATAGATTAGTAAGAAATAAATGTCATAATTACCAATATCAATAACACATAGGGAAATAAATGTTAGTCTACATAGTCAATCAATGTCACCATCTAATATATAAAATCATAATATCGATAAGAGATAGCACTACAAAAAGTAACAAAAAAATAAATTCATCTATAATAGTCTATATATAAATACTTAACCTAAAAAAGTATGAATACATCCTAGTATAGGCATACCTCTAATGTATAAATTTTACTCATGGGTGTTAGCTATGTCACACATCTATATGTCCATGTCTCATATGTAACATGTATATCTTGAATTCAACTCAAATATATCATGAAAAATAAGTCCATATAAAATGGATATGTATATGATGAATAAAATCAATAAAATGGTTGTACTATCAAATCATGTCATGCATAGGTCTTTTTTATTTATTTTTTAAATATTTAAATCTGTTAGTATTTTATAAACTTTAATTTAATTTTTAATATTTAATTAAATTTCATCCAAGATACCCTATGATCCCATCAAGGGGATACTAAATTTAGGTATTAGATCAATCATTGTAAATTTCGCATAATTTATGTGAGAAATGACATATATATAATTTTTTAAACTGAATAAATGCTCATGAGCTATAAAATATCTTTATAGTTATCATAATAAATATTTTCATGTATATGGTGAATACCTTTATTATCCATTACAACATGTGGACTCTATTTTATATTAGGATAATTCATTGGTGTTATTTTTGTAACTCATTAACAAGGATTATATGAAACTATTTTATGAATTTAACCACTAGGTAATATATATGGAACTCAAATAGATCATCAATCTAAAGTATGTTGCATAATTGGTCATTGAGGAAAATAAATAACTTAACATATTTAAGGTTGTATAATAAGTTATTATGGAAGCATAGGATGGAATATTCTAGACTAGAAAGGATATTCATATGGAACACCTATGATTTTAACCAATATACTTTAATGGATATACTTCAATCATTTATGCACCTTAGATTTGATTTCACATGTCTTAAGTATCAATGGCCATCATAATATATATTCAAATGCACTAGTGTTGGTAAAAATTAAGAATCAATTATCAATAATTGTAGGCTATACCATAAGAGATAATATGATTCCATCAATAGGGTATTATCTATTTACATATAAAACATTTTTATATATTTTATATACCAATAAATTATGTATGTTTGTACCTAAGACAAGTAAGTAGTGTCCTAATGCATAAGTTGTCACTTGATATGTTATCTACCATAACACTATAGGTTATGAGTCAATGAAAATAATATATGTCTAAAATATTATTTTTATAATTATCTTAGATAATTTCATGGTCATTTAATGTGATCAAATATAATTATACTTGTATATTTTCAATTTTACAAATAATATCATTTATAATATGAGCCACCTTAATTATAAGAAGATAAGATGTCTAAGGAATATGTACATTACAAGTTACATGTAAATTATTATTAGTTTTTATTTATTAAGTCACATGTTTTGGAAATGTATCAAAAAAATATTTTAATATTTGCATTAGGATGTGCAACTAAATAATTAGTAGATTTTTTAACATTATTTTATCTCAATAGTGTTATTATCAATTAAGTTTTATATCTTATGTCTCAAACCAAAACATATATTAATTATATGTCCTCTGTATCTATGCCAATAAAAATATGCATTAAGTTCAAAATTATTATATTTTACCTTTTTCATATCAACCTCCATAGGTAGAGGGAAAGATATGATATTGGACTCAAGTAATGTTTTTATCACCTTTCGATGGGTTTTGATAGCTATGTGAATTTCATCCATTAAGAAGATGCAAAAAAAATCATTATTATGTTGTGAATATACATTGACTATTATTTTATCCTAATTATTAATATCACTAGAATTGGGTTTGAAATGTAGTTTTATTTAAAAATTAGCATTGCAAAATGTGGGATAGTTGATCCCATACAAAGAATCTTTCATGGAGATTAGATTAACCTCATGATGGGATGTAGCCTTTTTTTGAATATATATTCATATTATTTATTTTCCATAGGATTTTTTAGTTTTGATATTCTTATTGTGAATCACATGGTCACTAATGAGCTCATTAGGTCCTCATTTGATTTTTTTTAATTTTGAACATAGTACAACTTCTTACTAATGTTGACAAAGAAGTAAGTTAAGAATTTGTCAAGTAATGTATTTAAATCATGTAATGATTGGAGAGGAAGGTTATAAAATCATCACAATTAATAATCCTTTATACTCCTAGTAAAAATAATGATTAGTAAATTATCATTAAACACATAGTCTAAACATGATGTATACAATGCTCTAATTTATTGTTCTGTATCACCTTTACCATTAAATGGGATAATCATATGTGTAATGGATCCTATGGGAAAGGGATGATTGTAAATTTATAGTTCCAACTGATGTTTAATAATTATTGAGAGTATTTTTAATTACCAACTCTGTTATAACCTTTCCCAATTTTAGAAACCTTGGCTTGATGATAATTTTTGTGATATACAAGCACTTAATTAGTAAGCACATTATATTGATTATGGATATGTGTTATCACATGAGTTATAAGCATATGAGGCATGAAAATGTGTTACATTGAGATAACCATATATATATATATATATATATATATATATATATATATATATATATATATATATATATATATATATATATATATATATAAAGTAATAAATTTTGTTACCCCCAAAGTAGGTATACTAGGTGTAGGCACCATTTTTGTAGCCATATATGCATATACATGAATGTAAAACCTATTAATATCAAATAGTCTAAAATATGGAATATTATCATTAAAAAAATTATCATGTTACTCCTAAAATTAGGGTTCTTTATATTTTTTTGTATTTTTGAAATTTAGGATAAGATTCAAGATAATATCTATCTTTACCTTATTTATGAATTATTTTCTAAAAATGAGAAAATTATTGTACTTTTTTAGGTTCTATAACACCAAGCTCACTAGGATTTATTTTAAAATAATATTTAGAATTATATTCAATACTATATTCATAATCATTTTAAATGTTATCCATAACATCACTAATACCATGTTTAGTTACATTTATGTATGCCTTGCCAATATTTGCATCACTAGAAGCAAGAAATTTTAATTCATCAATTTGAAAATTTTTAAATGGCACTTGAACATGGGATTTAGGAAAAATAATATTCATATGATCAATTTAAATAACACTTAATTCAAAAAAATTGTGTTTAGATAAAGGATGACTAACCTTCTTAGATGTAATATAATGTATACATGAAATTAATAATAAATTCTATGGAAAAAGATAAAATTTCATATATTAGAATTTATAAATGGGAAATGAGAAATAAAATTTGAAATTCAACCCCTAATAAAGGATAAATATTAAACCCTAATAAAAATGAAACCCTAATGTATGAGGTAACTTAGGGGTTTTCATTTTCAACTCAATGATAAGGTTCATAAACAAAAATTACTTATTTTAGGTCTAGGTTATCTAAAATAATGGAAAATATGCACTAATCATATTATGTAAAATATGGAAATAAATTACTAATCTTAATTTAAAATAATATTCTATCTTTAACATTATTTAAATTTAGAATTGACAAGGTATGTGTGGATAAATGGACCTAGATGATTTATATTTTATATTACTCATAAGAGGTGTCTCTACACTTTAAAATGATCAATGATTTCTACATCAACTACTCATACCTTGATAAAATTCTCAAAAATTTTCTTTAATTTGTAGTTAGATTCTAACTTATGTGTTATCTATCACTATATGTGGGTTATAAACAATGTCCTTGTGTATTATATGGATCTATAACTAATATAGCCTATACATATATGCCTGTAAATGTTTCATGTTTGTTCACATGAATTTTTTCCCATCTGATAATGTATGTTTTTATTTTATTCCTATCTAAACCCTAAAATTATTTTCAACATAAGATTTCCTTTAAAATAGGATAAAATTTTAGGCTATAAAACCCTATTCACTATCCACTAAGTGGCTAAGCATTTCCTAAATTCTAATACTATAAATATGGCTCAAACACATTTAGCTCTTCCACTTATGTGTGTGTTTGAATCATCATTGAAAATATAGAATACAATGCAATGTTTTAAAGTTTTATAATTGACATCATTCAACTTTGACATTTTTGTATTGATTATTGGCTCTATGGATGTTATTTGAGGGGTTTTTATATGTGTATGCTTTTTTTATAATTTATAATATATTT
Organism: Torreya grandis; assembly: GCA_037957365.1. Classification (NCBI taxonomy): domain Eukaryota; kingdom Viridiplantae; phylum Streptophyta; class Pinopsida; order Cupressales; family Taxaceae; genus Torreya; species Torreya grandis. The sequence goes on along the minus strand of JARHVA010004771.1, from coordinate 429,760 downwards.
TTAATGGATTCCTTAGGTTTTTAATTAATTTTAAATTAGTTATCAATTCATCCCAAATCATAACAATTGAGTCTAATTGTATGAATGATTTTTATTATAGACAAATTATTATTTATTGCTATTACCAACCCATGAAACATGTCTAGGTAGATTTAGTGCAGACTTCCAAATTTGAAAATTATCCATTGAGTGCATCTAGACAATACCAAAAAGGTAAACTATTATGGTAACTAACACTATCTAGATGTCACTGATAGTGTCAAAGAAGTGTAAATCAATAATATATTATATGGATAAGGTTTGTCAAGTATTATGATATTTTCCATTATATATTAAGATAATCCTAAATATATTTATCTATAGAATATATGTTGAAAAGATAATAGATGGGAAATTTATGAAGGAAAATTGTGTGAAAAATTAAAATGTATGCACAAAGTATAAATATGTCAAAGTATGAAAAAATTGATGTTGCCAAAAGCATATAATAACAATTTTATATGTCTAAAACTACCCCAAAAAATGAAAATTTAAAAACATGTTCACAAAATGGATAATCAACCTTAAATAGTTATTTATAATCAACTTAATAAACATGCCATCACTACTTCCCTCAAATGTGATAATGAAAATCCTATTCCCCAAAATCTTACTCATAATAAGATACTAGAAACACTTCAAAAACAAACATATATCTCCCTATATTATTTATATTGACATTGTAGGTGCTTCTCTAACCATGATATATGAAATTAACACCAATATTATGCTATATCTTATAAAATTTGTTAACCTATACAAAAAATTTATTCAAACCAATACTCATGTAAATATTAATCTTTTAGCCACAAATATAGATACAAATGCAATAGAATGGTACTAAAAGATACCATCTATATTAATTAAAAATATATAATATATAATAATATATTTAGTTAAATATTTTCAATATCATTATCTTTATAAAAAAAATAGGATTAGAAACTTCTTTAATGCCAATAAATTACGTAAGGAATTTTCCCATGATTTCATCAAATGATGAAGGTCTCTCATGCATAAGTGATATCACAACATGAGTGAGGAAAATCTTTTCAAAATATTCATCACCATTTTAAATCCTCAATTACAATATAATGTAATCTCCTTCTATCTTAAGACTTTGGAAGAATTATTTGATAAAAAAATTAGCAAAATTATATTATGAACCAACTTATAGCTTTGAAAACTTATATTAAGGTAATTTCCAAATATAAAATAATGTGTGTGTGTGTGTGTGTGTGTGTGTGTGTGTGTGTGTGTGTGTGTGTGTGTGTGTGTGTGTGTGTGTGTGTGTGTGTGTGTGTGTGTGTGTGTGTGTGTGTGTGTGTGTGTGTGTGTGTGTGTGTGTGTGTGTGTGTGTAATATCACAAATAAAACCTCTAAAAAACATAAGCTTGGAGTGTATTATTCAAACAATCAAAATAATGAACACCCTACCTACCCTCCATTGAGACTCTAAGAGCACAAGAAAAGTATGCCACCTTGTATACCGATAAAATTTTACCCTTATAATCATATCCCACCATTTAAAAAACTTGATAAGTTTTATTGATGGCATACTAATTAAAAAACACAAATACACTTCTTGTAAATTTTAAAAAGACATGTTATTGCTCCCAAAATTGCCCTAGATGAGAAAGATATTATTATGAGATAAATTCACATAGAGTATAACAAAGTTAATAGATATTTTGATATTTATTTTTATATTAAATATTATGGACTTATACCTACATTACGTAGTAAATAATATATTGTATAACTCATTCATGCAAGGGAATATCAACTTCATCATTGACATCATTAAATTGGAAATTTAGAATACACTTATTTTCACAAATTTATCACTAGTGTTGATCTAAAATGTTATCCCATTTATATCTTACTTCCTACACTATATCCTTCAAAAAATAGAATTTACATTTTTAATGAATATAATATGGAAGTTTAATAAGGGACATATGATGATCCTCATCCTATCTTCTTCATGCCAAATAGGAATATAACCTTAATGCCATATTTTAAAATATAATAAATGTTTCACTTGATCATATAAGAATATTCCAAACTTTCTCCCTTGTATCATATTTCATAATATCATCATTTATCCCTATGTGGCACCTATCCATCAAAATAAACAAAAACTCCCTAAATAAGTATTTAGAAATTATCACAAATAAATAGAGCTCACTAATGTTATGTTCATTAAAATCATTGATGAATTTGGATGGGTTTATAACATAGATATAATTTTTAATAAATTCTCAATAGTCATTTTAATTTCCATTCAATTTTGAAATCTCAAATTAGCATTTCCCAAGGATAATTTTCAATTACCTTTCATTGACAAAATGGTTGATTCTACATCAGATTATGAAATATTTTACCTCATATAATTATTTCTAGTGTATAATAAAATAACACAACTCTATTAGATCAACATAAAACTAACTTTAATCTTGATTGGAGCACATATTTCTATGCTTAGATTCCATTGAGCCTTAAAAACACTTGAGAAATCTACCAACATATAATGACCCAAATTTCTCACAATGTTATCTATAATCTAGTTGAAACTTATGTGTATGATCTCCTATTAAAATATAAGTGTTGTAAATATCATCATCATGACATATTTATCATATTTGATAAATTAATCAAATACAATTTTAAACTCAGACCTAAAAATTATCTTTAGTGTTATATCTACAAAATTTTAAGTTTTTTAGTTTCTTGACAAATGATTAACATGGATCCTTACAAGATCAAATATATTATGAACATGCCTAGGAAAGCATCCATCCATAATATTTTAAATTTTCTTGGTAAACCTTCAAAATTTTGGAAATTCATCCTTGAATTAGCTTATTAAATTCATTTGATAAATTCCCTCCTCAAGAAAGGTGATAATATTGAATGGATTGATGGATTATAAAACTAATTTGACAATATGAATGAATCCTTACTTAAACATTGTACATTATTACCTTAAAAGGACTTCCCTCTCATATTTTACACATATTATACCCCCATATTATTCGGTGCAATGTTTTCATAACAAGATGAGTTTACCAGAGAATATTCCATATATTATTTTATCCATACATTAATGTTCATAAAATTTTATACACTAGGATCGACTGTGGATATTTATCTATTTAATTTCCCACAAAATATATTCATTATTATATTATTTACCAAAAAATTTATGATATTATCCATTAAAACCCTATTTGTCCTTTGTTATATATAGCCTTCTTTCCCATTAACAAAATTATAAAATAGACAACTCTTGATTGAATTTTTACCTTAAAATCATTACTATAGATTTTTCAATGAAAATTTATTTCTATTTAACTTAATTACACACCTCTTCTAACCTAAAAACATATTTAGGGTACCCATCCTAATGATGAAGCCATATTCATTGAAGGTATTGATCAAACCATAAACCTATAGAATTATTTTTCAAAAAAATTTAGGTAACCTCAATTAATAATCCTTCAAGAAACATAAAGTAAATTATCTAAACCTCAAACCATCAATAAAACTAAATACTAAAATGGATCCATGTGCTTCTAAGTATTTGGGGTAGGATGTGTCTTTTATAATCCTTTTGCATACACCATCCTTATTAAAAAAATTTAATCAAAATTTTATCTTACTAACAACATGGTTGAATAATAATAATTAAGATATTTTATACTTTCATAATCCATAACAAATATATTACATGCTTTTGGAAGTATTGTGTATTAGACATTTTGAATAAAAAATGCTAATACAAAGTACTTCCAAAATCATGTAATCTAATAATAATTAATTCTTGGTATGCTTGCAAGCATCAAATTAGATGTTTCTTATATACATGTTTTGGGTGATTCCCAACTTATATTCACTAAGTTAGTGCACTTACCGATACAAAAGTGAAAACCTTAAAGCATATTAAGCACTTTATAACAACCTTGATAAATAATATAAATATTTTAACATTAATTAAATCCTAAAAGAGCAAAACATTTTCATTTATTTTCTTGCCTCTTTGAATTTATTTTTTCACTTACATAAATCCTTGCATGATTAAAAAAAATCATATGAGGAAATTACCATGTATCCTAATACCTAAAGGTGATTACCTTTTTAAATATTGATGGTTTCTATTTCTAACTATTTTTGCTTTTCCACATTCAAAAGATGAAAGAAACTAAGATAATGGTCAGGGGTTAGATGATACCTGGATGAAGTTTGTGCACCGTATCCAGATGACTAAAGGAACTCCTCTATGGCTGTGGAGGATGACACCTGTAGAAGAAAGATACTCAAACACAGAGATTGTTAGATAGAGATAAGGTAGACTGCCAAGCGATATGCTTGGTCCCAGAAGTGCAAAGACTTCCTTGAGGGATGACAGTCCACTGTTTATAAGTAAAAGTGTCTGGTTGATAATATTATTTAGAAGCAATGAATAGAAAACTGATCGTTGATATAATCTAAATAATTGAAATGAAACAAAAGAAGAATACTTAGCTCTTGCTTGCTGAAGGAGTGTAGAAGACTTGTTGTTGATGTGGTTGATGTACATGTAATGTATTTAACTCAAAGTCTAGAGCTATTTTTGCAGAGTGCCTATAGCCTATGATGCTTGGTGTGCGTCTGGGAGAGAGAGAGAGAAAGGTTGAATACCAGGAGCCAGAGAATTAGCCTTCAAGTCTATGATTTAGCATCCTAGGGGGAAGATAATTAGCCTTCAAGTTGTTTTAAGCAATCGACGTTAGCGATCCCACCGGCGTCGGCCGACTGGTAACCGACGTCGGCGGATAAAAGATAGGAAAAAGGCTATTTTTAGCCTTTTACCTGTTCCTCCATCTGTCGAGTTTAGTGGTTGTGGTAAAATAGTCAAAGGTGGGTTTAATAGGCATGAGAGGTTAGTGGGAGGGTTAAAATAGGTCATAAATTGGTCATAGGGTGATGGGAGGCATCTAAGGGGAGTTATCCAAGGGTGAGGTGTCATGGATGAGGTGTCAAGGGGGTGTTATTAATTCAAAATAAATAATTATTTTAAATTAATAAGTGTGTGGGTTAGGAATGTGTAGAAGTGGATTAAGGGGACCAAGGGGGGGAGTTGACCAAGGAGTAGACACAATTTTGGTGTTTACATTTGCCCCTTTTTGTCTTGTTGGTTGTTCTGACAAACTGCAAGACAAAAATAGGAGTAAGTTGCCCCAGGTATGGGAAGAGGTCTTTTTTGTCCTATTGGTTTTTGTAATGAACTACAAGACAAAAATGAATGTAGGTTGCCCCAGATGAGGGATGAGATATTCCCCCTCAAAGAGGGAGTTGAGGGAAGGGAACCTAAAATCAGGTGCCAATTTGATAGATAGTGGATGGAAATGGTGAAGTTTGAGTGTGAACGCTGCAAAAGTTGAGATTGTGTGCATACCACTTCATGTGATGGTCAGGGAAAATTGTCGCAAGTCAAGGGTCAAGGAGTGCTAAAATCAAAATAACTGGTCCCCAGCATTTAGTCATCACTGATTGGGTTATTCGATCCAAGTTGTATCTCTAATGGTCATCATGTTCCAAGTATCCCAGGCTCAGGAAGTGCTCCTGGAAAACATGAAAATGTCACAAGTTGTGGGGATCAACTTGCTCGTGATCCTATACTTGTGAGGGTCAAAATGTGGGTTGTAAACAATTTTGCTAACCATTCGTGAGGTAGCATATATGCAATCAAAACAACTAAGGCAAACTTGTCTCAAAAATGGTCGTGGTTTGAGGAGATAGTCATGATCTCCAAGGTTGTTGGTTGAGTCGAGTTGAGATAGTTGGTCTATTAGATGGACGGATGAAGGAATGGCCGAGCTAACCTCAAAAGACCCCATGTCAACTGAGTGCTACCTACATAGCCCTTATTAGAAGGGCCTCAAACCAATGTAGTTCTCCCTAAAAGGGAAGAAGAGGGTCGGTTATGGATGTGGGTTGGACAAGGTTAAGTCATGGTTAAAAGGTAATATGGTTTGTCTATCAGATAGACAAATAAATAGATGTGGCTGAGCTAACCCCAGAAGATGTCATGTCATCTAAGTGCTACCTACATAGCCCCTATTTGAAGGGCCTCAGACCAATGTAGTTCAGGCTGGTTGATAGGTTGGTTTGATCAGGTTATAAATGATGAGGGTAAGATGATGTTATAGCCTTTTCCAGATTATGTGATGGTGTATTATATAACATTTGTTAAGTGGTCTTTCATCCCTAGCAATTTTCCATATTGGTGATGGTGTATGCTAAAAATGAAATGAGTCGATTTATGCTTTAGCAAGTAATGGTTTATGCTTAACATAAATTGTGTGGTCGATAGTTTCCATGTGTATTATTGTCCATAGAAACTAGTGTGAATCGGCTATGATAGTGTGAGTCGTCTTGGAAATGTTTTTGTTTGGTTGGGTATGGTTTAGAAAATGATTTGGTTGGATTGTTTGTGACCAAGATGTAGGAAGGGAAAGGCATTTTTCCCTTTCATTGACAAGGACCCTAATGATGGCATAGGTAGGGGGTTTTGCAAATGAAAACCCCATTCATGCATTACGTCTTTGACCATTGGTTGTGTTAGAGAAATAGTCAAATCACTTGACATTAAAATGAGCTCAAAATCTCTTGAGTAGGTGATGTGATATATTAGGATAGGATAACCATTTTTAGTAGGGATAACTTTGTCCCTTTTTATAGGAGACCCTGAGACTGACTATAAGTCTAGTTCATGACCTTTTTTTTTTTTGGGGGGGGGGGGATTGATCAATACGGGAAGTCTATGTAGGGATGTCATTTTGTTTTGTGGTCATTTGTGAAGCTGATCGATGTGGGAATCTTCTAAGAGAGTGTTGTTTATAGCAATAATTTTTAGGCATAGCCATCCTTCGAGGGAGTGGTCTATATTTTTGCTTTATATGTTTTTGAGGGCTTGGAATAGCTATCCTTCAAGGGAGAAATCTATTAGCTACAACAATGATGATGCAACTGTCCTTCGAGGGAGCAGTCTGCATTTAGAATTTATGACCTTCTAATATAGGCATCCCAATTTTATATTTTTTGTTTTTGACTGAATTTTTGGTCATGGACTTGACTATATAGGTTTAGAGGGTTCCCTTTTATTAGGACAAATCATACATAATTTATAAAAGGGTTACATAGGGTTTGTGTAGGGGAACAAGGTTAAAGGTAATGAGGATTAAAATGATAGGGATTGCTCAAGGGATGAGCTCAAGTTAAATATCAAGTGAATGAGTAGTTGATTAATAGTAGAATGGTCATAAATGCAAGGCATTAAGAGGCTCAAGTTTTGGTTAGCCTTCAAGAGAAGATAGATGATAAGTCCCTGATCCATACTTGTGCATTATGATGTAAGGTCTGAGCCAATTAGGAGCAAACTTGCCTTGTTTACTTCTTTCCAAATTGGTCACATGTTAAAGATGATTAAGAATTTGGTTGATCTCTGGTCGATGCTTGGTTGGTTGATGTTTGGTCAATGCTTGGTTGAGGCTTGGTTGGTTGATGTTTGGTCAATACTTGGTTGATGTTTGGTCAAGGCTTGGTCGAGGCTTGGTTGGTTGATGTTTGGTCGAGGCTTGGTCGAGGCTTGGTCGATGCTTGGTCGAGGCTTGGTCGAGGCTTGGTTGATGCTCGATCGAGGCTTGGTCAAGGCTTGGTCAAGGCTTGGTTGATATTTGGTCAATGCCATGATAGTCAATATAGAGTCAAATTCCCCCAATTATTTTGGTGATGAGGAGAATGCTTGAGAAATGGTTGGATAAGATGGAGAGAAGACATTGAAGCTTCTCTTTGTTAAGGAGTGTGATGCAAGGATGAATCCTATGAAGATTTTGTTTGATAGGCTTAGTTTAAGAGGATGGAATCCTGATCTTCCAGGTTGGAGTTTGGAATCTCAAAATTATGGACAGTGATGGAGGTAATGGTTGGTAATGATTGGACTAAAGCAGCTAGTGGTTGGGAGTCTTCAAGTTGGACCCCCACTATCTGTAAAGTTTTGATTGAAGACTGATGATGTTGTGGAGAGATTTGAATGAGGTCATACAAAGATGTCTTCACACAAGTTTGGTGAAGTTGTTTCACCATGGGGTCATGAATTGGGTTCAAAAAAGTTGGTTGAGATGTGCCCAAAAGTGAAATCTTGGGTTTTGATGGTTGAGGAGGCTTAATGAATGGATATGTTTGAGGGAGAAAAACCTTGTCTTTCCCTTTATCCTTCATGGTTTGTGACCTGTTGGCCACATTGATGGTGTTGATTTTGAACAAAAGGGGATAAGGTGGTCGAGGAACCACAGTCTTGCGTTGAGATCCTGATTTAGGTGATGAGGTTTGAGAGGCATGGGATGGTGTCGATGGTTTGTTGAAAGGGTGGTCAAGAGGATCCTTAGTGAAAGGGGTGTCCTTTTTGAAGTGTTGACGAATGATAGCTTTAAGAGCATAGCAACGCTTAGTGTCATGTCCAGGTGTGTGATGATACACACAAAATTTAGTGTCATCGAACCAAGATGGTTTTGATTTGAGAGTTGATGAGTGTGTTGGTGAAGAGGTTTGGGAGACATGAGATGGTGTTAGATATTTTGTGATAGTATCCCCAATAAGAAAGGTGTCTTGTCCATATAATGGTGAATGGCAACCTTAAGGGCACAACAATTTTTAGTGTCATGCCCAGGTGTGCAATGATATTGGCAAATTTTAGTGTCATCGAACCAAGATGGTTTTTGGTTCGAGAGGCTGAAATGGTTTGATAGGTGGAAGAGTGATGTTAGAGGATTGTAATAATTGGCATAACAACAAGGTATACAAACCTACTAATGGGTTTGCATGTTTTGTTGCAGTAAAAGTTGACAACTTCTATTTAAACATTGTTGAGGGAGTGTTTCATACCATCTTTTTGTTTGGCAGTGTGTCCAGACACGTAGATGACACTTTCGTGGTAGGAGGTGTTGGATGTTTTGAAGGAGGTATGTTTTTGTTAGGTGTTGGTAGTAATGGAGGTGATTTGTTTTTGTTGGGTAAAGGGAGTAATTGAGGCAACTTGTTGTTGATAGGTGTTGGAGTAGGAAGCACTCCTTTTAAGGTGGATGGATGAGGGCCCAAAATGGAGGGCAATGATGATGGTGGGAGAAAAGTTCTTTGATGTGGTTTAGTAGCCTTCTTTGGTTTGGTTTGAGGGCCACTATTATGGGGGGTCAGGTTCAAGTCTACCCTCACCAAATCTTCTTCGATCGAAGTAGGTGAGATGGCGAGTTTCTCTTTTGGTGGAAAAGAGATTAGAGATTGTGGCTCTTCAAGAGGGAAGAGTGTAGGGATGGTGATGGCTTCGGCATGTGGTCTAGTAGTGGGGAAGGTAAGGTCCTCCATTAGTAGTAGGAAGGATGAAGGGGGGGCTAGTGGCGTCAGTATGGTTAAAGCATCCTCTAATATAAGAGAGGTCAATGGAAAACTAATAGGAGAAGAAGGTTCTTCCACCTGTGGAGGAAAAATAGGAGGAGAAGGCTCATTTACTTATGAAGGACAAATGGGTGGGCTAACCTCTTCAGACTATGAGAGAGGTTGGTTAGGCATAAGAGGCGAGACCGTGTTGACTGTGAGTATATTACACTCTTGGGAGTCATCGGTCATGGTCTGCACATTGTTTTGGCTAGGGGGATGGTTAGGAAAAGGTTGTCTAAAGATGTTTATGCTTTGGTTAGGTGGTGTGTTGGGGTTATCCAAGACAAGATCACCTTTATCTATCATGTCTTGGATAATGTTTTTGAAGGTTTTGTAGTTGTTTATGTCATGGCCTTGGACACAGTGATAATGACAAAAGTCAGTTTCCTTGTACCATGCAGGGATAGGTTCTGAGGGATCAAATTGAGGTGGTGGTCAAATTTGGGGGAGATTGAGGACCCCCTATCTGACGAGTTATTCCAACACGGATGTGTATGACTCTGTTATTGGAGTATACTAATGTTGCACATATCTTTGATGGAATTATCGTGTGATACTTTGGGATGTGGAAGGTTCAGGTTGGTTGGTTATTGTTGAAGATGATGGTCTAATGACTACAGCATTTGTTGATGCCTTAAATTTAGAATTAGAAGAAGAAGGTTTAGAGGAAGAGTCATTTGACTTTACATTGGGGTTTTTACTCCACAATTTGACTTTATTTTCCTCAATGACACGTAGTTCAAGCTTCTTAGCCATCGTGAAAGCTTCGTCAAAGGTGCAAATTGTTTGGACCCATAAAGTAGATGAAATATGTTTGGTGCATGCCTATGAAAAGAGTTCAATGAGCTCGGGTTGAGGTAAAGAAAAGGAGAGCTGGTTGATTAAGCCTTTCCAACGAGCAACAAAATTGGCTATGGATTCATCATCAAACTATCTGATAGAGTATAGGCCTATGATGGAGACTTTTTTGGTGATATTGATCGAAAAGTGGTCAAGGAAAAGTTGGGCCAGTTGGGTGAATGTGAAAAGAGAGTGATTGGTAATAGAGTTATACCAATCGAGGGCAACACCAAAAAGTGACATGGGAAATGTGTGTAGTAATAATGCATCATCATGTGTTATAAGGTAAAAAGCATGTCTAAATGCTCGTAGATGCTGTTATGGGTCTTCCTTACTCTGGAAGTGAGTAAACTTGGGAAGCTCCCACTGACTAGGATACGGTCAGATTGGGACTAAGGGGTGAATGGGTTCATTAAAAATTTGGTCATATGAAAGGACATTTATTAAACCCAAAACTGAGGTCTCAAGATTAGACATTATGTCCATCAACATTTTGATTAGGTCAGTTGATGAATTTGTAGGTGGGGTGCCCCCTAGGTTGTAAGGCACTTGGAAGGTGCTAAGAGGGGCATATGATGTAGTTGGTTATGCTTGTATAGGTGTAACATATTGATAACTAGTCATATGGGCAGATGTTGAAGCCAAGGGTGGTTGTATCATGAAGGTAGAAGGCATGACTAGGCTTGATGTTGCCAGAGGTGGTTGGATTGTGGCAACATTAGCCAAAGGATGAGTAGCCACACTGGTGTTGATGGGTGCAAGAGTAGGCAGGATGGAGACAACTAGGTTTTGATATGGTGTAGAACTTTGTTGAATAGTTTGTGGTTGATGGGGGACCAAAACCCCAATGGAAGTGGGTCCAGAATTAGAAGGAGAAGCCACACTTAGAAGATTAGTCATGGTCTGGTTATTAGTTGAGGTGATAGCCTGGGTGTTTATAGGTTGAATCATAGACGCTATTGATATGGCTGTAGTCTCAACTAAGGAGGTTGGCATCCCATAAATTGGGTTGCCTAAAGAGTCTCACATTTGACTTCTCATGAGATAGTGTTGAAGGGCCTTGACATTAAGGTCAAGGAACCTTTCGAAGTCTTGGTCCCGTTCAGGAACAATAGGGGGTTGAGTTGGGGTTGGCTAGATAGGAGAATATTCAGTGTCTAAAGTACACTCCATTAGGGGACTTGTTATGGAGGGCAAAGGCAAAAGTGGTTGTTGCCTTGCATGGTCAACAAGAGTTTTGGCTTGACTACGTGTCAAAACCATTCAAGGGAAAAAGGGGCAGGTTCTAAAAACTATGTTTTTTTTAGTTTTAGAAACTTAGAATGTGTGTCTAATAGCAAGAAAGTCAGGTTTTAAGCCTACTATTTTGGAAGAAGGATTTTGACAGTGACCGACGTCGGTATAAAAATTGATGCCGGTGAATAAAGGGGCCAATGTTAGTTAGATAATCGATGTTGGTGAAAATAGGTTGCCGACGTCAGTGGAAAAATTGATGTCGATGACTGTGGATTTCCAGAAACTTTAGAAGACTGAAAGTTTTTGGAAGAAAGAAGAAAGTCTGAGTTGTTCTTGAAGCTCAAAATGTGACCTCACCAACTTAAAAAACCATATAGAGACAAAAAAATAGATGAAGACAAGCAAACCCCTAAACGTTAATTCCTAAGAATAAGTTTTAGAGTCTTGTTGGCTTATGCCTTAGAAGATTGTGTTTGGGAAGTTGGCTTTTAGAATGGGTCCTAGAAGAAGTAGTCTAAAGTTGGTTTCGGGTTAGTTTTGGTGCTCAAAGTCTGTATTAGGTTCTGTATGTGGCCTGGTGCTAAGGAGCAAGCTCCCCTCACTTCACGAGCCCAGAGATAAGTTGGGTCGCTTAGCCAGTATATACTTCCCCTAGAGTTTATACTCTGCCAGAGAATAGAGTGGGCTCTCCCCTTGGTAGTGAAGTCTAAGTGGGATTACTAGGAAGGGTAAGGTATCTGCTAGGTGATGAAATCCTAGTCAGACCTTGTCTTAGGTTGTTTAGATGTTTAGTTGTGATAGTGGTCTAGTCGTGTAACATAAGTGCACTAAGATTTATTCATAATGCATTTTTAAGTTACTAGATGAGTGGACTAAACATGCATTCAAATAGAGATGAAATGCAAAAGATTTTTAAGCCTAAATTAAAATGTGTGTTTGAATGCAGACAAGTGGAGAAAAGGTTAAAGAGTATGAATTTCACTACTCTAAGATGCAGGAAAGAAAAAAAAAGAAGGATTATTTTTAATTTTGTTAATGGTGTCTTTTTAGAAGAGATAGAAAAAGGATGTAAGAAGAGATCTAATGCACCTATATGAAAAGTTTGCTTTTAAAAGAAAAAGTATGAACCCAAGGAAAACTCCTAGGGTCCCACCGGGCGTGCCAAAATGTTTCTAACTATTTTTGCTTTTCCACATTCAAAAGATGAAAGAAACTAAGATAATGGTCAGGGGTTAGATGATACCTAGATGAAGTTTGCACACCGTATCCAGACGACTAAAGGAGCTCCTCTTTGGTTGTGGAGGATGACACCTGTAGAAGAAAGAGACTCAAACACAAAGACTGTTAGATAGAGATAAGGTGGACTTCCAAGCGATATGCTCAGTCCCAGAATTGCAAAGACTTCCTTGAGGGATGATAGTCCACTATTTATAAGTAAAAGTGTCAAAAATAAAGAAATGATGAATGAATAGCAAAGAAGAAATTAGATAATGCATACCTATTTCTTTGCAGTTGGTTTGCCACAGTTGTCAATGTCGATAGTTATGTTGACGTCAATTGGTAAGGTTGCCGATGTTGGTTATGTTGCTGATGTTGGTGAGGGAAATGGTCGATGTTGGTTAGGGCAATGGCCTTGGATGAGTTTTGGATAGGTCTCTGGTCGATAGAGGGGTCTGAAAGGAGTTGGGGTCTGTGTAGGATGGTAAGACAGTGGACAGAGTCTTTAGGAAGGACAAGGTAGGGAGACAGCGTGTCAAAAAAGGGGTAAGAGTATGAAGAAGGCTTTTCAGCCTCTCTGGGAAGAAGGTCAGGTCTGGTTTGGTTGATAGCTGGGTCTAGTTGATAATATTATTTAGAAGTAATGAATAGAAAACTAATTGCTGATATAATCTAAATAATTGAAATGAAACAGAAGAAGAATACTTAGCTCTTGCTTGCTGAAGGAGTGTAGAAGACTTGTTGCTGATGTGGCTAATGTACCTATAATGTCTTTAAGTCAAAGTCTGGAGCTATTTTTGTTGAGTGCCTGTAGCCTGTGATGCTTGGTGTGCATTTGGGAGAGAGAGAGAGAAAGGTCGAATACTAGGAGCCAGAGAATTAGCCTTCAAGTCTGTGATTTAGCATCCCAGGGGGAAGAGAATTCACCTTTTGGTTGTTTTAAACAACTGACATCGGTGATCCCACTAGCATCGACTGACTGGTAATCGACATCGATGGATAAAAGATAGGAAAAAGGCTATTTTTAGACTTTTACCCATTCCTCTATCTGCCGAGTTCAGTGGTCATGGAAAAATGGTCAAAGGCAGGTTTAATAGGCGTGAGAGGTTAGTGGGAGGGTTGAAATAGGTCATAAATTGGTCATAGGGTGATGGAAGGCATCCAAGGGGAGGTATCCAAGGGTGAGGTGTCAAGGGGGGTGTTATTAATTTAAAATAAATAATTATTTTAAATTAATAAGTGTGTGGGTTAGGAATGTGTAGAAGTGGACCAAGGGGACCAAGGGGGGGGAGGTGACCAAGGAGTAGACACAATTTTGGTGTCTACAGTTTCACCACTCCAAAAATTACTTGGTGTAAGAACATCATCTAATTTATATAAAAACAAATCTACCATCTTAGGAATGAATCTTGTGAAAATACTAGAGCTTATAATCAAGCCTTTAAGTATGCCCTTTAACATAATATCCTATACTATCTTAAATTAAAAGGCAACCTACCATTATTTGTTAATAAATATGAGGTCTCTCATTTTATTGATAAATATTATGGATTTATTTGTTGAGGTCATTGTAGTTGACACTACAACCCAAAACTTATTACACATAAGTTATTATTATCTAGCATTTACCAAATATGCTAACATATTTTATAACAAGTCCCATAATTTATAAAAAAAATATGGTATTTTTCACCCATATATCAGATATTTAAATAAATTAATATTATTTTCTTTATATGGGGATTGGATCCCATTGGAAATTTATCTCGATCACAAGATAGCCATGTATTCATTATCACCATCATCAATTACAATAGTAAATGAGTAGAAGCAATGCCCCTCGAATTTTTTAAAAAATATATATAAAAATTTATCCTCAACCAAATATATTTTTTATATTAAATTATAAATACCATAATATCTAACAATGGTGTCAATTTCAAAAAAAATAAAACAAATTTATTTGAAATTAGAAAATACATGTTTTATACAACTTATCATGCTTAGTGTAATGGCCAACCCAAAGTGACTAGTGTAGACACATTATTTTCATCACTTCTATGTTAAAATTTCAAATGGAAATATTTTTTTCCAATAATTCATGAAAATATCATTTTAATCCAAACTGACTACATAATTTACCATACACAGTCTAAATCTCTTTGGTGTATCCCTAATTCAGTAAATACACTATTTTGTATCATTTATTTATTTTATAATGTACTAAATCATTTACATGACTTATAAATGTTATTCTAATTTTAATTAAATGAAATATTAATTTGACAAATAACATTATAAAATTTTCATTTCTTATAATTATTGATTAATTTCTAATTAATTAATAAATTCATTTTCTTCTAATTATTAATTAATTTCTAATTAATTAATATATTTATTTTCTTTTAATTATTAATTTATTTATAAGTGAGAATCCCTATTAAGGGGAATATTATATTTTTGAAACTAAATTATAATAATTAGTCCTCCATGAATGTTACGGAGGATCTTCATCAGTTTAAATTCCTACTTTGGTAGGAAAACTAGAATGGTCATGTTGGGAGTGTTTGGATACATGAAGGATCAGATAATGCTCTCTTGGTGGTCAATGTGGACCCACCTAACCCCACTCATAGCTTCCCTTGATGGAATTCCTATTGGATAATGATCCAAAAGATTTAGATTTCACCCTGAAGTAGTCAGACAAAGTGATTCTTACACCCAAAAAAAACTAGATCCTCATGCTCCCAAATTATCATGAGTGGATATGGTTAAATGAAAAATCCTAGTGGGAAAATACTCTTTTCTTTTCCAAATCATCCAAAAAAAACTAAAAATGATCTTTTCATCCTTATTCTAGACCCTATTGTGAAGTAGGCTGATGTGGAACTCGTTAAATCCATTCTCTCCAAGGTAAATGGCTTCTTGCAAAATATTGATGCCTTCCATAAATGGTATAGAAAAAGGTGGAAACCCAAAGGTTACTTGGAGGTGGTCACTCTAGCTAGGGGATTATTTTTGGTAAATTTTTCTCTACAAAAGGACTACATCAAGGCTCTCTCAGAAGGGCCCTATCTTATGGGCAAGGTGAGTGTGTCTATCAATAGATGGAAAACTAGGTTGAGCCTCAGTAATAACACCATGGATGATGTTCTAATATGGTTTCTTCTCCCTGAAATCCCCTTAGAATATTGGCATCCTAAGGTCATTAATATAATCACTAGGGCCCTAAGCCAACCTATGAAAATTGACCCAATTACTCATTCTCATCAGAGAATGGTTTCTACCCAGGTTCATGTTTTCCTACCTACTAATAAGCCCCTCCTACATGAGATCAAGATCAAGTCAAAGTATAATGAATGGATGTAGAGAATTCTATACAAGAATAGTACAATCATTTACCCATGATGTAATTTTCTGAGGCATATGCTCTGAAACTCTCTAAATAAGGGATAGGATTCCACCACTCCAATATAAAAAGGGATAAGAAAAGAGGTAGAAAGGATGGTTAAATGGTCATAACACCATTTAAAAATAGATTCCCCAAATCCCCTCTAATTTTTTCTCCTTATTTTAACTTTAAAGGTACTCCTTGTTCTAACCCTTTTGCTCCTCTTATTTTAGTTGTTGGCATAGAGACCCTATGTGAGTTTCCCCCCTTGGGGTGCCTCTCTCCAGTCCCCCCACCCATTCTCTGTCCCTCTTTTCCTTTTCCCTTGGATTTCCTATGGGCCACCCTCATCCCCTCATCCTCTCTTTCCCCCTTACCCTCTCAATGAGCATTGGTCACCCATCCTAAACATGTCACCCCCTTATATTTGATTAACCCCTTCCCCCATCCTAGTGCCCCTTCCCCCTCCTCCCAAACTTGACTTGAAACCCTCTTCCCCCTAGTTTCTACCTTGTGTTCCCCTTCCCCCTCTTTTCTCCTCTACTGACCCTCCCCCTTCCCCCTCCCCCTCCTCCCACCCTTTTCAAGGGTGGTAATCATCCTTCCCTACTTTCAAAGTTTGTTCAAGATATAGTGTAGAAAAGCCTCCTCTTTTATTACTTGGAAATATTCTTCCCTTCCCCACTAAGTCTTCCCCCTTTTCCCTTTTCCAAAATCTTTAGAGCTCTACAAAGACGAGGGTTATTTTTCTAAAACTTTTTCTCCCCCTAGGACCTTCCCCCAGATGAAGGGTTCACCATAAATTCTAAAAGTAAAAGAAGGAGAAGATCCAACATTGGTATTGCCCCAAAACCTATGGGAAGATCTCCAAGGCTGATCACAAGAGACTTATAAATAGATAAAGATATTTCTAAGGGTTCCTAGTAAACTCTTAAAATCTCTTAGGATAACAAAATGAAAATCCTTTTTTAGAATGTAAGGGGTTTAAATAATCCTAAAAAATAGAGGACTCACTACAATCTCAGAAAAAAGGTTAGCTCTTCTATTATTATCATTTAAGAAACCATAATGTCTGATTATATTCTCAAATCTTGTGTTACAAGCATTTGGAGGAATACTCAAGTCTTATCCTCTAAGTTTACAAGCACTTTAAGTGGTCTAGAAATTTTTTGGAACCTAGATGTCTTGGGAAGAGATATATTATGGAAGATAAATCATCAAATATCCATTTTATTCATGGATCTAGATAGCAATGATGGATGTATTTTAACTAATGTTTATGCCTTAAATGCTAAACCTACCAAAAACCTTCTTTGGAAAAACATGTTAGAATTTTGAAGGACCTATGTTAATTGAAACTAGATTATTTTTGGGGACTTCAACAACCCCTCACTCTTGGGGATAGGAGGCCATTTATACATCAATGGTAGTATGTTGTAGTTTAATGACTTCATTGCTAATGAAATATTAGTGGATGTGGACCTAAATGGTAATCCTTTTAGTTGTCTAATATAATATTAGGGGAAAATTTGATCCAGGTCTACCTTGATAGAGTTACAATTTCCTTAAACTAGGACATCCATTTTGCCAATAGGCTTTATTCCCTACCTAGAATCAGGTTTGATCATAATCCTTTGGTTTTTGAAGGTGACAAGATTTCAAAACACAAATTTTGTCCCTTCAGGTTTAAAATAATGTGGATCCTTCATTAGAATCTCATAGAGTCCTTAAAAGACTAGTGGAAAGAACCCTTCTCAAGCTCTACTATGTTTATTCTTACTAAAAAACTCGGTTTCCTCAAAATGAAACTAAAATTTTGGAATAAGGAAGTCTTCAGGAATATCTTCCTATAGAAAAAGGCTCTCAAAGTGGAACTTTTGATTATTAAATATCTTTATGCTTCATGAAATTATAAAAATCTCATGCTTTCCAAGGAAAAATAAATTATTTACCAGTTTTATAACATGGAAGTAAGAGAAGAAGCCTTTTAGAGACAAAATTCCAGATGCACATGGCTGAAGGAGGGTGATAATAATACCAAGTCCTTCTACCACTCTGTAACTAGACATAGTAACATCAATACAATATCCAAATTTCAAATGAAAAATGGGGCTATCATTAGATATTAATATGATATCTCCCATCATATAATTAATTTATTTAAAAATATCCTCTCAAAATAAATTTTACTAGATGATTATGTGCTAGCTACCACTCTTAACAAATTTGATAAAGTCTTCTCTATTGCTGACAATGTCTCCCTCACAAAGGTTACTTATAATGAGGAGATAAAAAGTGCAATATTTTCAATGGAGGGTTATAAAACATTGGAACCTAATGGGTACACCCAATCTTGTTCCAAAAATTATATGACACTATCCATCTGGAGGTTGAGGTAGTTACTAGAGAATTTTTCCAATCAAAATCTATTCTCAAGAAAATCAATAAAACTTTCCTTATACTAATCCAAAAAAAGTAGGGCGATACCAATGTTTAGGAATTATAGCCCATTATTATTTGAAAACCCACATACAAAATCTACTCCTCTATCTTGGTTAAGTGTATGCAACATCTCCTAAATAAATTCATAAGGGAACAACAAGGGGCCTTTGTGGCTAGCAAACAAATTATGGATGACATCATCTTGGTTCATGAAGCCATCCATTCCATCTATATATCCTCAAGTTATGACATGTTTCTTAAAATGGATATGTCAAAAGCCTATGATTGTTTCTCCTATAAATTCCTCATGCATATTATATAAAGGCTAGAATTGAACCAAGATACCAGGAAGATTATCTCCAACTACATCACCAATCATAAATTTTTTATTATCATAAATGGTGTTCCTAAATATTTCTTCCCTTATTCAAGAGTAATAAGGTATGTATACCCCCTTTTTCCTTACCTCTTTATCATTCTAGTGGAAATGTTGGGTAGGAGCTTATTGAAAGCCCAATCTCATAGATTGATTAAATGAATTTTAGTGGCTCTAAATATAGAACCTATCATGCACAAATAGTTTGTTGATGACACCATCATCCTAGGAGAAGAATTTTTATAGGAAGCAAACAAACTAAAATTCATCATAAAAAATTATGAAAAACTCTCAAATCATTGAATTAACTTTCAAAAGATCTCTCTATTTTTCATTAACAGTCATGTCTTTTAGTAGAAAATAATTACTAGAATCTTAGACTGTCAAGTGAGCAATCTGTTAGAAAGTCATTTAGGCATACTAATCTTTGAAGAAAAAATGGATTATGATATTTATAACCCTATCATTAATAACATTCAAAGAAAACTATTGGGCTAAAAGGGTCACCTTATTACTTAGGTAGGGAAATACCAGCTTCTTAAAGCCTCGATCCAGATCATTCTTATTTACCATATGTCTATTTTTAGAATACCTTCTAAAGTGGACACTAAAATTGAATAAATTTAAACATTATTATTATGGATGGGAACTAAATAAATATTAAGATATAATCTCATCACATGGGAAAAATCTTATCTTCCCAAAGCTAACAAAGGCCTCAGCTTTAAAAGCATAAAATCTATGAATAGACCCCTGTTGGAAAAAATGGGTTGGTAACTTATGAAGGAAAACAATGAATGGGTAAGAATTATAAAAGCTAAATATCTAGAAGGATTGGAAATGGATTAATTCCTATGGGAATAATTTCATGTGGATGTATATGCCTTTTATGAAGTTATACCAACTAAAAGGATCTTTTAAAGAAAGGCATCATATGGAAAATTGGCAATGGTGAGAAAATTAGATTTTGGGGAGATGCTTGGATGTCATCCATCCCCTATCCTCATAAAAATTTTAGGTTGACTAGTATATAGACCTCAATAAAATATGGGGACCTAAAATCAAATATTACTAAGTGATGAATGAAGGCATAAAAAGATGGAAAATACTCACTTATGAAAGATTCTCAGCAAAGGAATCACTAGATATTCAGTCTCTCAACTCTTTGATGAGTCAGATCTATATCCCTATATTTCATAAGGAAGATCACTTTATATGGACTAATGAAGACAATGGATCATACGCAGTGGCCTCAAGACATGCC
This sequence comes from Torreya grandis, assembly GCA_037957365.1. Taxonomy (NCBI): domain Eukaryota; kingdom Viridiplantae; phylum Streptophyta; class Pinopsida; order Cupressales; family Taxaceae; genus Torreya; species Torreya grandis. The sequence continues at coordinate 409,477 of JARHVA010004771.1, read as the reverse complement.
ACTAATCTTAATCTAGAAAATGAGTGTAATTTATGTAAAAAATTTAGGTCAAGAATTTGACTCCTAAAATTAATTTTTTCTTTTAGATAGTAGTGTAGGATAAAATTTTGATAGTGGATAATCTATCTAAAAATGGACTGATAGTCCCCAACAGATGCCCTATATGCCAAAATATGGAGGACTCAATCCATCACCTATTCTTAGAGTGTCCTTTTAGCTTGACACTATCTAATTAGTTGATAAATAAATTCAACCTAATGTGGGTCAAACCAAATAAGGTAATTTACCTCATAATTAAATGGAAACCTCCCTGGAATCTCCCATCTCTATTATTCTTATGGCACCTAGCTCTTCCACATTAGTTTTGGTGTGTTTAGATAGTCTGTAATGATAGCCTTTTATTAAACAAAAGGCACCAGTCTGAAGGGGATTTCCTTTATCTCTACTAGGCCATTTATAAAAATTAGAAATCTTTTCCTCCAAAGACAAAGAACCTAGATCTCCTTTGGCACTATAGATTCTTAGCAACTAAGACATAGTTCAACATTGAATCTCTCCCTTAAAATCTCTTATTTGTAAACATACAAAATAGAATGTTTCACTAGAAATTTAGGTGAAATTGAACTTTTATGGTGCATGTAAAGGCAACCCAAGCCTTATGAGTGGAGGAGGAGTCATAAGGAACTCAAAAGGAGAGATGTTAACTGCTTATGCAGGTCATTTGGGAACCCAAACAAATCACCTTGTAGAGGCTAAAGTGGACTTTTAGGGTATCTAGTTGGCTTCCAAACTCAAACTAAAAATAATCATCATAGAGGGTTATTAGTTAAATATCATAAATTCTCTATAAGGGAAAGTAACCCCCACTAATATTATCAAATACATCATATATGATGCTAAGCAACATTTTAGGGGCATGACACATCTTCAAATTATGAATACTTATCAAGAAGGTAATGGGGTGGTAGATCCACTCACTAAAATTAGATTATAACTCCACCTATTAACTAACATGGAGGATACAATCTTCTTAATAATATTCTTAAAGCCTAATGGGGTGAAAGTACTACTAGTTAAATGGGGCATTATGTCACCACACATGTATAATATTTCATCCAAGTGGTGGATTTTAATAATGATGATCCACAATTATGACCATATGAGGAGGGGTAATTGTTATAAGGTGACAATTATGGGCTTCCCAAGTACCATTCACATTATTCAAAATCTCTCTCTCCAAAACCATCTTCCTACTTGCCTCAGCTCTGTTACCACCTCTTCAATAAGAGGAGATAGGGAAAGGCTTGAGCATATATCATGCATGAAAGTATGGGGGTAGAAAATGTCATGGAAGAAACTCAAATGTTGAGGTCTCACAAAGTTCATGGTGAGAATCACTAAGCATAATTAGAAGTGGCCCAAGATTTTTTAACAGCTTGGAACATATGTAAGGTAATAATTTGTGGCATAAAAATCACTATTACAAAGAAATTTATTTGAGGAGTCTACTTCCTATGAAGGGACTAAAGCCTTTAAGGACTAAACTAAGAAGAAAGAGCTCCTTCAATGATTTTTTTTTCATGGACAAGTTTGTAAAGACTGACAAGAATGGTTTCCCCTTGGTAGACCTTCCTCATCATTGGCCATAAATTTATCTCCAAGTAATGCTTTATGTGATCTTAGAGGGTAAATATACCCTTAATTTATCTCATAATTTTTGGTTACTAAATCACTTTAAAAACTATAAGATAATCCTACCTTTCTTCTTGCTTAAATATATAGAATGCACTGCTTTGGCTGATCAAGTTAATGAGACTAATCCTATCCTTCACTAGGGGCTAATTCTACTACTCATCAAACATGACCAAACCCTACAAGGTAGGGAGGTTCCTTGGGGGGGATCCTCTACTAAGGAATAATCTCAAGAGGATTCCCCAGATGAGAATTTCACCTTGGGATCCTACCTACCTTCTATGGACACCCCCTAGTCTAGTCTCTCCAAATCTACTTCTAACGACCTTCCCCTCAAGTTGTTCATACCCAAACCCATGTCAATCACCCTTGATGAGTTAACTTCTAAGGTGGATATCCAAAAGGGTAAACCCATTCTTTTAGAAGAGATAAAAAATAATAAGGTGAAGCTAGAGAAATTCAATTTTAAGGTGTAGGAGGTAGGGCTGACCCTCATTAATCTCATATAGGAGTGGAATGCCCTTTATAAGTAGGTTGAATCCACTATGCAATATTTCATCTAGTATTTTAAGCCTATTTATACCCATATAATATAGTTACCAAAGATAAAGGAAACCCCCTACTTGGTTCCTCTAAACTAGCCCCCATAAAGAAGACTCCCCTATAAGTCCAAGAGTAGAAGAGGCTACATATTATTCTTCTATGAGAGGTAACAGAAAGACCTTGAAACTGCACATGAGCTAAGATCTCAATTTTTAAGAATGATATCCCTATGAAGAATATTGAGTAATAAGATCCACTAGAGGGACCCCCTCCTAATATTTTACATTTATGTTTTTCTTGCTTTTGATATGTTATAGTTTATTTTTATTGTTTTTTTTAGGTAGCCTTGGCTAATCCTATTGATACTTCTATATTTCACTTTACTGGGTTTATGATCCCTTTAAAACCTATTTTAACCCTATCAAATAAAAAAATTAATATATTTCTTACTCACCTATTTTAACTCTCACTCACACACTCAATTTCATTTAATGCACATTCAATTTACATATTTTAAGCCATAATAAATGAAAACTCTTGCATTCTCAATCAATGAGATGTGAGGACTCATTCTTAACCCTCCAAATCAATCAAGATAAATGGTTCTCATTATTTTGATCAATTTGTAAATATAAGCTTCATCTTCCATTCCATAGTCTCGTGAATATTGACTGATTGATTGATTGGTTCTTGTTATTCTTTCAATTTCCAATTAATTAATAAATTCATTCATATAACAAGGAGAGTTTATTCATATTTTGGATATAACAACGTTTTTTAAGACTCCTTAGCTCTAAAATCAAGCCTAACATGCTTACAATCCACTTGGAAGGTAAATCCATTAGAAAGGTATACTTGTTGTTTATGTTTTTTGTTTATTTATGCTTTCTTATACATTTCCCAATCATAAGGATTGAGCTTGAGATGCATGCTTGTTAATTTTTTTGTTGTATATCTCTAACAATGAGTAGACTTCTCTTGGATTCATGATCTACATAATGTCATGCCTAGTGAGATTTGCACCTCACATTCTTTTGTCACACATCCTATTGTTCCTATTATTAATCTAATTAGGGGTTTGAATTTAATTTCACCTCCTCTTCTTATAATTTTTTCCATTATATTTCTCCTTAGGATTAAAATCAAATTATTTTGAATTTAATTTTAGTACATTCATCATAGAATAATGATATTTTTATTTCATTTAAATTAGTTTATTTGTTCTCTATATTTTAATTTTTCTACAGAAACTTATTTTTGCTTTACTAACACATTTACAAGTTTGTTATAATTAAATTTTTTTTATTATTTTTGTAATTTTAGTATAAAAGGTTATTATTGTCTTTTATGTTAAATTAATTTATGGGTTTTCTTTATTTTCTATTTTTCTACAAGACCCTTTTGTTTAAAATTAGTATACATATTTATTGCAAGTTTTGTTTTATTTTTTATGAGTTTCCATTTGTTAATGTTATTTATTGAAAGGATTTTGGTTTAAATTCTAGGTATTTTTGGTTCAAGTTTTTCTTTTTGAAGATATTATAAACCACACTACTAATTCATCATTTATATATATACACAAGTCAAAGACCATTAATAAACTACTTATGGTTTTCCTATAGGTATGTTGTCAAAGAATGTGGTGATCAATTGAAAATAAACATTATTTTTTCACATTTATTTATTTTTTCTTAAAATGAATTCATGCTTTGATTTGGTACATTAAAACACTATTTCATTTTTGTTCCTTTATTTTAGTTATTTTCTTTTTACTTGTGTATCTTTGTGTGGTTTCTAACATGTGTATGCTATCCCCTTGTGTGAGTGACCTAGAAACCTGAAGGTAACCATATTTTCTCATTCTAAAATATTTTCCAAAGTATTATCTTCACTTTCCTTAGTGAGATTCATATGCATCATAGATGGTGATACATTTACATTTTATTTTAGGATACAAATTAGGATTTCATCACATTCTCATGGGTATTTAGGGCATGATGACTAAGACTTCATTACCCAATATTCATACCAATTTTTTTTTAGCTATCCATGTATAAAAATTTAGGATCATACCATAATAAATTCCCAAGTAGTTATATTTTATAAACATTGTGACGTGAGGACCCTAACCCACTCCAATACCCATGGTTTTTAATGGTCCCTCAAAAAATCCAATAATATAGTAACATGATCACTAAGAAGTGACAACTAGCATGGTCATGAAGGGACTAAACCCTTCTATGAATAACTTGATTTTGGATTTATTCATTGATGGACTAAGAGCCCACGTACTAAAATGTATATAAATACCACTACATAAGACATTTAAAACTTTATCATAGGACCCATTGACACATTAACTGATGAAACGATGTAAAGATAACATCTCCCCATGATTACCTATCATATACAAATCATGAGATAGGGTGGGTATTTCACCTACATTTTAATTTATTTAATTAATCATTAAAGTTTTCCTCTCATGGAACGTCAATTGACAGGTCAGTGATTATGATGTAAATCCATTATGTCACTAATTATAGGGTTGTTATATTTGTTTATTATTTGTATTTTGTGTTTGACCCATCTTGTTTGAAATATTACACATGAGCCAAAGTCTACAAAGTCATACCGAGTCTAAACTGCATCCATATTTACCTATGTAAAGAGGTGTTAATCTAACTATTTGGGTCAAATAAATCCATTTGTAAGTGTTATTATATTAATTTGAAAAAAAATTATCCAATTTGTGCCATTATGACATCCATTTTTAATTATACCAAATATAATTCTAATATATGTTCAAAATAATACCAATTATAGATTCAAATTTACAAATTCTAAACCAAATTTTAGAATTTCAAAAACCAAATTCTACATCCTAATTAAAACTAAGAATAAAATTTAAATTAAATCCTAATTGAAATTAAATATAATTTTATATCAAATCTTAATCCAAATTCTTAATTCCAAATATCTAAATCATGTTTAACTAGAAATTAAGCATTTAAGCAAGGCAATTATAAGATCAATTCAAGTCAAACATTCCATAATAAAACAAGTTAACATTCAAATACATGTTAAAAATACCTTTTAAAATTAAAACATTAAATACTTTCATTTTTTTTAATAAAACAATTAAAAGTGATTGACATATCAAGACTTGAAAACAAATTTGATTTGTATACCTTGGACAGTTTATAGTGGAAAATATAATTTGAATTATTTTACTTTGACATTGTCACATTTCCAAATTCAAATCAAATAAATTATATTTTTAAACCAAGCCTATTCCAAATAATCATTTTTTAATTCAAACACATTCAAAATCAAGAACAATTATCAAACATTCAACCTAGTACCAAGGTAAAAATCATTGATTTAAACATGCTAAGATTCACACATATCAAGATTATTATAACCCCATGTATGATGATAATGAATGGAATTATAATCTAACTTATTACAAACTTAAATGGGATATACATGAAATTAATTATAAAAACATGCTATTTGGAATAGTTGATAGTAGGATCCCATTTGAAGGCAATATGTTTGACAATAAATATGAATCCCTTATTAAATTTTTAGAATGTGGAGCTAAATTCCCACCCAATTATCCCATTGATAAATTACATAGCTTTGTGCATATTTAATATATTCCTCTTGAATCATCTTATACTCAAATCCAAATTATTTACAAGGTGGTCTAAATCATGCTCTTCCTTCATCTAGAAAATGGAAAGGTTAACCTGTTGATCCATCGTCACCAAACCAAGCCATTGTTTCCTAATTTCATAATTTTAGTCAAGTATTGGCTATCTTAACTATCTCCCTATCTTCCATATGTTTTCCAAATTCCATGTATGTGGATAAAAACATATCACAAGTTGAGAAATCATAATAGGAAACATTGAATAATCCTACATCAAAAGTGGATCCTTTAAACAATACCACATCCAATATTGAGTATTGGATAATCCTAATTTAAATCCTCTAGTGAATTAATCTCAATAGGCCATTGATAATATGTAACAAGTTTTTCCTAATCCAAACCAAGTTTTTTCATTAATATCCTAATCAAATCCTTAAAATACCCAATAAATCCCTATTAATATGCAACAATAAGTTGAGAATATACCACCCCAATAAGTGGTGAAAAAGCCTCCACAATAGGATTCTTCTAACAAGAAATAAGTTATAAATACCCCTTATATTGTTCATACAAAATAAGCTAATCTAGCTATAAATATTCTACCTCAACAAGTTGTGAATCATTCTCATCAAAATCTAGTTCACACATAATAAATCCCTCCTCATTTGTAGTAGGTTCCTATTCATTCTCAGTAGGTTCCATTCCATTCCCAACAAATCATTCCTTCTCAGAGATAATGGTTTATTCTAAATACAAAATTCATTCATAATCATGATGTTAATGCCTATCAACACATACCACAAAATTAGTATAACCTAAATCAAAGGGTATACGTTCCTAGCCTCACCATGAATAGGGTGCCTAATCCTTCATATCACATGCCAAATTATCTAACGTGTTCTCATCAAGCTATTCCACCTTTTAATACATAGTAAAAGATTCCTACCATATCCTTAAACACTCCCATTTTCCAAGAGTGTCAAAAGATAAATGAAGATATTCAAGGGTTACAAATAGGAAAACCAGCCAAGAAATTTAAACTAGATGAAGTGTGTTCATATCTATGTGATATGAGTTACCTACATATACCTTTATTGCATCATTTTGAGATGCATATATTTGATAAATACAAAGGAAAGGGTGATCCAAGAGACCATCTAAAAGAGTTATTTCTTGCTTCCCAAGAGTTATCATACAACAATGTGTACTTGTTTTACTTGTTTCACCTTAGTTTAGCTGGATAAGCTTTAGAGTGGTTCATTCACCTTCCAAATAGATCAATAATCACTTTTGATGAGGTATAACAAAAAAATGTGATATATTTATCTTATAATGTGGACTACGAGGTGAACATGGTTGACTTGTGTAATGCCAAATAATGATGTGGTAATATTTTATCTACTTATTTACAACATTAGTGTGTCTTAGATAATTTATCTCCACACAAGCTTCCTAATGAAAAGTTGGAAAATATTTTCAATTTCAAATTAAAAGTGAATGTGGCTCATGATATCAGTATTCATTATGTAAACACTTTTGAATAAATTATTGATAAAAGAGTAAAAATTGAAAAATCCCTTATCAAATAAGACACAATCAGACTTTATTCTCATAATTAGGTCAAACCAAAGAACTTCAACTAGAATAAAATGTTTTAGGAAATGGAGTAACAATATATATAATTGTAAAAATGCTACAAACACCACCTATCCAAGATACTCCTCCTACACAATTGATCACATTACAAAGACCACATCCTCAAAAGAATCAGTATGGATGAAGACATTTTAACAACCTTGGGGATCCTATTGATGTAATATTTTAAAAATTAGTGGCAACCAACATGATTATTTGTCCAATTTTAAAGCCATTTCTAGAAGGTCAAACCAAACCCATAATGTATAAGGACAATGAGTACGATAATTACCATTAGATCAAAGGCCATTCACTTAATCACTAAGTAAAATTGAGACATTTCATCCAGGACCTATTAGAGAATGGTGATATCATGTTTGAGAATGGTACACTAACATCCAATCAAAATTTGGGAATTTATTAAAACTTATTTCCATAACATACATATCCAAATCAATGTTCATTGTAGCAAAATTAGAATTAGAACTAGAAATAGACACATAATTAAAATCAAGTTTAGAATACCCATTATAATCAAATTGTCCATAATAATGTACCTTATGACTACAATAATGTTATAGGTCACATCATAGGTAATTATGTATCACTCATTAGAGTCAATCCTCATTATTCTTCCAAAAATACCTAACATGCCACACCATTTCTTATAAGACCTCCCCATGCCTCTTCTTGTAACTCTTATTAGACTCAAAGTAGCTTTGATGCTCATCAACATCCTAAGGTTATAATTTTAGGTCTAAATTACCATTCTTTTAATTTTAGTAATCCTCCCACAACTCAATATTGTGCAATCATAACTCAATATCCTAGGGTTATTGTCTAAGGTCCTATACCTTATTCTACAAAAAAACCCATCCCATTCCCTTTACCTCAAAATTTTAAGACAATTTCTTCTAATGTTAAGAAACCTTGTGATCTTGTTGAAAAAGTTAACAAAAACACCTACATTGATTTATATCTTAGAACTCTTGCATATGTTAAAAGTTCACAAGCACACATTAAATTATATTTTGAGTCAATCCAATGTTCCAAATGACATATCTTCTAAAACATTTCAAGCACTTTTAGGTCATTTATCCCTAGGTCAACAATTAACCTTTGGCCAAACTAATATGCCATCCCTTGGTCATAATCAAAAAATTCCTTATACATTGAATAAATCATTTCCAAACATAATATAAAGAGTGTCATTATAGATAATGGTTTGGGTTTGAACATCATGTCTATAAATTTGATTAATACTTGGGATACACTACAAAAAATATCTATCCACACATAATCATTATCAGAGCATATGATTATGAATAGAAAGAGTCTATAAGAACCATTTATTTGCATATTATTTTTGGGTCTATCACTCACAATACCCTTTTTCATGTTATTAACCTTGATTTTTCATAAAAGTATTTCCTTGGACAACCTTAGATCCATGAAGACAATGTAGTACCATATAGCTTACATCAATTCCTAAAATTCCCCCATTCTAGAATGGAGGTCACTATTCTTGGTGATTTTTATCCAAATTAATATTGTAAACACATTGAGGTTGAATATGAGAGTTATAACTATCATACCAATATTATACATACCATCAAGAGGTGAAACAAGATAGATATTAAATCCTCTAATTCTAACTATGTTGACCTAACCACTCTTGTATCAACTTATTTTGATCCACCTCCCCATATTTCATCCCATTTTACCATTCATGATGATGGTCGTGGATAATATTATATTGGCAAAGTTTTTGATGTAGCCAAGTTACCCCAAGATTCAAAATGCCATGGAATGCCCAAGATAGTATGGCATAACAAGGTTACCCCTATTCCCCATAGGATTTTCTCTCTTTTCAAAGGCATCTCAACAAGTCAAGAACATAAGGCCAATGATGATTCATGGTTCTATAATGATGACTTTATTTCTTTTTATCAAAATTATAAGTAACTTATTCTTAAAAAAATCATGGATAATCAAAATTATAATGGTAAATGAAAATTAGGGGAAAAATAAGGATTTATTCAACCTGTATCAACTACCAAACATAAAGGCACTCAAAGTATTAGATATCAACCTTTATAGATGACCCCTCTGATTTCAAGAGTGACACAACTTTTAAACCTAAAGATGATGATGCTGAAATCAATGTCGAGTCTTATTTGACATATAAAATGAGTTAAATTATATAAATCTATTCAATCCAAATACCATTTATACCATTTCCTCATATACCTATAATTCCTATATTTTTCTTCATCATCGTCAATTGATTTATTAGGACCAACAAGATTCTAATATATCATTAGATGATTTTCAAAGTTATTAGGCCTCAAATATGAAATTACAATTTGAGATCACTAAAAAGGTTTTTACATTACATTAGACCTTGAAACCTACTTTAGGGATCAGGTATACTTCCTTGGTCATAACAAAAATAAATATTAAACATTGAGGTCATTAATTGAAAACCTCTCTAAGGTACTTTTAGACTAGAGAAATAATAAATAAAAAGACAAATCTAATGGTGAAAACCTATTATAGGCATCCTTAGATGGGTAAGTATTTTCTCCTTCATAGGAATTACAAGTATCCACAAGTTCACGCTTGTCACTTAGAGTATAAATTAATATTGATGATCATGATTTTGAGAAAATGGTGCTATAAAAGCAAAACCTAGTTACTAAATCATCATTACTAGCTATGAATGATTATAATTCTTATTTAATGAGTGAGATTGATGGTTAATAATTTGATAGAGAATATCATTTCAACTCACTACCAACTATTCTAATGATGTTTCAACACTTCTTATGGAGGACATAAAAAATCCAACATTGGCATTACAAATGATCCAAAATTGATTAAATTGGGTGGCCCCCACCCTATATGTGTGTGTGTGTGTGTGTAAAACACACACACACACACACACACACACACACACACACACACACACACACACACACACACACACACACACACACACACACACACACACACACACACACACACACACACACACACACACACACACACACACACACACACACACACACACACACACACACACACACACACACACACACACACACACACACACACACACACACATTCACACACACACATGCGCACCCACACACACACACATGCATGCATGCACACACATGTACACACACACACATGCATGCACACACGCACACACACACACACACACACACACACACACACACACACACACACACACAAGCACAATTTTTATCCCCCGTTTCTATCTCCCTCTCCATTTCTATATAGATGGGGATGGGATAAGGGGTCTAGTTTTTTTTGCCTTCCCTTCCCATACATAGATATGTATTTATATTTAGACTATATATGTATTTATAGAGTTTTTTACTACACACACACACACACACACACACACACACACACACACACACACACATGTGCACCCACACACACACACATGCATGCATGCACACACATGTACACACACACACATGCATGCACACATGCACACACACACACGCACACACACACACACACACACACACACACACACACACACACACACACACACACACACACACACACACACACACACACACACACACACACACACACACACACACACACACACACACACACACACACACACACACACACACATTTTTATCCCCCGTTTCTATGTCCCTCTCCATTTCTATATAGATGGGGATGGGATAAGGGGTCTAGTTTTTTTTGCCTTCCCTTCCCATACATAGATATGTATTTATATTTAGACTATATATGTATTTATAGAGTTTTGTACTATACAATAAGATATCCCTTATTATAAAATATCTTGAGATCCTTATTTATATTTTTTGAGAATTTGTTGATATCTTTGCATGGTCTTATTTAGATTTGTCAGGTTTAGATCCCACTTTGGTTGTAAACTATTTTTTTGTAAAACCTAATGCTAAACCAGTAAAATAGAAACTACGTAAAATGCATCTGTAAATTTACATACTTATCAAAAAGGAGTGAGAAAAAATTAGAAGCAGGTTTTATCAGGGTAATAAACTATTCATAATGGATATGTAACATAGTCCTAGTCAATAAAAAGTTAATTGGAAGTTGAGTGTGTATAGATTTTAGAGCTATCAATCAAACATGATTAAAGGATGACTTCCTTTACCAAACATTGATATGATTTTAGATTCCATAGTAGGATATGATATGTTATCCCTTATGAACAACTTCTTAGGTTATAATCAGCAAAAGATAATACCCAAAGGCCAACACAAGAGAATTTTCACCACTCTGTGGGGGACATTTTGTTATCAAATGATGTCAATTGGAATAAACAATTTTGGTGATGCATATTAACATGACATGAATATCATTTTTCATGACATGATTCATGACATAATCAAATATTATGTGGAAGACATTCTAATAAAATCTAAGACCAAATTAGACCATCTATAGTTTTAAGGAGGATGTTTGAAAGGATTAATCAATAAAAAGTCCACCTTAACAAAAAAATGTGTCCTTAGAGTCACATCAATCAAATTTTTAGGATTCCTTATTTCCCATAGAGTAATTAAAATTGATCTAGCAAAGATCAAGACCATTATGAAAATGCCTCCTCCTTCCACTCCAAATCAACTCCATAATTTATAGGAAAAAATATAGTCTATTCAGTGTGTCATTTCATCCTTTTACCCACCTCCTGATTAAAATAATCATTTTATCATAGAATTCTGACTACCAAAAAGTATTTGTGAAATTAAATTAGTATTTATTCAATCCCCCAATATTATCTCTTACTACATCTATAAAACCCTTAATTTTAATCTTTTAATGATGAAACATGCAATAGGGGCACTTATTTACCATTATGATGATCAAAGAAAGGAATTTTAGGACCCATTTTTTTCTGTGTAGTGGATCCATAACAACTCAACAAATAGCTAGGCATGAAGTGATCATGGAGGGTGTTACTATTTTGTATTCTAATGGCACCTATTGGCTAGCAACTAATAACTCTAATCAGCATTAGGAAGTAGGTGCATGGGAAAGAGACTGACCATTAAAAATAAGGAGTTCCTTTTGAATCATGTAGTATTGGGAAATTATTCCATGGGATAGTGGCTTCATATTAAAGACAAAGCATAGTGGAGGTATTAGGATGTGTACCTCTAACACTAGCTTAGTAGTCAATGTGCTCCATTCCCCATGATCCTAGGATGCTCCAAAGCCTATAAAAGGAAGTTGAGTTTAGTGAAGAGGGGTGGATAACTATAGTATAAAATATATAAAGGAATATTTCATATAATTTGGACTTATCAATAGTCCAAATTTTCAAAAACTATCATAAATAAATTGGATTGTGTCTAGATTTAATTAGACTGTATCGAGATTAAGTTAGACTTATTACAAATAACTCGTATCTATCTAATGTATTTGTGATAAGTCAAAATTCTTTAAATTGATAATAAATAATTTATTTATTAGTATTTAAAAAATATCATAAATAAATTGGACTTCATCAAGAATTACTTGGAGTTATAAAAAATAAATCACATCTATATTATATATTTGCAATAAGTCCAAATTATATGACCGTTCAAATTAGTTCATAAACCATGCATTTAAAGATATTAGAAGACTTGGTGGTATTATTTTTAAGGAAAAATAGTTCATATAATAATCATGTGCTTTGTTGATATGTGATTTATAACTTTTGAGATGATTGGGATGCCACATGTCATTGATTGATTGGATTGTGATTTATATGTTTAATTTGATTCAAGTGACATCATCATGAACATCAAATTTTATCTCGTATTATCTCACACAATATAGGGTACCACATTAAAATATAAATAACATTTGTTGATACACAAATGTTGAAGAAAAAATCATGATTCACAAGTGGGACATTCTGAGGTGTAAACCCTAAAGACCTTTTTGCTTACACAACTGAATGTCAAATTGTATTTTTCAATTCACAAAATCTAAGATGTACTAAATTCTTAGTTGTCCAAATTATGAATACCTTTTTCCTAAGACCATTTTTAAGGATGAAAAAATGTGAAAGTGGGCATTCAAATAGTCAAATTATATTAAATAGATGCACAGTTATTGAAATACTAAATTGTCATAGTAGACAATATAAAACCCAAAAGCTAAAGTGTATTTCCCAAGACCCAAAATGTGAAGTGCCAATAGAAATAAATAAAACAATAAAAGATTATACATTCTCAAAAAATATACTAAATTTTGAAAAAAAAAACATTTTGATATTTCTCATTCCAAAATTAAGGAAACACCATCTCAAATTTCATAATACTTTTATCACTATTCTTATTAGTGCCTAGTGGGATGATGCATTCAAATAGTCTGTTACAATGCCTTTCAAAAAATTAGTGAGAACAAGTTTATGGCCTCTCCAATTTTGATTTGGTTTCCAAGCATAGATGATACTATCTATGAGTATGGATGGTAAAGATGTATTATTTATGTTTGGCTTCCATTTCTTTTCCAAGAAGCTTGAATAAATTTTAGCTTATTTTGCATATTTTTTCCCTACATGAACTGGGATGAACCAAGCTACATTGACCCTTCATTCTATATCCCCTTTTGTTTGTAATATCTCAATATTTATTTTATGTCTATAAACCCATACTATGTATTCCACTCTTATAGAATCATTAGGTCTAATAAATAACATGTCTCTAATTTGCACATCTTGAGCTGGATCAAATGCAATTCTTGTTCTTTTGCTTCTTGGACCAATATATGTATCTATAGATGCCACTCCAAAATCAAGGGTGTTATCATGAACCATTTTGTGAAGATATCTATGAAATGGTATATCATGATGAGTTTTAGGCTAAAACTCTCTTGTGCACTCAACTTCAGAAGGGAACATGTCTTTTTTCATTAATGGTTTAGAAGTAATATGCTAGATTGTTCCACTTACTATTTTTGGTCAAACTAAATTCAATGAATTTATATACATACTTATTTAAGTTATATTTAATTTCTTTTTTATTCTTTTTTATACTTCTATCTGAGTCTTTAGCAATAATGGAATCATGGGACATTTCTCTATTTTTCAAGTCTTTGAAATAATTTTTTGTTGGTTTACCTTTTGGAACATTTGTCTCACCATTTTATTTTATTCCCCATAATGTAATCAGGGGGGACCAATTTCTATCTTTTATAGCATTTTTTCAGTGCATAATGGGCTGACCTTACTCCATGCATAGAAGGAAGTATTGATCTTTTGTCAAGCCTACCATTTCATTTCTTCTCTTCAACTGGTAACTATTAACATACTATTTGAAATGTACTACCTCATCAATCAAATATGGCATGAAGTTTCTTGTATTTTCACATGTCCTATAAGTTTCCATCATCTCTACTACACTCCATACATCTTTCCTCTTTATACATTTAGACAAGTTTCTAAATGTGTCATCAATGTCCTTATGGGTATGTCTTATAGGCATAAATATGACCTCAACATTGAGGAAAATATATTTGTAGACAAGGAGAGCTAAGTATTGTAATAAATACCTATAAAAAAGACATGATTTTGTGAATTTTTAAATGTAACATTAGTTTTATATAAGGTTAGAAATTTTTAAAATATAATTATGGATGGAAGTACATGTTCTTATTATCTCCACAATAGTTGTCAAGTTTAAGGTATAACCTAGAAGGAAGTTTTTTAAGGCACCAATTTATTGTGCTTCTTCTTTGTATTTATTACATTCAAGGTAGCATTTGTTAGACAAAAGTACATCATACAATGGATATTTTAAAGATCCAAGTTTATATAGTAAATATCCATAAGTATCTAGCATAGTTGTTTCCATATCCCTGAAGCACTTGTTTAATGAGGTGATGGTAAAGTTAGACCCTCCAAGAGTGTATGGTAAAAAATGCCCATATCCACCTGCACCATGACCATGTATTATAATCCCTACCATTGATAACTCTAATATTCTATCGATAACTACTTTTATTTTTGTCATGATTTTCAGCAAAATTTTTTTTGACATTCCACCTTGTCATGAATGACACTGAAACATTCTTCAAGGTATTGCTCTGACATTCATTTATGTGTGTAATACATTTATCTTGTATAAAGTACTTAATTTGATTGCATCACAAATTCTTGATCAATATGCTCTTCTTGATCTCTATAAAGGGGCCCAAAGCATGTCTATTGAGTCAACAAGATGTATGTTTTACACCTACTGAAATCATCAAACGTGGCAATGGTCACATCCTAAAAATTAGTTCTCCACATGTTATTGAATTTTGGCTAGGATATTGGCTCATATTCCATATCTTCTACTTGTGCATTGATGTGGTGCCTCATAAATTCTTGAGTGAAAAATTTTGGAAGATGTCAAACATTTTCTCATTATTCATCTATATATACCTAGCATGTTAGTCATGGAAAAACATCTAAAAAATCATCCACCAATTGGTCCAACAAATCTCTATCTACCATTATCTTCTTATGTGGGTTTTATCAAAATCTTCCCACATGGAATGCATTTCATTCCCCATTTTTTTTACTATTTTGAATGTCAAATAATTTACTTCTCTTCAATCCATATATTTTAAGACAAGATTCCAAATAGATCTTTGTACCCTAAAAATCAATGCTAGTTTTGTTTTTATTTTTCTTAAATAAATAGACAGAAAAGGCATCCAAGACATGTTGCCTCCTATCCATTATGGTGGAATCAAACAACTTCATCTTTGTAGATTTTATAATCTCAAATGATAATCCTAATGAAAAACATTTTTTGGTGCAACATTTATCTACATACATTGTTGTAATCTCACTATCCATGATTTCATCAAACTCCACTTAGCTAAGTGAATTGTTTAGATGACTTGTTATTTAGGTAGATTATTTATAGGAACAAACTAAGTTTTTTGGATTCCTTTGCATTATGAATGTTAGGAAAGCAGTGACTTCATTATCCAAAATATCCTAAATGTTTCCTATTTATTTCTCCTTTGGTGTCATGTATGGTAAATTAATTTCTCTACAAGTCTCAGTGTTCACTATTTTGTTAGAAGGCCATCTAACAATAGATGTTTCAATTGCATTTTTACTTCAAGTCTCACAATGTCCTATCACATGCCTTATGTAAATTCCCAATTCATTTTTTAACATTTATACTGGAATGCAACCAAAAATCTCCCCTAGTTATGCAAATTCAACATAACCAAAAGTAATTTTTTCATCATTTGTAAGATTTGTACATTTGTGAAACAAATTTACCCTTTTCCCCAAAAAAATATTAGGATTTTAAATGTGGTAAGATCATCGATATATCAAAAAAATGAATCCAGTAAAGGTTTTATTGTTACAATTTTGTATATGCAGAAATGGACACAACTTATTTTGACTTTTTTCCATGTCATTGTCTATATAAAACTTGGTTGTGCCATGTTGCATCATGCTTGTGATACATATAGTAAAAATATCAAATACATCACCCAAATTATCCACAAAAGCTATAAGAAATAGAATCAATAGAGTCAAATCAAAAGATTTAGTCACATTAACACTTACACATTCAATAAGTATTTCCTCATTATGGCATGTGGAAGTGAGATTTATGGCTTCCAAATATTTAGCATCTTGACCCACCACTTTGTGTATTATTCCTTCACTAATGACCTTACCATTTTTTATGATAGAAACATAGTCTCGACATCAGAAAGCCATTGACGTATGATTTTTTAACTAGACATTTGCAAAAGACATGAGAAGAGTTGTTAATAAAATTATTTATAACATTTTTTTAATGACATAGTTTATGTCAATCTAAAAAAATAATAGATTTGATGGTATATCCTTGGAGATAAATTTCAAACATGCATTAGAGCGGAATAACTATGTAGATAAAATTAGCTAATTAAGTCAATATTCAACCATGTACTTTATTACAATACATAATGATAATTAACAATGGGGGTTTTGAGAAAAATTATGGAAAATGATTAGATTCTTTTATTTTGGGATCCTATATATGATTTTAACCTCTGTTATGGACCTAAAGGTTTGAATTTATCTCTTAGGAGATACTTTTAAAACATGTGTATGGGTACCCTTAAAGGTTTGAATATAGTACTATGTGATACCTTGAAGGGTATTATAATACCTTCAAGCATACCTATGACATTAAAATTAAGACCTCATTTTTCAATAGTCAAGGACATGTGGCATGTAGTCACTAACTAGTGACATTTTAACACTCAAAAAATATTTCAAGTTCATTAGGCAAGTGAATCTTTGTGATTATGCCAAGTGTCTCCATCCTATTTACCTAGATATTGATAGATTGAACTTCATGTATGAAATATTAGGGATATGTAAGTAGTGTTGTGGTGACACGTGTCTCCCTCTAAACTACTTCTAAAATTCTTGTTAAAAATGGGCCCCATTTCCCTATGCCAATAACACACCTTTTCTTTAAAAAAACTCTCTTCTTTCCTAAAGAACATAGTGATGAAATGTGTCATCATCGAAAGGGACTAGGAATTCAAGTTTATGGTTGTTCTCAATTGTTGTGATTCCATAATGAACCCAAGCACTAGCTTCAAATTTATGTCCACATTATGTATTCTCTCACAATAGGATACATACAATTCTTAGACCATGGGGAGGATATCTATGGTATAGGAATGGGTAGTCAATTAGGCACTTGATCTATAAGTACCAATGTCATGAGGTTCAAATTCTCTAGATCTTAAAATATTTGAGGTTATCCAAGGTAAAATTTTCCATAGGAAAATTGATCAGAAGGATTAATTTTGATTATTTTGTAAAATAAGTGATGGGTAAATTCAAATTAAGTATCCAGGGCTTAATGTTGGGGAAGATATAGGCAGAGTTATGTACCACATTGAAAAAGGTCACCAAAGTTGAGTTATTCAAGAGTATCTTTTAGTTGACCAAGGGAGAACATGCAAGACTCCTCACCTAGTCTAGTAGGATTCATCGACCACCACTACTAGATTTAAATATTATTTAATAGTAGCATGTTACAACACATAGAGTATATCAAGATAATGAGGCTAAGAAGAAATAATTTGGTGACGATTGGTGAACATGTTGATTAAGTCAGATGAGCTCAATTTGATTCATATTTCTAGATGTGTACTAGTGCTTTTATTGGTGTAGTTTTTTGTGTGTGCACAATAACTACCTCAAATAATTCATAAACCCTAACTAGGTACTTAGACATTTTTATTGGTCCCTATTATTAGATTTTGGTCTTCAAGTTTTTTGTTAGAATAGTTTGTGTGATAGCTTTTGGTCTTTGAAATTTTTATTCAAGACTTTGGGTCTTTGGAAATTTTTTTTTGGAGTTTTTACATCAAACATTTAATGCAAACAAGAGTGGATCCCCCCTTCAATTTATGTCCTAGTAACATTTCAAATAGGGACAAGAGTGGATTTCTCCTTCACAAAATGAGTACAATTTTCCTTTACACAGAAGGCACACTGGATGCCTTGGATGTAAAAGTCCAAGATATGAAGTGGCATTCAAAATTACTTTAAAGTTTCACCCTTACAAGTAGATAATACCTTAAAAAATTGTATATCATATATCAGATAATTTAAAATCATGTATGTTATCCATATAGGAATTAGTAATAACCATGCATGTTGATCATAATACATTCAACTAAATCATGACTAATTATAAGTGTTATCAATCCTTGGTAGCTATATATATGTATCGATTCATATCACACTGATGAGATATAATATGGTAGATTAAGATAATGAAGAAGAATAAAATTTTCAATGTAATTAGTTAACACTAATTATAATTGACAATAGGGAGTGGAATGCTAGTAACTATCTATAACAAGTTAATAGAAATAAATTTAACCAACATGCGTACATATCAAAGATGGTAATATTCTTTCAAGGATACAAAATTCTCACTCAATAATAATGGAAATAATAATATAAATACAATATCAAGATAATAATAATGTATGTCCATTAAACAAGTGATAATCGCCAACATATACAGTCAAAGTCTCATGATATGATAATGATAATAAAACACACATATAAGTATAAAAAATTGTAATATGAAATGAAACATGTTCAATTTTTTATTTAATTAACATGGATTTATGTTCTAATAAAAACTTGTCTATGGATATATAAAATATATGGTGTTGTAAAGAGACTACTAAGGGCACAAGATAGATAAAAATATAATTAAGTTATAGGTATGGATACATACTTAAAGGCTAAAAAGATTCCTATAATAAGGTACTAAATGGATGAGGAAACAAAATTAGTAGATTAACACCAACCTATGTTTATTTACATGTATTGGGGTGACATAATGATTTACCTAAATAATATCAACATGTGACCTAACAAATGTTGTCTTAATCGATGAGTGACTTAATTTTTGAAATGAAATCATTGATAAATAAACCAATGATATTTTAAACCATAGTATAAATATTTGATATCCCCATGAGAAATTCATGATTTAAAAAACATGTGAAAATACCATCCATGGAAAAAAAATTATTAGGTAAAGGAACCCTAGAAAGCCAAGCATACATCCCCTTGATCGTATAGATACTTCATTCTATATGTCATCAAGACAGATAATTGCATCGTATATAGGATTAAAAAACACTTGTAGTTGAGATATATTATTTGACATCAAATCTGAACATTACTTTCTTTATTGTATCTTATAAAAGAGAAATAATCAATCTGATTATTCTAGCAATAATAATAGGTACAAATCCTTTAATAATATATTAAAACATGGTCCATGAGACAAGAGACTAGGAAATTTAAGGGAACCATTTTCAAAACTCCATTTAAAAAATCATTGAATTATAGGTAATATCATAGAGGGTTAAGATGCACTAAGTTTATTAGGATTTTTTTAATTTTTAGTCCTCTAAGTGATATTGACACAAAATGGTTTTTAAGGTTACGTGGCTAATGGTCAGTCTCTTAAAGAACCATGATTAGTCTTTTCAATGTGATCAAGATTTTAAAAAAATAATAATAAAAAAGCTCAACAATGATGAACCAAGTATTATTCCTCTTATATACCACCAAAAACCCAAAAATAATAAGTTGATGCTTTTTATTTAAGGTGAACACTAATAATTAACAAACAAAAAGTCCTGATGTAGGCATAGAAGCATAGACATTTTAATCCATTGGCAATATTATTTATGACTGAAAAATTTGAATTAAGTTAAAACATCAAGGTAAAATTGAAATAGATACCCATTACATAAATACACTTTCATATTGGTTAAATTATTAAAACAATACTTTACCTAAATGTAAAATTTGATATTACCAAAAAAAATTCTCAATGTATAAAATCAATATTACCAAAACATTACTATGGTCTACTACTTGAGGCTACTCCTTTTGAAATTAACATAATTATGGTAATATTATTATGAGTCTTGTGTTACCACCAAAACTTACCAAGTTGGAATAGATATAATTAAGCATACCATGAAGTTATAAGAAAAAATCATTGGATCTAGAGATTAAGAAATAAGAATACATTACAAAGTAAAATATCAAATAGGATCCAAGATAAATTACAATTTGTGGGCATGGCCCACATGACATGCTAGAGACACCAATTTTGGATTTTCCTATCATACAATACTAGATCCCATTATGTCAAAACATTTTCACAATTAGGCCCACTAGATATAAAAAATCCATCCATCTTATTAGGTATGATAATAGGGGAGGATCATGTGGATGATTAAATTTTATTATCACTCCTTTTTTCTTGACACCTTAGTTTAAAATATGGTACCATAAGCCCAATTTTAAGTTAAATTGGTCCTTTGATTTATGTTTTAATAATAAGGCCTTGATGTATTTATTAACCCCTTAACCTCTTAGCCTATGCTTGCTCATCATCTCGGTCCATAATTTAACTCCCTTACATTTTGTAGGATCGAATGGCTCTCATATCATCACTACACCTTGATTACAAGGAACAAGGTAAACCCAAGTCCAAGATTAAATAACATGCATATCAATTGATCAAACAGATCTAACCACATTGCTATATCTTAATTGAATTGAGTGAGAATAATCTTGAATAAAGACTAAACATCATACATGCATATATTCTAATGGTTGATAATGCATTTCTAGAGGATGATCCAATGGAGTGAGGCACAATTAAGAAGTCAAAAGGATACAAAAGGCCCATATAACTGACACTTGGCATCCTCTCATTCAAACACTAAAATTAAATGGGTCCCACCTGATAAAGTAATCAATCAAGAGCAGGACCTCAAATCATGATCCTACAGATGAAGCATATTATCATAAAGCTTGGCATGAATGTCTTAGCCTAAAGCTTACATTATGTTTATGAAAAGATAGCCCCAAGTCCAAAATGTAAAAGACATGCATCTCAAATTATCCAATGACTCTTCTTGCATCATCAAGAATTGATCCAATGGAGAAAAATAATCTTGGGGAGGTATTTTAATACCAACAACTAAGTAACCAAGGGCAATAATAAAAAATGTCATGAAAGATTTAGAATGATGCCACATAGTTGTTATGCAACTAGAAGAAGACAAAATAGTAGATCTTGTGGTCATTAAAATGCAAAAGTTTAAAACCAAAAGTCTAAATAAAATCTAGGGCATGTATAAGTTGAAAGACTATATATACTACCATTAAAGCTTCGAAACCCTAGAAATTGCATATAATTGACTCAAACAATGATTAATTTTTTCAATGTGATCAAGAGTTTTATTTAAAATAATATGGAAGCTATCAACAATGATTAACCAAGGATTATTCATCTTACATAACACCAAAAATCCATAAATAATAAGTTGATGCCTTTGATATAAGGTGAACACTAATAATTAACAAATAAAAAGTCTTGATGTAGGCATAAAAACATGGCCATTTTAATCCATTAGGCATATTATTTATGATTAAAAAAATTGAATTAAGTTACAACATCAAGGTAAAATTTAAATATATACCCATTACACAAAGACACTTTCATATTAGTTAAATTATTAAAAAAATACTTTACTTAAATGTAAAAGTTGATTAGTTAGTGAATTTTATGGAAAAAACTATGTTGTAGTTTTTTTAATGACATTTTGGTTCATGCTCCATGAACTATCATCAGGGTATGAGAAATAATTAGTTGATACTAACTGATCAATGGACTATGGAAATACTATCTCACTTATGTAAAAGTTGATATTACCACACATTTTTCTCAATGTATAAAATCAATATTAACAAAACATTATTGCAATCTAGTACTTGAGGCTACTTCTTTTCAAAGTAACATAATTAATAGCAGACCAGCATTTCGAATGAGGCATTTTGTAAGTTCCCCAAAACGGATGAGGAAGAGCAGAAGTTGGTCCAAAATGGGGATTTTTATGAGCTAGATCAGATTAAAGGGATTTGGAGGGACGTCCTAAGCTGTATAAGGGAGTACTTCATCCTGGACGAAAGAAGCAAACGAGTGCATAAGTTCCATTTTGTCTTCCTCAATCACTTCAGGCATAAGGTTAGCTTGTCTTTTCCTTTCTATCTTTGCCACTCCCTGATTCAAAGCCTTTATGCTCATAGGAAAAAGGATTTGTGCCCTATTCTTCACGAAGGCCTTATTCTGATTATTGAAGGCTATTGCAAGAATAGGGCACTTGTTAAGTATCCCAAACAGGGGAAAAATAAGTTGCCAGGGAATAAAAAGAATGAAAATGTAAGTAGAAGAGGAAAAATTAAGACCCCTAGTCCTAATAAATAGAATGTAGAAGAAGAAAGGGGTTGCGAGAGAATTGAAGAACCTGAGGAGGAAAAATCGGAGGAAGAAGATGGAACTGAAAGCTGGGACACCAACTCTAGTAATGATGAAGAAGGATCTGAGGAAATTGAAAAAGATAAAGTCAATACAGAGGAGGATTCTACTACCAGAACAGAAGAGATGGAGGAAAACCAAAAAGTGGCAGAGGATGACATTTTCCAGGAAGATCCTGGTGAGGACCCAACTTCTAAGAATGAAAAGGAAATCTCTGTCCAGGAAGATATTCAAAACATGGAGATGGAAATTCAAGATGGAATCAATGAGCGGGAACAAAAGAGTCAAGAAGACTTCTTTGAAGAAGCTAGGAATAGCCCCAATAAAAAGTCTGAGGATTGGAGAGGGAAGAATCAAAATGATGAAATGCACACTCCTATGACTTGGGTTAACTGTAAAGCTGAGTCTTCTTCCCAATTAGATTCCTGGTTGTGTAGGGAGATCATTGATCTCAAGAGAAAAGTGGAAACTTTGGAAGATTCTCTGAAAGCTGCTTGGAACAAAGTAAACAACATGGAAAATTAGTTAAGCGAGATCCCTGTCAAGCTCAAAGCTTACAAAAACAACCTCTGAGAACTAATAAAGGACAACAGAAAGAAAATGGAGGAAGTAACATCCAACATTTGTGCAGCTGCTATCAATATAGGTGAATGAGCTAATGAGGAGACTAAAGCACTAGAGGGTCCCAGCAAAAGGACAAGGCAAAGTTCCAGAAAGAAAGATACACAAAAAGGATCTTTGCTGGAGGTTACCACCCAGGAAACTGCTTTGAAAGGAAAAGAAGCCATGAACTTGATACTAGAACTGGATGAATAATCTGGTCCTTCTTATTGGTTAAGAAACTGGTACTGATCTTTGTTCTTCTTTTGTTAGCTTTTGTTTGTTGTACCACTAGACTTCTGTTTCTGGGTTTTGACTGGATGTGTCTCTTATGGTTTCATGACCATTCAAAACCTGTTTTTGCTACCTCACTGTAGTGTTTTTTAGGCATTGCTTGTGGGCTTAGTTGTTCTTATTTTGCTCTCTGTTAAAGGGTTTCGGGGCCCCTTCAAAACCTGCTTTTACCTCAATCTAAAACATAATTATGGTAAGGTTATTATGAGTCTTGTGTTACCACCAAAACTTGCCAATATTGAAGATATATAATTAAGCAAACTATGACGTTATAAAAAAAACATTGGATCTAGAGATTACAAAGTAAGAATACATTATAAAGGAAAATATTAAATAGGATCCAAGATAAATTACAATTTTTGGGGATGACCCACATGACATGCTATCGACCCCAATTTTGGATTTTCCTATCATACAATACTAGATCCCATTATGTCAAAACATTTTCACAATTAGGCCCTCTACATATAAAAAATCCATCCATCTTATTAGGTATGACAATAGGGCAGGATCATGTGGATGCCTAAATTTTATTATCACTCCTTTTTTCTTGACACCTTAGTTTAAAATATGGTACCTTGAGCCCAATTTTAAGTTAGATTGGTCCTTTTATTTATGTTTTAATTTTAAAGCCTCGACATATTTATTAACCTTTTAGCCTATGTTTTTTCATCATCTTGATCTATAATTTAACTCCCTTTCATCTTGCAAGATTGCTCATATCATTGTTACACCTTTATTATAGGGAATGAGGTAGCCCCAAGTCCAAGATTAAATAGCATGCATCTCAACTAATCAAATGACTCTAGCTACATTGCTAGATCTTAATCAAATAGATCAAGAAGAAGCTTGATCAAAGACTAAACATCATGCAACTCAGATGGTGTAATGGTATATGTTACATCATTGAAGGATGATCTAATAGACTGAGGTATAATTGAGAAGTCAAAAGGATAGAGAAAGTCCATATGATTGATACTTGGCATCCTCTCATTTGAAGACTAAAAGTAAACAGGTCCTACCTAATAAAGAAACTAATCAAGAGCAAGACCTTAGATTATGATCCTATAGATAATGCATATTGTTATAAATCTTAACACAAATGTCATAGCCTAAAGTTTACATTACGTTTCTAAAAAGATAACCCTGAGTCCAAAATATAAAATACATGCATCTTAGATGATCCAATGACTCTTTTTACATCACCAAGAATTGATCCAATAGAATGAAATGATCCTAGGGAGATATTTTAATAATAATGACTAAGTAACCAAGGATAATTATTAAAAATGTTGCAAAAGATTTATAATGATGCCACATAGTTGCCATGCAAGTAGAATAAGACAAAATTACAGATCTTGTGGGCATGAAAATGCAAAGGTTTAAAAGTAAAAGTATAAATAAAATCTAGGGAACGTGTAATCTTAAATCCTATGTATATTCTATCATTAAAGCTTCAAAACCTTAGAACTTGCATAAAATTGACTCAAATAATGATTAGTCTTTTCAATGTGATCAAGATTTTAAAAAAAAATAATAATATGGAAGCTATCAACAATGATAAACCAAGGGTTATTCCTCTTATATAACACTAAAAATCCATAAAGAATAAGTTGATGCCTTTGATATAAGGTGAACACTAATAATTAACAAATAAAAAGTCCTGAGGTAGGCATATAAACATGGCCATTTTAATCCATTGGACATATTATTTATGATTGAAAAAATTGAATTAAGTTAAAACATCAAGGTAAAATTGAAATATATACCCATTACACAAATACATTTTCATATTGGTTAAATTATTAGAAAAATACTTTGCTTAAAAGTAAAATTTGATTAGTTAGTGAATTTTCTAAAAAAAATTATGTTGTAGTTTTTTATCAATGTTTCAGTTCATGCTCCATGAACCATCATCAGGGTATGAGAAAGAATTAGTTGATACTAAATAATCAATGGACTATGTAAATACTATCTCACTTATGTAAAAGTTTATATTACCACACATTTTTATCAATGTATAAAATCAATATTACCAAAACATTACTGTGGTCCACTACTTCAGGCTACTTCTTTTCAAATTAACACAATTATGGTAAGATCATTATGAGTCTTGTGTTACCACCAAAACATACCAAGTTGGAAGAGATATAAATAAGCATACTATGAAGTCATAAAAAAAATTCATTGGATCTAGAGATTACAAAATAAGAATACATTACAAAGAAAAATATTAAATAGGATCCAAGATAAACTACAATTTGTGGGCATGGCCCACATGACATGCTATCTACCCCAATTTTGGATTTTCCTATCATAAAATACTAGATCCCATTATGTCAAGAAATTTTCAAAATTAGGCCCTCTACATATTAAAAAATCATCCATCTTATTATGTATGACAATAGGGGAGGATCATGTGGATGCCTAAATTTTATTATCACTCCTTTGTCTTTGAATTTAGGTTATAGTCTATGATTTCAGCCATATATGTTGATGGTGTTCCTATACATGGATCATTTAATATTTTCATCAATAACTTTGGGTCTTTAGAATTTTTTGTTTGGATTTTTTACATCAGACATTTTGTGTGAACAAATGTTTCAAATAACTTGTGCAAACAAGAGTGGATTACCCCTTTAAGATATCTCCTAGGAAAATTTCAAATAGGGTCAAGAGTGGATTTCTCCTTCACAGAAGGAGTACAATTTTAATTTACATGGAAGGCACTAATGGATGCCTTGGATGTAATAGTCCAAGATATGAAGGGGCACCCAAAGTTACTTTAATGTTTCACCCATGTAAGTAGTCAACTACCCTAAGGGAATTTTGAAAGTACTTAAGGCTTATTAATATTACCCTAAGGGCTTTTTGAAATTACCCTAAGGGATTTTTGGAATTTTATTTCTAGATATCTCTTAGGAGATACCTTGAACATGCACACAATTAGAAGTTTATTTCAAAGCATCTCATAGGAGATACCTCAAAGGGCCTTGGAATAACTTCATGTTGCTTGAAAAGGTATTTTTAATGGATTTGATATAAATATTATAGATTAACTTACACCTTTGGGAGAAGTGGTTGTAAGACTTCTCCTAGTGGAGTTGTAAAATGGGAACAAACCTAGGTTGTGGGTCACCAATGTTAGGGATGAACTTCTAGATGATGCTCACCTAAAACTAAAACTAAGCTAGCACTTTATGAGAAAAGGGTTATAAAGGGGATAAGTGTTCCTAATAAAGCTAATAGGGCGATACACCAAAATTATAGGTCGATCATTCTTATTTGACCTAAAAAACACTAATGAAATAATAAAGATGGAGCTTAGAAAATAAATATTTGATACACATCCATGTGGAGGCTCACCAAATGGTCTATGTTATGGGAAATGAAAGGGTAGGTATAAAACAAACACTAACCAATAATAGTATCCACATGTGGGATTTAAACCAAAAGATACACACCACTAAACACAATGTATATGAGTAGATGAACTAGTATCTACATGAGATAAGTACACACTATATCATAATAGTGAAATCAAATCATAGCCTTCTATTACTTCAAGAAGTTATAAATTTTGTCTTGGTACAGTCCAGTCTCACCAAGAGAGGGAAGTAAACAAATGTGGAGAAGTGATAGATTTTTAACAATGTGATGGTACACTTCTCATAGAATAGGAATAAAAATGAACTCACCCTCCCAATCTGATTGCTTGGTCATGTGTGCTCCATGGAGTGGACAAGTAAGTTGATCTTACTCTTGTTTAATTTTGAATTTGTGCTATGAATTGAGCACAACCTATGGTAGCTCCTCCTTGGCATCTTCCAACCAGGCTAGGTACTTGATAAGGCATCCTCCTATCAATACAAACATTTAGTAATAAGATTTTACCTTGCTTTTTCATATTGTTGTTACATCATCATGCTCTTTGGGCACAATTAGATCATATTCCCCTTGGAGAGGAATAGTGCCTACTCTTTAGTTTGTGAACAAGTCTCCTACACTTTGTTCCTAAATCTCATGCTTATGTGGAAAGCTCTATTCATCTTTGAGGTCCCTCTTTATCACCCAAGGTGATGGTCCCTCAAGCTACATCTCTTGAACACATGTGATGTATTTCTCATCAACTTCACTTAGAATTTCATCTTGAGGATTGACTTGGTCAAGATATAGCTCATTAGTATCAGATGCATGCCAAGAAGGTTTGTCTAAACCTAATTCTACCTCTTCTAAAATAAGTGGGCTTCCTATTATGATCTCCTCATTTTTGACTATTGCATTATCCTCTTCATGTTCTTTATGATTGTAATTTCCTCTTCCACCTTTTTTACAATAGGTTTTCAGCTTGAAAGGTAGATGCTGGGAGGGTGAAGAAATTATCCTTGCTTTTAGCTAGTGTGAGTGTCTTTCCAACATGGGAAATTGAAGGATTATTTTGGTGGCTCTTGAGGGAGAAAGAAAGAGTATTAGTACTCTTGAATACCAATCTCATTGAGCTAGAATATGGTTACTTAATTTTCTCATTATATGGATATGGTTTCTTGATCCACTCCTTACATGGAAATGGTTGATTATACATACTAGATAATGATGATTAAGCACTAGACTGCTCAAACTAGGTGATAGATGGTTAGACTCACCATTAATGTTTGGTGAATGACTGAAAGGCTAATATGTAGAAGAATAACACCAATAATTATTCTAATAATTTATTATTTTATCCCATTGGGCATGACGAAAAATATTAGAGATTCAACTCACACCTTTGGGAGAAGTGGTTTTAAGGCTTCTCCTAGTCCATCTATAAAATGGGAACAACCCCAGGTTATGGGTCACCTATGTTGGGGTTGAACCTCTAGAGTAGGCCAAATTTCATTTTGATGCTCACCTAAAATTAAAAATAAGCCTAGTGCTTCATGAGAAAAGTGTTATAAATGGGGTAAGGACTCCTAATAAAGATAATAGGGTGATTCACCAAAATTACAGGTTGATCCTCTTTGTTTGACCTAAATAACACTAGTGAAATAATAAGATGGGGTTAAAAAAAGAAATATCTATCAAACATCCATGTGGAGGCTCACCAAATGGTCTAGGCTAAGGGAAATAAAAGGGTAGTTCTTAAATAGACACTAACCAATCATAGTATCCACATGCAATATTTCTACCAAAAGATACAGAGTACTAAACACAAATAGAGAACTAAACATAACATATATGAGAAGATGAACTAGTAAGTGGGTGAGATAAATACACACTATTACCATAATAGTGAAATAAAATCAAAACCTTCTTGTACTTTAAGAGTTTGAAAATATTGTCTTGGTAGAGTCTAGTCTCACCAAGAGGAAAATAAGAGAAAGATAGAGAGAGATCATATGATCAAATCATTTTCTAATAATATCTATTTTGACATAGAGACCTATATATATATATATATATATATATATATATATATATATATATATATATATATAATAGAAAGAGGGGGGACAAGTTTGTAATTTTTGATAACCAAAGAGTTGTTAGCTCTTGAGGTGTCACCATCATGTTTATGATCCAATCAGAACAAATCATCATGGAGATGTTTATGGATAACACTAGAATCAGCCATGGATCAAACAAAGTGCACTCAAAGACAAGAGTTTGCCCAAATTTGTAACCCATAATCCAGCTAGAAGTGAATATTCTAACTAATTTTTGAATCCCCAAGCTCTGTTCTATTGTTCTTACACTAGTTCTCATCCATGGGATAAGATATTCATATTTTCAATGAACATGTCATGCCTTGCTTTGAATGTTGAGTTCTCAAAGGCATAACCAATAATTGTCTTTTCACTTCTTTGGGTTTTGATTTTTTATTGGGGGTCCCATAGGCTATTTTTTGTCTCATGGATGTTATTAAAATATCTATCTATCTATCTATTTATAATGTACCTATTCTATGTCTTGTGTCTTGGAATTAATTATCTATATATGAAAAACAATATAAGGATATTGGTTTTCCTTTATATCTAAAGGGAATTATGTTCAACGGTTGGCCCTAATTAAGACAACATCAAGATCTATTATGTGGGAACTATTGGATCTTGGTATCTGACTAGACACAGACCAAGGATCTTTGCAACCCACCAACATGGGCTTGTATTTTCATTATTCCATTTTATGAGAGTCATGATATAACTGTGGCACCTTTTTATTTGGAAATAACCCTAATGTAGTTGATGTATCTCCTAGGAGATAAATTGAACATGCACGTGATTATAATTTTCATTCAAAGTATCTCCTAGGAGATACAATGAAAGGCCTTGGAATACCTTACATGTTAATGGAAAAGGTCCTTGTAAGGGATTTTATATAACCATGACAACTTTTTATTTGGAAATAACCCTAATGCACACTTGGAATTTTCTTTCGAGCTATCTCCTAAGATCTTTTTTCTTAACACCTTAGTTTAAAATCTAGTACCTTGAGCCCAATTTTAAGTTAGATTGGTCCTTTGATTTATGTTTTAATAGTAAGGTCTTAACATATTTATTAACCCCTTAACGTCTTAGCTTATGTGTGTTCATCATTTCAATCCATAATTTAAGTTCCTTGCATCTTAGAAGATTGAATGGCTCTCATGTCATTGCTACACATTGATTGGATGGAGCAAGGTAGCCCAAGGTCCAAGATTAAATAACATGCATCTCAACTAATCAAATGGCTCTAGCCACATCACTAGATCTTGATCGAATGAAGCATGAAAAATATTGAGCAAAGACAAAACATCATACAACTTAGATGATCTAACAGTCCATGTTGCATAATCAGAGGATGATCCAATGGAGTGAGGCACAATTGAGAAGTCAAAAAGATAGGAAGGCGTATACGACTAAAACTTGGCATCCTCTTATTCAAAGACTAAAAATAAATGGGTCCCACTTGATAAAATAACCAATCAAGAGAAGGACTCCAGATCATGATCCTATAGATGAAGTTTAGTATCATAAAGCTTAGTACAAATGTCTTAGTCTAAAGTTTACATTATGTTAATGAAAAGATAGCCTCAATTCCAAAATGTAAAAGACATGCATCTCGAATGATCCAATGACTCTCGTTGCATCACTGAGAATTTATCTAATAGAGTGAAATGATCTTAGGGAGGTATTTTAATATTAATAGCTAGGTAACCAAAGTAAATTATTAAAAATGCCACAAAAGATTCAAAATGATGCCACATAGTTGCCATGCAAGTAGAAGAAGACAAAATATTAGATCTTGTCAGAATGAAAATTCAAAAGTTTAAAATCAAAAGTCTAAATAAAATTCAAGAAATGTATAAGTTGAAAGCCTATATATACACTACCATTAAAGCTTCAAAACCCTATAACCTACATAAAATTGACTCAAACAATGATTAGTCTTTCAATATAATCAAGTTTTTTTAAAAATAATATGGAAGATATCAACAATGATGAACCAAGGATTATTCATTTTATATACCACCAAAAACCCATAAAGATTAAGTTGATGCATTTTATATAAGGCAAAAACTAATAATTAATAAATAAAAAATCTTGATGTAGGCATAGAAACATGGCCATTTTAATCCATTGGGCATATTATTAATGACTAAAAAAATTGAATTAATTTAAAACATCAAGTTAAAATTTAAATATATACCCATTACACAAAGACACTTTCATATTGGTTAACTTATTAGAAAAACACTTTATTTAAACGTAAAAGTTAATTAGCTAGTGAATTCTAGAAAAAAATTGTGTTGTAGTTTTATTGATAGACATTTCAGTTCATGCTCCATGAACCATCATCAGGGTATGAGAAATAATTAGTTGATACTAACTAATCAATGGACTATGGAAATATTATCTCACTTATGTAAAAGTTGATATTACCAAAAAAAATTCTTAATGTATAAAATCAATATTACCAAAACATTATGGTGGTCCACTACTTGAGGCTACTTCATTTCAAATTAACACAATTATGGTAAGATTATTATGAGTCTTGTGTTACCACCAAAACTTACCAAGTTGGAAGAGATATAATTAATCATACCATGAATTTATAAAAAAAATCATTAGATCTATAGATTACGAAATATGAATACATTACAAAGAAAAATATTAAATAAGATCCAAGATAGATTACAATTTATGGGCATGGCCCACATGACATGCTATCGACCCTAATTTTGGATTTTCCTATCATATAATACTATATCCCATTATGTCAAAACATTTTCACAATTAGGCCATCTACATATAAAAAATCCATCCATCTTATTAGGTATGACAATAGGAGAGGATCATGTGGATGCTTAAATTTTATTATCACTCCTTTGTCTTTGAATTTAGGTTATAGACTATGATTTCCCCCATATTTATTGATGGTGCTCTTATATATGGACCATTTCATGTTTCCATCAAGAACTTTGGGTATTTGGAATTTTATGTTTGGAGTTTTCACATTTGATATTTTGTGTGAATAAGTGTTTTAAATGACTTGTGTAGACAAGAGTGGATTCCCCCTTCAAGGTATCTCCTAGGAATATTTCAAACAGGTTCAACAATGGATTTCTCCTTCATAAAAGGATTAAAATTTTAATTTACGTGGAAGGCACTAATGGATGCCTTGGATTAAGTATTCCAAGATATGAAGGGGCACCCAAACTTACATTAAAGTTTCACCCCTATAAGTAGTCAAGTAAACTAAGGGATTTTTGAAAGTACTTAAAGATTATTTATCATACCCTAAGGGATTTTTGAAATTGACCTAAGGTCCTTTTAGAATTTTCTTTCTAGATATCTCTTGGAAGATACCTTGAACATGCACATGATTGGAATTTTCTTTCAAAGTATCTCCTAGGGGATACCTCTAAGGGCCTTGAAATACCTTCCATGTTGCTAGAAAATTTCTTTGGAATGGAATTGATATAATTATTATAGCTTAACTTGAACCCTTGGGAAAAGTGTTTTTAAGGCTTCTCCTAGTGGAACTATAAAATGGGAACAAACCTAGGCTGTGGGTCACTTATGTTGGGGATGAACTTCTAAAGTAGGTTGGCTTCATCTTTGATGCTCATCTAAAACTAAAACTAATCCATTGTTTTATGAAAAAAGGGTTATAAAGTGGATCTCACCTAAAACTAAAACTAAGCTAGTGTTTTATGAGAAAAGGGTTATAAAGGGGATAAGTGCTCTTAAGAAATCTAACAAGGTGATGCATCAAAATTTTAGGTCAATCCTTTTTGTTTAACTGAAAGAAAACCAATGAAATAATAAATAAGGAGTTTATAAAAACAATATCTATTACACATCCATGTGGAGGCTCACCAAATGATTTAGGCTAAAGGAGATGAAAAGTTATATAATTAACTGATCAAATAGCTCTTACTACATCACTAGATCTTAATCAAATAGATCGAGAAGAAGCTCAAGCAAAGACTAGACATCATACAACTCAAATGGTCTAATGGTCCATGTCGTATAGCTAGAGGATGATCTAATGGATTGAGGCACAATTGAGAAGTTAAAAGGATACATACGGCCTAAATGATTGACTCTTGACATCTTCTCATTTGAATACAAAAAGTAAATGGGTCTTACATGATAAAGTAATCAATCAAGAGTAGGACCCGAGATCATGATCCTATGGATGAAGCATATTTTCATAAATCTTGGCATGAATGTCTTAGCCTAAAGTTTACATTATGTTTATGAAAAGATAGCCACGAGTCCAAAATGTAAAAGACATGCATCTTGGATGATCCTAAAACTCTTGTTGCATCATCGAGAATTGATCCAATAGAGAAAAAATATCTTGGGGAATTATTTTAATACCAACATATAAGTAACAAAGAGCAATTATGAAAAATGGTGCAAAAGATTTAGAATGATGCCACATAATAGTCACATAAGCAAAAGAAGAAAAAATAGCAAATATTATGGGTATGGAAACACAAAGGTTTAAAAGCAAAAGTCTAAATAAAATACCTTGAAGGGCTTTATAATACTTTCCATGTTTCTATAAAATGTCCTTGTAAAATATTTGACATAACCATGACAACTTTTTATTTATCAAGAACCCTGATGTACACTATTGAAACTTTCATTCGAGATATGTCTCAGGAGATACCTTGAACATGCACATTATTTGGAATTTTATTTCAAGGTATCTCCTAAGAGATACCTTGAAGGGCCATATAATACCTTCTATGTTAATTTAAAATTTCCTTGCAAAAGATTTGATATAATAGTGGTACCTTTTTATTTGGAAAGAACTCTAATACACGCAAGGTATCTCTTATGAGATACCCTAAACATGCACATGATTTGAATTTTCTATGAGATACCTTAAAGGGCCTTAGAATACCTTCCATGTTAATATAAAAATTACAAATTTTTATTTTGAAATAACCTTCATGCATACTAATGGAATTTTCTTTCTAAATATCTCTTAGGAGATACCTTGAACATGCACACTATTAGAGTTTTCTTTCAAGGTATTTCCTAAAAGATACCTCAAAGGGCCTTGGAATACCATCCATTTTGATTTAAATTGTCCTTGAAAGGTATTTTATATAACCATGACACCTTTTTATTTGGTAATAACCTTGATGCACACTAATGGAATTTTCTTTGGAGGTATCTCCTAGTAGATACCTTGAACATGCACATGATTAGAATGTTCTTTCAAGATATCTCCTAGGAGATACTTCAAGGGGATTTAAAATAAATTTCATTTTAATTGAAAATTTACTTTTAAGGGATTTGATATAAGAATGACACCTTTTTATTTGACAAGAACTATGATGCAAACAATTAGAATTTTCCTTGACCTTGAACATGCACATAATTGGAATTTTCTTTCAGGTATTTCCTAGGATATACCTCAAGGGGAATTTTAATAACTTCCATGATTATTTTAAAGGTCCTTAATAGGTATTTTATATAACCATGACACCTTTTTATTTGGCAAAAACATTGATTCACACTAATGGAATTTTGTTTAGAGGTATCTATGAGGACATACCTTGAACATGCACATGATTGAAATTTTAAAGCTTGAGAAAAGACTAAACATCATGTAACTCAGATGATCTAATGGTCCACATTACATCACTAGAGGATTATCTAATGAAATAAGGCACATTTGAGAAGTCAAAATGATACAAAAGGCTTGAATGACTGACACTTGACATCCTCTCATTTGAAGACTAAAAGTAAATGGGTCTCACCTGATAAAGAAACCAATTAAGAGAAATATATCAGATCATGTTCCTATGAATGAATAATATTGTCATAAATCTTGGCACAAATTTCTTAGCCTAAAGTTTACATTATGTTTATGAAAAGGCAGCCCCGAGTCTAAAATGTAAAAGAAATGCATCTCGGATGATGCAATGACTCTCATTGCATCATCAAGAATTGATCGAACAAAGTAAAAAGATCCTAAGGAGGTATTTTAATACCAATGGCTAAGTAATAAAGGTAAATTATGAAAAATTCCATGAAATATTCAAAATGATTCCACATAGGTGCCATGCAAGTAGAAGGAGATTAAATATCAAAACTTGTGGGCACAAAAATGCAAAGGTTTACAAAGAAAAATCTAAATAAAATCTAGGGCACATATAAGTTGAAAGCCTATATATATCCTAAAATTATAGTTACAAAACCCTATAACCTACATAAAAGTTACTTGAATGAACCTAATTATTTATAATTCAATCAAAAAATAACTTGACTATGTTTTTGAATGTAAGAGAGCTTTCATAGAGACCCTTTACAATCCATTGTGAGAAAATTGCAAAAGAGAAACCATGGTAACTCGCAAGTAGAAATAAATGGAGGAAACCAAGATTTACTTGTCAATAGACAATGAAGGAAGAGACTTAAAGATATTGAACTGACCTCATATCCCTAAATATCTTAGGCATCAAGAATTGGTCAGAACTCTTCTAATGAATGTACACTTCAAGAATTATTTCCCATTAAAACTGTGAGCCTAGGACTACCCTTGAAAAAGGTTGTCAATACCCTATTCCAAAATTCATAAAATTAGAAAGGATTTTATAATCCATAGATATCTTCTACATGACTACCACAAAGATAAACATATATGACAACCAATCAACAAATTAAGGGAAACATAACAATGTACTTCAATTACATGAAGAGAATCAAAACCATGAGCAAATTTCATTATTCATTTGCAATTAAACTATATAAATTATTTTTCTAAATAATATATAGTCTACCACTATGTAAGAAAGATCTATAACTAGGGATGCATCACAAAATTCTCTCAAATATTACCAATTATTACCCCTAAATTAGAATTTGTGCTATGCATTTTTGATTTTATCCTATTTGAGTTTCCTAGGTCTTTATCCCATTCATTTTCCTAGTTTTGATGCCTTTGTCACTCTCCATTGTTACTTAATGTCATGGGTTTTATGAGTTTCATAACCTAAGTCATTGATCTCCCAAGTTCATAACCAAAGTCACAAGTATCTAGAGTTTTATAACTTCCTGATCCCTTGATTCGGTTGACCTTTCTGTCAGTTGTGAGTCTTGTGTAGTCAGTAAGTCAGAGGTTTTCAAAAATCATGACTTTTAGTTCTAAAGTTTTAAAGTTTCATGACCACGTGATATAGCTTTGTTCTCTTAGTTCTTAAGGTGTTGCTACTTCATTTAATGACTTGTATGGCACAACTTAGAGCTATCTTTTCAAAAAAATTGGGAGGCACATAAATCTTAAAGCATTTATTTTAAGGGATAGAATTAAAAAAAACATTAATGCAGCATTAAAAACACATCTCATCAAGATTATAACATAACCTAGGTGGCTAAAGTTTTTTTAATTCATTTAACTGCATTTCTACTCTCTGTAATTAATTCTCGAAAACATGTGTGTTCTCTCTTTACATATTGGTGCTCATGTAGATATGAATTGAAATGGTTAGGTGTGAAAGATACAGAGTTTGGATACCTAAATTTGGAAGAACTTTGGGTATGTTTAGAACAAAACACTAGAATTCCATTGGAGGATTTAATTTTGTAGAGTGGTTTAGCAAGTGCTATAGGTTTTCCTAAGGTTGTACAAAACATTGACATAGTAATTGCATGTGCAAGAAGGTACATTATGGAGATACAAGAGATAAAGGTTGTCGATGGGTTAGTTGTTACAAAAATAACTTTAGAGATATTTTCCCATGCATTGAAGCTTCTTGAAAGAGAAACTATGGAAGAAATATTTATAGTTTTGGGTGATGAATTCTTTAGAGCAAATGAAAATTGGTGTAAAACTTTTATAGCAAAGAACTAGCTAAAGTCTGAGAAGAAAGGTAAGTCTCAATTACCTACTAAGCTTAAAATAATGCATTTTAAGGATGAAATCTTAGATTCTATTACCTTATTACACCATGTAGTCGGAAATGCTCAAACCAACTCCTTTAAATTCTAGATGTGTTAGTTTATTCTAGTTATTTGTAATGATAAACATTTAATTGATTAGGGAGAAGTTATTAGTTACCATTTAAATGAATAATTAGCAAAATTTCAATAGACTATTATTTTTCATATCTGCTCATACCTGGTATATATTTTAGCCAGTCAAAAGGTTGTTTGGGTAGGATTAGAGCCACAATGGCTTTTGATACCAGATATGCATGTATAATTTTTTTCCATAGTTCACTAAATAGTTTGGGATGATTGATTATTATTGTGTCAATGATACCTTTTTAATGGAAGTTATAAGAAGATTAGATGGAAACCCTGAGCTATAGATCTCTTCCAAATAAACCTCTTTAGTTATGAGGTATGGAATATTTTATGTTTAGATTTATAGGTTCACTTATTTGTGGGTAGGAGGTTTCGAGAAAGCTCCAATGAAATTGCCTTGGAATGCAAATGATTTCCTAGTTTTTTTGGAGGTTTGTAGATAGATGTCTATAGTTAATGAAAAATATGTGAATATAGGGAGCGATGCTATGTTTTTCCATTGTCAATGTTTTCTTTTTCTTGTAAAAATTATCAAAGTGCTAAGGGAACAAAAAATATTCTAAATGAATATAATATCCAATATTTGTGTATGAGATCTAATTTTGATAGCAATGGTTATGTGAGACAAAATTTGTATGGAAGTATCTCTTATGAACATCACCCTAGTATTGAAGATTTTTGGGAAGTTTTCAATGATGAAAGAGAATCATAGAAGAGGGAATATATGAGGTTAACTTTGAAACAAATCTAGGATTATGGCCTCTCTTTTCGTATTCTTAAGAATGTCAAATAATATTCTAAAGTTGTAGACCCTAAGTATCAAGCCATCATGGCCAAACCTCTTCCTGAGGTTAATTGGTTAAAAAATGAAATTTCAGATTTGAAAGTTTGAACTACTTTTATATTTAAAAGAAAAAAAAATTTGGTAAATGGAAAGTGGCAACAAAATTTATATCCCACTCATGAACAAAGGGATACCTAGATAAATGAGAAAAGAGTTTTACAAACTTCTAATGTTAATATTTCATTTGGGAGATAGGAAATTAGTCTATCTAACACTAATTCACAATCAGGTGTAGATGGTGAGAGGCTTGAAGAAGTGGTTAAATTTAAAATAGTTTGTGAACAAGATGGTATACCCTCATCCATTCCTAAAAATAAAACTAGCTAGGTGAAGTCAGTGCTTATTGACTCTAATGATCTATTTCAAAATGTGATTGATGATGGTTCTTTTGCCATGATTTTTGAAGTTCCTCCTTCTCCCATTAAAAATGTTGTTATTTATATTTTTTCAATTGAAAGAGTTGAAAGTAAAAACACTAAAAATACAACTATGATAGCCTCTCCTAGATGGTTGAAGAAGGTATAGTTGAGAAAAAGTGTACCAGTAATGATAGCTAAAATTGATAAGTCACTAAGTTACTACAAAGTTCCTTAAAGCCTAACAAAGGTAAACGAATGTCTAGGATTGTGACTGATGCCTCTTATGGGCCTATATTTTTGGAAATTGTTGATCCTATAAAGGATCTGAATGAGATAATAGAGACTGAGTATAAGATTACTTATGTTGATATGGGGCCTTTTACTACAGAAAGTGGTGTTTATCATGTTGACTTCTCTATCAATGCCTTAATCAAAAGGGTGAAATATCATAAGAAAGAAAATTTGATGTTACAATCTTAGGTTTTGTCTCTTAAAATTTTCATTTCATCTCTTATTACTCCTGCTCCCAATAAAGCCTCAAACTCTAACAAATAAGGTGTCGATGCCAAGGCCATAAAAAAATTAAGAATTTGGGTTATGTTAAGGCTGATACTAAATGGATAGAAGAAATTTATCAAGATAAATTATTTTAACTTAATAGATAAATCCAATTTTATACCCAAGTAGCTGATTAAATAAAGGATCTTGTAATAAACTTTAGCATGTCAGAGCAGAGCAAAGCTGCACTCACCTACTCTCACAAGAGGTTGAAGAGATTATTACCATAGATCCTCCAATGCTACTTGGAGAAAATAAAGTGAATGACATTAAAGAATTTGATCCTTCCTGGTTTGACTCCTTGGATTGGAAGTTAAATATATATATATATATATATGATAATTTTATTAAGGAAATCAACAAATTACTTCAATAATATTTTGAGATGTTAGTTGAAATGAAAGTAAATTGTAATGATATGAAATTGGAAATAGTTGATGATTTTGATGATAAGATATTAAACATCTCATAGTGACTTTGAAATTTAAAGAAGTATTTCATAAATAAATAGTGAATCCAAAAACAAAAATGTAGATTCTTTAAATAATCTTGCCACATTGTAGGATTATTTAACTTCATTCAAAATAAAGAGGGACACTATGCTTGAATCTTTGATGAAAATAGACAAAGCACTTAGTAAATGGAAAACTAGGTTATAGATCACTACCACGCCAAGGAGTAAGAACATTATTGTAGTTGTGACCAATTTTTGGGATTATGGGAGTAGAATGAAAGCACTGGAGGCAAGTCAAGAACAATCAAGACCTGAGATAATCAAAGATGGAGGATCTAGAGTGGAGACCACTAATGCATGATGAATTTATAGTTTTTAGGATGTTTCATTTTTATTGGCTCTTTCAAAACATTTTTATTTTAATTTTTGATGTGATTGTCTTCAATAAATCATTATCAATAGATATTTTCTATGTAATGTTTAAATATGGGTTAGATGATAAACATAAGGATCTTTTGGGTAATTTTTTTTACTCATTAGAAAAAACTTCATACTTTGTATTTTCTTACTTTTATTCTCAATATAGAAGACATATATGGTGAAGTTCATGTAGGCATAATCTTTGTATCATGGTGTGTGGATTTATTCTATTTATACTAAATATATTGCCAATGGTCATCTTCATTAAAAATGATGGTTGTTTAGTTGGTTTTCATCACTATGAGATGTTTATCTTTATATGAAGATTTTATGGTGATGGATAGTTGGTTAGTATAAAAGATACTTTACTCAATTAAAAAATTATTGAAGTATTTGAGATTTATGTTTAATGGTTCAAAAATGTGTGTGCACCTTTCAAAGATTTCTAGATAAAAGCAATACATTCGTCTTCATTTCTAGTTAAAAGCAAAATAACTTTTAATTCATTACATATCATTAGAAGGTAGCTGCCATCTTGTATAATAAGTAGAGAATTTTTATAAAACACCATTACAATTGGTTTAATTATTGATACAATTGTCACCTCTATGGGCACAAAAATATAGAGTCAGGTGATAAAATCTATAAATCAACACCAATGATTTTATAGCAGAAATCACATTGACACTAGAGAAAATTACACAGGAACAAACTCTTTGAAGCTATATCTCTTGACTCAAAAATTGACTGACCATTGTAAAGGGACACACTCCCTTTAATAATATGATTCTAGCTATGACTGGCATATTATTGAAGATGCTCTAGCTATAAAATTCTTTCATATGCTAATTAGTGACCTTTTGGAGCATTACCTACCTTTTCCTGACTAATGCTTTTAATTAGTCACATGATTTTTCTAGTGATACCAACTCTTTGATATTCTAGATGTTAAAGGCTCTCTGAGGTACATCAGTGAATGTTTTCAAGGCATCATTTAATGCCTCCTCTATCATGCCACATGCATTGTCAAGATTCACCATCTAACTCTAAGTCAAAAACACCTTCCTTAAGCACTACTAACTAATTCTTAACTGATAACTAATACTCATTGGGTTGTTTTTTATCATCAAAGGAGATGATATTTTTTCTATTAAAGTGTCTATACTCATATTACACATCTCATCCAACTTCATCTTAATTTTCTCCTAATTTTTTTATGTCTGCATCATACATGAATACTAGGGGGCACACTCTCCTTTCTTGTCTAGTATGTCATATAGACATTTTAGTTCAAAGTGGATTACTTTTTTGGCCCAGGTGCTCAAATCTTTTTTTTAATCTTCTATGGTCTAAGACCTAGTTTTCAAATTTTCAGCACAACCAAAATCAAGTGCACTTAAGGAAAATAGAAGATTAACTGAGGGCTTGCTAGAAGTTGGGGTTACTAATTTAGGCTCACTTAGTAGCTTTTGCAAGTATTAGATCATGGCCTATTTTTGCATCTTTAGCTCCTCCATTGAAGCTTTATCTTTGTCCATTTGGTTCACCACCATACTTTTTAGAACTTGTGAGCTATGTTTTATTTCATTTCTAGCTGGCTCCCCTAGATCATGTATGTACATTATTTATCTCTCAAGTCGAGCATCCTTTTTTATAGATCTTGGTGGAATAATGGATATTTCCTGTGTTCTTTCCCCTATCTTAGTGAAAGTTATCACCACTATCAAATTTAATCAAGAGACAACTAGATTAGATAGAGTTACCACCAAGAAGGCCATGGTGGGAGAAGAAGAATTCTTCTAAAAGGTGGAAGACTTTGTAAGGTGGACCCCAATTGGTGGGCAATAGTTAGGTGAGGTTGTAATCCATGAAAAGGATATTGATAACCTGATTGAATCCCAATCAAAATAATCTAAGGCAAGGATCAAAGGGATGAATTTGAAGATTCACAACTTTGAAAAGAAGAAGGAAAACCTATAGACATAGGCTATCCTCTCAGTACCTAAGGTTATGACTAAGATTAACATTGGTAAATTTAGTATCAAGATAGGATAAGTTCATTATAAATTTGATTCATAAATCACTGAGTATTAACATAGATTCTCTATAATTCATGAAGAACATACCGCTCCCAACCATCACTTAATATAAATTTTTGGGATAGTAAAACATATGCATATTTCTATTTCACCATAGGTGACATCAATTTACCATAACCTATTACGCAAGCTCTGAATTCTTAGAATTCTAATTTGAGAAGTGTTCTTTGAACACTAAGGAACCCTATGGTGCATTTAGAGGTATCAACACTCTTTATCAAAACTAAGTGAAACCCCAAGGTGTCACTACCATATTCATGTTGTCCTTATAATCTAAGAAATGTTATTCTATTGTACACACATCAAAAGTCTAGAAGGATTTGAGGATGAATCTAAATATTCTTAAATGACTATTTCTGATCATGTACTTTTAGGTAGTACTACTCCAAATATTAAGGTGGTTGGTTTCCTCAATAAATAGAAGTCCACTATATTTATTTACTCTAGGAGCACACACAAATTCATCAATAATAATTTGGCTACTCAATTAGACTTTTTCATTTACCCATCTCTAGAATTTCAAATCTTAATTACGAGTGGGGGTATATTCAATTGTTCTGGTAAATGCCATGGTATAAAGTTATGGGAGACTACCTATTATATTATCTTATTGTTTCTATTATCATGGATGGGAATAATATATTTTTTGGATTATAATGCTCACCACTTTATACACAACTGATTTGAATTTTAAGTAACTCTTCATTCCCATTAATTTAGAAGGAAGGACATCTAAGCTAAATAATTTATTGGTTAAATCTATGCAATTGATTATATTTCACCAGATGAAGAAGATGATCAAAAAAGGTACAAAGTAATTATTGTGTGACTATTTTACATAGAATTTAAACCAAACAAGGAGTCTACCCATATTGAATTAAAACTAGACATGGAGTCTACCCATTTTTGTCTTATACACCCACTTGACTCCTTTGACCTCTTTTCCTTTTTAAATGGGCTTTATAGTAGGGATCACTACTACCTAGGCCAACCCAATGCCTCCCTAAGCTTGACACAAATTCTTAAAATTTTTACTATTTTTTATTAAAAATTAATTAAATTATATAAAATTAGAGCATTAATTTTGGAATAATAGACATTTAGTTTTACAATTTAAAAAACATGTTTTCATGAACAATAGACACGTGCACGGTATTACAATAATCCAAGTAGACTATCCAAATCATATAAATTTAATAACATATTAATTTTTTTAAAAATTAATTAAATGGCCAAGTAAACACAAATAAATCACACATTTTAGATAGAGTAAAAAAAATATTAAACACTATTAAGATTAAATAATTGAAAATAAGGATTTCTACACATTTTAGATAGAGTAAAAAAGTATTGAACACTATTAAGATTCAATACCTAAAAATAAGTATCTACAAAAATGATAGTAATAAATATGGTCAACACTTGGGACACTCTAAAACCTGTTATGTTCTAATCTATCAGTGCTCTATAGTGTATATTAGAAAAAAGAATATGTAGGAATAGGAATTATATATCTAGTCAGACATGTTCAGTGATTTTTGTTCATCTTAAAAATGTTTGAAAATTATAAGGACCCTATTTTTTAAAGTCAATTTGAATTTCAAATTAATTCATTAGGGACTCTCGCCTATTTCTGAGTGCAAATGCACCTCTAGTAGTCAAGTCAAATTAAAGGCAAGTGATATATTTAATACATTAAAATGATATATATTATATCAAAATATATATTATATAATATTACATATTAATATATTTTATTATTATTATTATTATATAATATAGATGTTAATATAATTTATAAATCACATTATAATTATATATTTTAATATAGGATAAAGGTCCCACTAACCGTGTACCCTAACTTTTGACATCAAATTATGGTGCCAAAACACCATCATTAATATTTTTAAATTTTTAATATGTCATATTAACTACTTATAAATAAATTTCCAAGG
This sequence comes from Torreya grandis, assembly GCA_037957365.1. Classification (NCBI taxonomy): domain Eukaryota; kingdom Viridiplantae; phylum Streptophyta; class Pinopsida; order Cupressales; family Taxaceae; genus Torreya; species Torreya grandis. The sequence continues at coordinate 364,932 of JARHVA010004771.1, read as the reverse complement.
TCTTACACATTATACATTTTACAATAGAACTGATTTTATCACGAGAGGTCATAAAATGCATTTTTTTAACCTATGACCAAACTTATTCTTTAGAGTACCAATAGTTGTTTATAAGAGTATAAATACTTTAGTCTTACTTATCAAAATGTGATTGGTTACATTTAATTTTATATGGTATAAAAATTCATTTAATTTTGGTAAAAATTAAATATTATTTCCCTACCATTAACAATAATATATAGATATAACATTCTAATTTCTTTAATCTTCATCAATGAAGTTTTAAATGTGATTCTTGATTTTATTACATTATCATGTGATTTGGCCCTATAAATTAATATTTTAAAATCACTTAACTACATATCCAATTCATAATGAACATTATTAGTTTAATTTAATGCCCATTGCTTATTAATGTTTGATATATTTACTCTTCGATGTAAACTATTGTACATAAGATTTTCATTAGATATGAAGGGATTTAGATGACAGCTTGACATTAATAAATTATGGAGGGTATAATTATTAGTTGGATTGATGGCATCCTGAGGCATGAGTGACCCTAGAGTCTTCCCTCCTTCCTTTTAAGTTTACTACCACCTTGATAATGATCTAAAAAATATATAATAAATTAGTTTAATATATAAAAATATTAATAATGATATTAGTATATTATATTAATAATATGTCAATTATATTTATTTAATAACTAATATAATTTCTATATGTGTGGGGTAAGAGGGGTAATGTGAAGTGAAAGACTATAAATCGACAACTAAATTATGTCAAAATAAGTTCATCTTAAAAATTAAGGAGTCAAATCCCTATTAGACAATTTACTTAATATGTTACATCTTCAAAATTGTGGATGAAAATCCACTGAATGTTATGCAAGAGACTATTACTTTTAAATCATTAGCACATTGATCTCTACATCAAAATTATAACTCCCTTGTTTTTTATCAGGGGCCATCTGTATTCGCTAGATAAGGAGCATAATTATGGGTGATCAAGTTTTATCTTCATTATTGCAATGGAGAAATTACTTTTTCTACAAAGGTATTAAAAAAAATAGAAGTGACCAAGAAGAATTTTGGGGTACTATTATATGACCACAACTTGTTTCTCCTAAATTCTACTTAATAATGTTATATCTTCACAAAATATGGATGAAACTCCACTTAATATGCAAGAGCCTAATAATAATTTATTTCTAAATAATTACTATCAGCTCCAAAGTTCCATGATGATGATTTTACTTCTATTTGACCATATTTTAACTTCTATAATTTTCATTGTATTAATTGGTCTTGTAGTAGATTATTTAACATTTTCTAATTTTGATGATCCCCTAGATGTGATCCAAAAACCCATGGTGGGAGACCCATCAAGTGTAATTTGTTGTGATGAGTCCATTATTATTTTATAATTAATTAGACAAGTGCACAAAATCCTATCCCAAGAGGTCTTTGAGTTATGTCTTTGTGTGAGTTATTTTAATTACCATTATGGGGTCAAACCCCTATTAGAAAATTTTCTTATGTTACATATTCAAAAAATGTGGATGAAACTCCATTGTCTTATTATGTAAGAGCTTATTATTTCTAAATCATTATCACAATCTAGACTATGTCAAAATTGTAACTCCCTTGGTTTCAATCAGGGGGCATCTGTATTCAATGCATAAGGAACATAATTTTAGGTTTAGAAATATGATAGATATTTGAAGTGGCCTAACATATATGTTCAAAATACACCATCTATTCTAATGTGAATGCATATTATTATACCACCGATACACTTATTTCTCCAAATGATTAATATTAATGTTACATCAATTTAAAAAATATGGCTCAAGTTATTATGCAAGAGCCTAATAATTATTTATAAATCATTATAGTTAGTTCCAAAGTTCCACAATGATAAATTTATTTCTATTTCCATATTTGAACTTCTATAATTTTCATTGTACTATAGTCTTGTAGTGGATTATTTAAAATTTTCTAATTTTGATGATTCCCTGGATGTGATCCAAAAATCCATGGTAGTAGACCCATCAAGTCAGTAATATGTTACAATGAATATATTGCTATTTTATAATTAATTAGATAAGAACACAAAATCCTTTCCCAAGAAGTCTTTGAGTTACTATGTATGATTTTATGTTAGTTATTTTAATTACCATTATGGCATCAAATTCATCTCCATTTAATATTAGTTTATGAGTTCAATAAAAGTAAATTTCCCTCACAATTATTTGAATTGGTGAATTAAATTATCTGAAAGGTATAATTCAAGGGGGGGAGGGGGATAAAAACTAAGGAGTTGATTTACTTATGTTATATATTCAAAAAATGTGGATGAAACTCCATAGTCTTATTATGCAATAGCCTATTATTTCTAAATCATTAACACAATCTAGACTATGTCAAAATTGTAACTCCTTTGGTTTCAATCAGGGGGCATCTATATTCATTACATAAGGAGCACAATTTTGGGCTTAGAAATATGATATATATTTTAAGTGGTCTGACATATATGTTTGAAAGACACCATTTATTCCAATGTGAATGCATACTATTATACCACTAGGTCCACTTGTTTCTCCTAATAATTAATGTTAATGTTATATCAATTCAAAAGATGTGGTTCCACTTATTATGCAAGAGCCAAATAATTATTTCTAAATCATTACCATTAGTTCCAAAGTTCCATGATGATAATTTTATTTCTATTTTCTTATTTGAACTTATATAATTTTCATTTTATTATGGTCTTGTAGCAGATTATTGAACATTTTCAAATTTTGATGATCACCTGGATGTGATCCAAAAACCCATGGTAGTATACCCATCAAGTCAGTAATTTTTTATGATGAGTCTGTTGTTATTTTATAAGTAATTAGATAAGCACACAAAATCCTTTCCCAAGAGGCCTTTGAGTTAGTGTGTATGATTTTGTGTCAGTTATTTTAATTGCCATTATTAGGTCAAATTTATCTCCATTTAATATTAGTTTATGAGTTCAATAAAGGTGACTCATCCTTATAGGAATTTGAATTGGTGAATTAAATTATCTCAAAGGTATAATTTTTGGGGGGAGATAAACATTAAGGAGTCAATTTGTTTATGTTACATCTTCAGAAAATGTGGATGAAACTCCATAGTCTTATTATGTAATAGCCTATTTTTTATAAATCATTAGCACAATCTAGACTACATCAAAATTGCAACTCCCTTGGTTTCAATTAGGGGGCATCTGTATTCACTGCATAAGGAACTCAATTTTGGTTAGAAATATGATAGATATTTGAAGTGGTTTGACATATATGTTTGAAAGACACCATCTATTCCAATGTGAATGCATACTATTATACTACCAGGTCCACTTATTTTTCCTAATAATTAATATTAATATTACATCAATTCAAAAAATGTGGTTCCACTTATTATGCAAGAGCCTAATAATTATTTCTATATCATTACCATTGGTTCCAAAGTTTCACGATGATAATTTTATTTCTATTTCCATATTTGAACTTCTAGAATTTTCAATGTACTATGGTCTTGTAGTAGATTATTGAACATTTTTTGATTCTGATGATCCCCTAGATGTGATCCAAAAACCCATGGTAGTATACCCATCAAGTTGTTAATTTGTTATGATGAGTCTATTGTTATTTTATAATTAATTAGATAAGCACACAAAATCCTTTCCCATGAGGTCTTTGAGTTACTACGTATGATTTTGTGTTAGTTATTTTAATTACCATTATAAGGTCAAATGCATCTCCATTTAATATTAGTTTATGAGTTCATAAAGGTGACTAACCCTGACATTAATTTGAATTGGTGAATTAAATTATCTCAAAGGTATAATTATGGGGGACAAGGGGGCTAAAAATTAAGGAGTCAATTTGATCATGATATATATTAAAAAAAGGTGGATGAAAATCCACTTATTATGAAAGAGCCTATTATTTATAAATCATTAGCAAAATTTAGACTATGTCAAAATTGTAACTTCTTTTGTTTCAATTAGGAGGCATCTGTATTCACTGCATAAGGAACACAATTATGGGTGATCAAGTTTTGTCTTGGTAATTTCAATGGATAAATTTCTTTTGTTACAATGGTGTTAAAAAAGATATAAGCGACCAAGAAGAATTTTGGGCTTCAAAATATGATAAATATTTGAAGTGGTCTGACATATATATTCAAATGACACCATATATTCCAATGTGAATGCATACTATTATACCACCACCACTTATTTATCCTAATAATTAATATTAATGTTCCATAAATTTAAAAAATGTGGATGGAACTCCACTTATTATGCAAGATCCTAATAATTATTTCTAAATTATTACCATCAGTTCCAAAGTTCCATGATGATGATTTTACTTCTATTTGATCATATTTGAATAGTTCTATAACTTTCATTTAGTACTAATTATTTTTGTATTAGATTATTGAACATTTTCTAACTTTGATGATCCCCTAGATTTGATCTAAAAATCCATGGTGGGAGAAGATGAGTCAGTTGTTATTTTATAATTAAATAGATAAGCACACAAAATATTTTCCCAAGAGGTCTCTGAGTTACTCGGTTTGATTTTTTTGTCACTTGTTTCTCCTAAAAATTAATATTAATATTACATCTTCAAAAAATGTGCAAGAAACTCCACTTATTATGCAAGAGCCTAATAATTATTTCTAAATCATTACCATTTGTTCCAAAGTTCCATGATGATAATTTTACTTCTATTTAGATATTTGAACTTCTATAATTTTCATTATACTATGGTATTATAGTAGATTATTCAGCATTTTCTAATTCTAATGATCCCCTAGATGTGATCCAAAACCCCATGGTAGGAGACCCATCAAGTTAGTAATTTGTTATGATGAGTCTATTACTATTTTATAATTAATTAGATAAGCACACAAAATCCTTTCCCAAGAGGTCTTTGAGTTACTAGGTATGATTTTCTATTAGTTATTTTAATTACCATTATGGGGTCAAATTCATCTTCATTTAATATTAGTTTATGAGTTTAAGAAAGGTGACTCACCCTCACAAGTATTTGAATTGGTGAATTAAATTATATTAAAGGTATAATTTGTTGGGGCGGCGGGGGGGGCGGGGGGGGGGGGGGGGGGGGGGTGGGGGTGGGGGTTAAAAATTAAGGTGTCAATTTTCTTATGTTACATCTTCAAAACAAGTGGATGAAAGAAACTCCACTTATTATGCAAGAGCCTATTATTTCTAAATCATTAGTACAATCTAGACTACATCAAAATTGTAACTCCATTAGTTTCCATCAGCGGCCATCTGTATTCACTACATTACGATCACAATTTTGGGTCATCAAGGTTTTTCTTGGTGATTTCAATGGACAAATTTAATTTGTTACAATGGTGTTACTATGGTCTTATAACATATTATTGAACATTTTCTAATTCTAATGATCCCTTGGATGTGATCCAAAAACCCATGGTAGGAGACCCATGAAGTGTAATTTTTTATGACAAGTCTGTTTCTATTTTATAATTAATTAGATAAGCACACAAAATCCTTTCCCAATAGGTCTTTGAGTTACTAGGTATGATTTTGTCTCACTTATTTTAATTACCATTATGGGGTTAAATTCATCTCCAAATATTACTAGTTTGTAATTTCAAGAAAGGTGACTCACCCTCAAAGGTATTTGAATTGGTGAATTAAATTATATCAAAGGTATAATTCCTAAGGGGGTGCAAAAAATTAAGGAGTCAAATCTAGGTTATTAGACAATTTACTTATGTTACATCTTTAAAAAATATGGATGAAAGAAACTCCACTTATTATTCAAGAGCCTATTATTTCTAAATCATTAGCATAATCTCTACATCTAAATTACAACTCCCTTGGTTTTGACCCCAATATTGGGCTTCAAATTTGAAGTACTCAATGTGTTGTTGGCCGAAATGTTTAACCATGACTCTACATTTAGATATCACATGGTGCCTTGCTGTCATAAATGAAAAGTTAATGATGTTTATAGATTGGTATGGTGTAAATTGGTTATGCCCTCACATAACCATAATTTAGATAACCTCACAAAATTCTTTCCCAAGTCTAGGTTTTGAGTTACTAGGTATGAATTTGCATCATTTATTTTAATTACCATTTTGGGGTCGAATTCATCTCTAGATATTAATAGTTTGTTAATTCAATAAAGGTGACTCACTCTCACATGTATTTGAATTGGTAAATTTAATAATTATATCAAAGGTATTCTGTGGGGGCTATAAATTAAGGAGTCAAATCCCTATGACATAATTTAATCATGTTTAAAAGTTTAATATGTTTAAATAATAACATTAAAATATTAATTTTAAATAGTTTTACCATGTGCTTCAAAATTAGGGTTAATTTTATCTTTTTATCTTTCCGTTATTTTCTCTAAATTTTTTTCTTTCCATTTTTAATGCAAAAAAATAGTCATTGACTATTAGTTTAAGTATGGCCCTAGTGGTGGAATCATTTACCCCATTTTTCACTATCATTTTTGTAGGTGTGGCATTAGTGGTGGAAGCTTTTACCCCATTTTTCACTGTCATTTATGTAGGTGTTTCTTCTAAGGTATTTAATCTACTTTGTAATGTATTATTTTATTATATCTAAAATGTGTGATTTGTTTGGCTTCACATGAACCTTTTATTCATTGTTTACTACTTTAAGCTATTAAATTAGTGAGATTCTGATAAACTTGGGGTTTTGTTATGAAATGGCCAAGATAATGAAATGGAAGCAATTAGGATTGTTTATCACTTACTTTTATTCAATAGGGACCCAAATGGTGAATGTGAGGGGAAAACATACATTTTTTTATTAACTATAAGAAAATATTCATAATAAAAAACTGTCATGATGTGAGAGGGTTTCAATAGTTCCACTGTTTCTATCTCATCACATTGTTCATCTGTTAGCTCTGTTCAGATATTACAAATTTTTTATGTTTTAGACTGAGTTGAAAAGTCATTTTTTGGCTTGATTATTATTTGAGTTGAATTGTTTCCATTTTAGACCAAGTTGAAAAGTCATTTTTTGGGGTGGCAAACTTTTCCTCATAAAATTTAATGAATTCATGATTGAATAATACCTAGTATTATTATTTAGGGTGGTGAACTTTTCCTTCATGAATCGATATTATTTGGTAGAGGGGTCCCAATGAAACATTATATATTAAAAAATTGCTTATAAAATATCTGCACCTATTATATAGGAGTAGTTATTATTTAGGGAGTAATTTTTTAGGGGTGGGAAGTAGTAGGGGCCTAATGATTTGTATGTCTACTCATTTTTTTTAGTTTCTAACTATCATTTGCATCCAATCAATTTTTTATTTTCTCCCAAACAAAATTTTTGTAATAAAATTCTGCTAATTTCTCTCAGTAGCATGTATTACACATAATTCTTTTAGTCTTCAAAGCACATCCAAATATCTTTGGAGCATCTAGTACAGGTCTTTTGATCACCCTATACATATCTTCAAAGCATTCTTAGATGTATTTGAAGCATATTTTGTATGTCTTTGGAGCACATATAAAGCATCTTTAGATAAATTCTAAATCATCTTTAGAGTGTCCTCTAAGTGTTCAATTGTCAGAGCTTGCTTTTTAAATCCTCAAAATTGTAGCCAAATTATTTATAAAAACTATGTGTTACCTTCTCAAAATTACCCCTCATTGGGATGTTTAGTTGTACTTCAAATTAACCCATCCTTGGGATGTGTTCATCTACTCAAAATTACCCTATCTATGGGATGTGTGTTGTACTGAAAACTACACTACTCATCCATGTAAGACATAATAACAAGGTAAATAATCAATAACAAATTATATATAAATTAAATGAACTAATTGCATTCATATCCTACTTAGGTTATAATTTAACTATTAAATGTAGTAAAATATATAACCAAACACAAAACTATAGGGACAATTTGTATAACTATGATGAGATATATGAAATGCTCATCATTTTTCCTCCACACTTCAACTTTTGTAAGTCCACTCATAAAGAAGTGGGATGACTAATCCTTAATCCAAATGTCATGATTCAAACCTCTAACTCAGATCTAAATGTTGAGTTAAGGATCTCAAAGATTTGATTATTAGTGACTTGGAGTATCAAATTAAGAGCCTTTTAATGAGACTTGACTATTTCATCAAGTAGAGTCATTAATTCATGTTTTATGGAGGCAACAATTTTTAAAGAGATTTTGAGTCTCATTTTCCTCACCTTTGAGCACAAAATTTTCTTAAGAGCAAAGTAAATAACTTTTATCTATTTTTTGAGTTTGAGCGAGCAATGTTTTGAGCAAAGAAAAAACAAAGAGTATCCTCATAGCTAAGAGTCTTAGAATAAAATGGACACTACATCATCATCATCAAAGTCTTATGCCTCAACTCTTGCATAGACCAAATTTACCTACCCAAAAACTAGGGAAGCAATGAGAGGTATTTAAAGATATTTTTCCCTCATTCTTGATTATGTAGATGAGATTTTTAACCCTATTATGACCAACTAGACTAAGACCCTAAGGGAAGAAACACATGCAAGAATGCTAAATCAAACTAAGTTTGAAACTTTTGGTATGAGTGTTTAGACCTCAAGGTTAGCCAAATACATGGTGCCAATAGTTCACCCATACCCAAAATTGGTGGACTTATGTGCCCAAAACAATGATTATGATAATGTAATGATTCAGAAGGGACTAATCAGAGTAGTGATTAGCCCACAAGATATCTATGGCATGCTGGGTTTATAGCATGATCATTCATCTAGATTCTATGATATGGATCAACTAAGACATGTTTGGTCTCAAGTTCACCAGAAACAACTTTTCTTAAATAAAGAATTACATGTGGTAGAAGATAATACTAGACCTTATCCCCTAGCTTTTCATTTGATCATGTTGATTCAAGAGTCACAAGATGCATGTTTGATGATTGCCTTTATTTTTGGAGAAGATAGAAATAAAATGGTGCATGATTGCCAACTGGTGCCTCTTTTCTAAATGAGGACTATTGCTAGGACATACGTATATAAGTTTGACTTTATGGAGCATATTTCCTACTCCTTATGCTAAGATCTTCTAAATTTTAAGGTTATTCCCACTTTCAGGTATTCCTCATATTTTTTCCATTTCATTTTATATCAAAATACCTAGTATTTTCAACAACATATAATTTTGACCCTATGGGACCCAGAGGTAGTAGACCCTCAAAAAGTTATCTTTGTATCTACATGGACTCATGTGTTATCAGAGTCATTAGATGTTTATGAGTTTGATGAGTGTTTTGTAGCACCACTATTAGTGTATTTGGATCCTATGGGTATAATCAATATAATGAATGTTTTTGTTAAGACCATCTTTTCTAATGCCTGACACCCTTGTGATTTTTTGTTTGGAGCTCATTATTATTTTATTAGGGTCCAAGGTTCTGGGGAAGAGTCTTTTATGCTTCCCAAGGTTTTGACCAATAGAGTTGTGGGGTCTAGATATGGCTTGACAATTAGCATCTATAGATTCTAAGTTTGGATTAGGGAGGAAGAAAAGGGCCTTCCATGTCATCCCATTAACTAGAGGTGGTATTATAGATGTCAAGAGGCAAGAAAAGTTTATTCTAATAAAGAAACTAGTTGTATATAGGTTGGTTCTCATTCAAGATTCATGGAAATCTGATCTAGATGGTTTCATGACTTATTGGATCACCAAGAGTAAGGTCCCTGCTTCCTTCAACCATGAGAGCAAAACATTCTTTGAGGATAGAAGGTCCCCAAAAAAAGATACTCCAAATGTGTATGTTGAGCTGTAGGATATCCCACTTCCACCATGGGAGTCATTTTATCATCCCCTTCATAATTATGATCTAATAAGAGTTATGACAAAAGGTTTGAGATAGGCCTTAGTTAGGGAGAGTTGGGATTAAGATAAAATAGTTGCCTGTTGGAAGTATAGGTAGGAAACTTGTGAATTTACTAGGAATTTTGAAGATGTAGCCATAAATCAAGAATGAGAGAAATAATGGGATGAGGCTCATGCTCATGATACTCCTACTTCTATCTCAAATACAAGTAACCTTTTATAGCCACAAAAAGAGACATAAGAGGCAAAGACATCTACAATAGTACATACAAATTCAAACTAGCCACCATTTGTTAGTGAGCTAGAAAAAAAAAGGGTGGTCCAATCTACATCTAAAACCCCTATAGCTGAGCCCCCATTATATTCTTCTTAGGTGACATTATCCACACAAGAGGTGTTACACTCATCATAGCTTGCGACATCCCAAATGGAAATAGAAGATCATGTAGAAAGACCTTAGAGGAAGAAATAGAAGGTAGAGTCTCAAGAAGGGGACAAGGAAAAAGAGGAAGCTAACACCTCATACATGACTCCTCCCCAATTTTCCACTCAAACATTAATTCCACCTCCTTCACATGCCTTAACATTCTTTGCCTTCTAAGCTATGTTGAGTCAAACACTAATGGCATCAGGATCCCCATTCCCATTAACTTTGCAACCATTAAATTTACCAAAATTTCCCTCTATGGTCTAAAAAATCCCATATTATTCACAATATCAATCTTAGTAGGTAATCACTATGCCTTATGGTTAACCCCATAGGTCACCTTTCAATGGTGGTGTAGTGACCTCTCCTCCAGACTTCTATAGTCAGTTATACATGACTAAGAGGGCAAGATAGGCAAAAAGGGAGAAATAAAGGGAAAAAATGGGAGATCAATGGAAACACAACAAATGAGGTCATTATATGACCATTAATATTATACCCTTACTATCACTCACATAGTACCAATTTTCAAAAAGCCACTAGAGCAAATGCAACCTAAAGACTAGATAATAAGTGGATTAGCCATGGATCTAACTCAGTTTAAAACCTAGGACAAAGTGGAGCTCATGAATGAGACTACATATATGGTTACAATAGACTATCTTAAAGTATCCAACAAGATACTGAAGGCAAAGTTATGTTCGCTAGACGCATAAACAATTATGAGTTGCATTTATTTAGAGATCAAGGCTAAGGACAAGGAGAGGCAAGAAGGGAGAAATAAATGGGAAAAGGGCATAAAAATGGAAAAAAAATACATGAGGTCACTTTATGACCATGAATAATATACCCTCATTATCACTTACATGGTACCAATTATCAAAAATCCACTAGATCAAATGTAGCTTAACATTACACAATGAGTGCAGTAGTCATGGATCTGACTCAGTTGAAACCCCAAGACAAAGTGAAGCTCATGAATGATACTACATTTATGGTTACCACAAACTATATTAAAGTCTCCAACAATCTACTAAAGGCAAAATTAGTCTTGTTAGAGGCACAAGCAACTATGAGCCATATTTCATTGTAGCTCAAGGCCAAGGACAAGGAGATGGCCCAACATAATAAGGATCTTAAGGAGTCAGTGTCTAAGGAAGTCATGAAGACTTTAGAAGATAAATTAAAGTACCTATAATATGATCTTAATGTAGATAAATCTTGAATTAGCTCATTGGAATAAGAAAAGAGTCTCCTTAAGAAGAGGGTTAGTGATAAAGAAATAGAAGTCACTCAACTATAATAGAAGTTAAATGCTACTAAGGCAGAAAAGGGTAATTGGTAGGAAAACTTCAAGGACTCTAAGGAAGAAGTGGAAAAATTGAAAGAGGAGTGGTCCCAATGACCCCAGTCAGTTGGAGTTGTGGCCATGGTCAAGGAACTATATGTCTCTTATTGGAAGAGAATAGTAGTAGGCGTGACCCATTTAAAGCTTGAATTAAAATTTATCTCTAAGGCTTAGAATCTATGTGTAAAAGTTGACTCCTTTGTGTAGAATAGCATATTTTCAATTACTACCAAGGTACCTAAATCAGAGTTATTAATTTAAAAGTTATATGATACATCTGATGAAACTCTATAGGTAGTTAGACTCACAGACAAATGGGTAGCAATAGGAAAGGTAAGTGAGATTCTAAGCTACAACAAAGATACATCCAATTGCAAGAATCTACTTAACCTTTTATAGGAAGGGTAAAGGAGATAAAAAGGCAAATTAAAGAATTGGTCCATTTTGAGCTCCCTTCTCCTTTCTTAGATGATAAAATGATGCTAATGGAAGACTAGATTTAAAATCTATTGGTCACAAACAAAATGATCAAATAGTTTTCAAGTCCCTCATTGATTCTTCAATAGCCACAAAGGTAGAGACCATTTTGATTCCAATTGAAACATTGGAATTCAACTTGTAGTTAGTGGTGCAGAACCTCCAAGCATTCTCCCACAAAGAGATGATAGAGCTAGATAGAGCTTTCCAAGCTCTACAAAAGTGATAATATCCATTAGAGCAGAGTGGGATAATTTATGGGTCACATTACAAAATTTCAGAGCAAGCTAAAATGGAAGCAATTTTGATAAAATTTTGATTCGAGCATTTTGTGGAAGTTCTCCCATGTAGGCACAGAGTCCCTGGTTAGTCAACATGAATTATATAAATAAAATTATACCTTTTATTGTATACTTAGGACATATGTAAATATTTTTTCAGATAATTATAGGTGGCTATATAACATTTTGGGTCTTTTAAATTCATGGGGTTGAATGATTGTTTTTGTTAGAGCCTCAAAAAGGGTTTAAGACACTAAAGATAATGGACATTGCCACTTGTAACTTCAACACTCTTTCAAAGAGATTTGAATATCAAAGAGCCTCCATTAAGTGTAAAGCTCCCACATGGATAAATAGTGATTATTTTTGGAGTTAAAGGGCTAGTCATAAATTGATGGTGTAGATCACAATGTAAAATCTAAAGGTGAGTGTTGTTGGTTGAATATTTTGTCGATCAGTGTACTGATAAACAAAATAGGTCTGATCAGCCAAAGTAAGAAGATTAGTCATCCAAATGTGTAGGTTTACCACATCATAAGGGTATTGATCTCTCCTCTCATCAAGGGGAGGTTCCCTATAGATAGAATATATATATATATATATATATATATATATATATATATATATATATATATAAACAAAAAATAATACTCAAGGGTAGGACAAACCATCCATCTCTCTTTCTTCAGATATGATGTGTGAAAATCAAAGGAAAAACTCAAGGGAAATGACAGACAACACTCCTCTTATTTCAGAAGTACTATTCAACAAACCACAAGAATACTTCTGGTAGTAACAACAAAATGTAACAAAGGATGTAATAACCAGTAAATCAAGATGTAGCACAAAGTCTCCACCTGAATTGCTCAAGAGTAAGATACGAAGTACAATGAGGGCACAAAGTCACCCCAAGGTCCTTTACATAGAAATGGAAAGAAAATAGACTAAAGGCAATTATGGGGGCACAAAGTCTCTCCACACTTGACTCTTTAGGACACCTTCTTGACTGTTGTCACTAATTATGCTTGTTGAATTAAAGGAATAAAAGATATATTAAAGAAAAAGACATAAGAATAGTTTCCTCAACAACAAAGACATTACAACACAAAGTCCGAAAAACCACTTGCTTTCTTATTCCAATAACAAAATATGATAAAAAAACTGAGCTCAAAGTCTAAGAAGTGTCTTTCAATTTTAGTAGAGTTTCATTTAGATTGTCAAAAAAGAGATCCATTTATAATAAAAGAGAGTCCCTTATATAGCCTCTTCAATAAGGACTCAGGAATAGTAACACATCATGTTGTGTTAGAATCTGTTAAGAAGATAGACTAGAACGTAGGGGAATTTACCCATTTGATTTAATCAATGCAGAGAAATAAGTCACGCTATTGAAAGTTTGCAACTTTCAATGTCCACCTAGTGATCTGATCTTACCTTCATCCTTCCTCATTTTTTGGTTAATTGAATCAGGTCCTGGATTCAATTTGCTATTCTATTCTTCCTCACTTTCTACTTGTCTTGGCCTTGAAATTTGTGAATGCATTCGGGTCTATAGATTTAAAGGATCAATGGCTATTTTGTGAGCTTTAAAATTGACATTTGCACACTCGTCACTATGTTTTCAACGCCTAGTTCAATGTCTTGAATTTGATGTCTTCAGGCATGTCACCTTTGGTCCTTCTTTAGCTTTTATGTTTGGCACTTTTTTGGAAAGAAACTGCCCTTTCAGGCCTTAAGAAATGATCTTTAAATGGCCTTCGGGTTTCTTTTTTTACATCTTCCCAAAGGGAAGGTGACCCTTCAACTTTGGGGAAGTATCCTTCTATTCGGTAGTTGGGAGTCCCCCACAAGGGCACCTGCCCTTCAGGGTCCTTCAGTGGCCTTTTCCTTAGTGGATTGTTTCTCAGGTTTTCTTACAGACAATTCCCATGGGTATTTTCCCTAGGCTTTCTTTGTGGGCAAATTCTTATGGATAAAAAGTCTGAGGACAAATTCTTGCAGACACAAAGTCTGCAGAAATTTCCCGCTCACTTTGCCTTTGTAAAATCCTTCAAGTTTTTTTTGCCTGTGGCTTGTCTAAATTCTTTCAAACTTTTTGTTTGAAGGAATTCCTTCAGACAAAAAGTCTGAAGGAATTATTTTTTGCTTTAGTATTTTTCAAATGCCTTAAACAAAAATCTGAAAGAATTTACCTTTGCGGCCTTCTTTGAAAATGACCCTTCCAAAGTGTATTTTTGTTGACCAAGTGCCCTCCACAAGGGCACTTGTCTTTCGGGAGGCTCTTTGAACTTTTGCATTTGAATCGCTCCTTTGAACCAAGGTGATGAACCAAATGTTAAATTGTTTGATTGAACCACTTGGTTGAACCAAAATGGTTCAAGCCGATCAACCCTTTGATTGAACCAAGTGAATGAAGCAAAGTGTTGAAATAAGCTGATGAACTAACTGTTGAACCACTTTATTGAACCAATCTGTTGAACCAAGCTTTGAACCAAAATGGTTTAAGCTGATGGTTCAATTGAATGAACTAAGCCTTTGAACCAAGTGTATGAACTAAGTCATTTAACTATTTGTTTGAACCAACCGTTGAACCAAGTTTTGGTTCAACGGTTCAAACAAAGCCTTGAACCGATTAAAAAACCATTTGATTGAACCATGGGATGAACCAAAACATTGAAACAAAGTGGATGAACCGATTGAACTAAAAGCATCGAACCAATTGAACCTTAAACTCATTGAACCTTTGAACCAAAGTGGTTTAACGGTTCAACAGTTCAATGGTTCAAGCCTCTTTTGCTTGAATGCTTGTTGATAGACATTTTTGATTGAACCAAGGCATTGAACCAATTCTAAAAATGACCAAGTGTTAGAAACTGATTATTTTGGTTGAACCCGCCTGTAAAAGCCTTTGAACCTATAGAAATGAACCTGCTTGTAGAGTCTGTAGAAATCAACCTATAAAGCCCATTGAACTTGGCCTATAGAGTCTGTAGATTTTTTTTGCCTATTGAGTCCGTAGATTTTCTCTTCCTACTAAGTCCATAGATTTTCTCTTCCTACAAAGTCCATAGATTTAAGCCTATAGAGTCCATAGATTTAAGCCTGCAGATTCCGTAGATTTTTGAGAAACTTGAAAATTGAGGAGTTTGAATGCCTAGGACAAATTTTAGAAAGGGAAGAGACAATTTTGGTTTGTAAGACCAAAATAGTTCAAATTTTATCCCAAAAATGATTGATATTTTTGGGGGACAATAGCTAGCTCTAGTTGGGGAACTTCTGTCAATTGCAAAAAGAATTGAAAGGAGTAAAATCTAGAATCTCCAGTGTCTTCATGTGTACCATTGGGTTACAGAGTCATGCTACCTAGAAATTAAAGGCATCAAAAATGGAAACAAACAAAACAAAATAGAATTAAAAATTGTATAAATATACATATATACAGATGTAATGATCTGATACTTCAAGAGTTAAAGTGTTTCAGATGTTGCCCATTATGAGGCAGAGAAAAGAGTGTGCCGGCTTGATATTTTAGAAGAAAGCTATTTTCACCAATGTGCTAATGAATTATAAATGGGCCTCTCCAAAGGGAGTTAAACTTTTCATGCATCCCCTCTGGTTCTCTCCTTTTGTCCCCTAACAGGACTTGATCCCCAATCTGGAAATCATGATTTCTAGCATTTTGGTCAAAGAGTTTCTTTACCAGACTTTGATGAGCAGCAATTCTTTCCACCACCATGGTTCTCTATTCTTCTAGCTCACTCAGGCACATGATTATTTATCAAGAGAACTTTCATATGTCTAATCTTCAATTGACTTTGCCAATTTCAAGGCTGGCAATTCTAAGGTGATTGGTATCTCAGCATTGATACCATAAAGAAGTTGAAAAGGAGACATACCAATTGCCCTCTTTGGTGTGATTTTGTCTGCCCATAGAGAATCAACCAATGCTTTGTGTCATGTCCTTTGATTGTCATCTATTAGCTTCTTGATGATAGTTACTAGGTTCTTATTGTTGGATTTAGTTTGTCTATTCCCTTGTGTAAAATAATCAGAAGAGTGAGAGAGTATAATTCCATAATGGAAATAGAATTGTGTAATCTCTTGAGAGGTGAAACAAGGTGCATTATTAGTAATAATTTTGATTGAAACCCCAAACCTAAAAATGATATTCTCTTTGAGAAAGTTGCATACAACTTCTGAAGTAACATTCTTAGTTGGGATTGCTTTTACCCACTTGGTGAAATAGTCAGTTGTTGTAAGGACATAATCATGTCTAGCACTTGAAGATGGGTTTATAGTCCCAATAAAATCAATCCCCCATTGCTAGAAAAGTTCTTCTATGATTACTGGATTGAGAGGCATATCAGCTAACTTAGGTCTTTCAATAAATTACTGACAGAGTTCACATTTTCTCACCCACTTATGTGCATCTTAGAAAAGAGTTGGCAGTAATACCTGGCTCACATAATCTTGTGAGCAGTCATAGGAGCAAAAAATTGTCCTCCATAGGCTAGATTGTGGAAATATTTCAAAAAATGGCTTTATTGCTCTTTGTCTACACAGTGAAGGAATACTTCATCTATGCTTCTCTTTTATAGGCCGTTATCCCAAAAGACAAAATTGGTAGGTTTCAGCTTAATAGTCCTCCTTTCTTTGTAAGACAAATGAGTAGGACATTCACCATAAGTAAGGAAATGAGCGATACTTGAATACCACTCATTGGTAGTGGAGACAAAAATGACTTTTGGTGTCTTTTCCACTTTAGTTTTTTCACGTTGTGTGTCTTATGGCTTATTGTCAGCAATTAATTGGCATAGGCCTTTACCCCTGACCAGCTTTGTCAGCTTGATGTCTAGATCAAACTCTTGGATCTTTGCAATCCAATTACCTCTTTTTGTGCCAAACTCCTGCTGAGTTAATATAGACTTGACTGTAGTGTCAGGGACTAAGGTAGTAGTGTGTTAATTTAGAGTATAGAATTAGAAATGTTTGACTACTTTCACCAAGGCATAAGCATGCTTGTATATTTGAATACTTCATCTCATGGGTTTTGAGAGGGCAACTCATGAAAGAGATAGGAGATTACATACCTTCCTTGTCTTGTTAAACAAAAATTGCTGAAAGAGTGTGTTTAGATGCATAGCTGTATATGATGAAATCTTTGTTGTAATCTGGGCAAACCAAGGTAGGAGCATGAGCAATAGCGATTTTGATATCTTGAAATGCTGATTTGCCTTATTTAGTCTAGTTGAAGATGGTCTTCCCTTTCATCATGTTCACAATGTGTCTAGTCCTTTTAGCAAATTCACGGATGAATCTCCGTAATAAATTCACCTTTCTAAAGAAAGAATGAACAACATTCTTACTTGTAGGCAAATTAAGTTCTTGAATAGACTTGACTCTATCTAAGTCAATCTTTATGCCTCCTTTGGACACAATGTGTCCAAGGAGTTTCCCTTATGTTACTCCAAAAATAGACTTTTTAAGATTTAAGGAAATACCATTCTAGCGATAACGATCAAACACTTGTTGTAAGTGGCATAAATGATCAAATCAATTCTTTGAAAAGATAATCAAGTCATCAAGGTATACCACTATGAATTTACCAATCTCATCCTTGAAAGCTAGATCCATTGCTCTCTGAAAGATAACACTAGCATTTACTAAACCAAAAGGCATTCTTCTATATGCAAATGTACCCTAAGGTGTGGTGAATGTAGTCTTGTGTTGATCTGCTTCACCAACTTCAACTTGATTATATCTTGAAAAACCATCCAGCATTGATAACATTTTTGAACCTATCATTGTTTGAAGCACTTGATCCATAATTCGCAAAGGATAATTATCCTTCAAAGATGTTTGATTCAAATTTTTAAAATCTACACAAATGTGAATTTCACCATTCTTCTTCCTTACAAGAACTATGTTTGTAATCCATGTAGAATGATGGATTGGGAAGATGATTCTAGCATTTAACATTTTTCATATCTCAGACATAATAGTACCTGATATTTTTGGATTATATTATATAGATTTTTGCTTGTAGGGCATTGAGTCAGCCTTGAGAGGAATGTCATGGAAGATTTCATTAGGTCTGAGAGACTTCAGGTCTTCATAAGAATATGCTAAGACATCCATGTATTGACAGAGTAAAGAGGTGAACTTGAATCTTTCTTCAGGGGTGCAACACTTACCAATATTGACCATCTTGGGATTTTCTTCAGTAGTCAGATTCACTTGATTAAATCCCTGAGAGAAACTTGAGTCTGTTTACTGTTGTTTGATGAATCTATCATGCTTGTCAAATAGATTTTTAAGAGAAACCAGGCCTTTGGGAATTTTGTTTTCTTTCAGTTGTAAGAATTTTTCATTTATATCTAAACTAGATTCAGAGACAGATTCATTCTTATGAGATTCATTGCCTTCAAAGCATAGTTGTTCAAAATTATCTTTTCATTCTAGGAAGGCAATGATTTGATGATCATCCTTGAATACTTGCCAATGATCAGCATTGTCAGGAACACTTGGTCTATATACTAGCTCAATAGTATACCTATCTTTTTTGAAATCTAAATGAGGAACTAAGAGAGTTCTTGAAACAACAAGTGCATCAGCTCTATCATTAGACTCTCTGGGTATAATAGAAATGTTGAAAGCATCAAAGCTTTCAATTTGATCCCAAACCAAGTTATGGTAGTGACGTAATCTTTCATTCTTGGTTTATTATAAGTTCCTCACTTGGTAAACCACTAATTCAACATCCCCTTTGGCATGAAGAAACTTGATACCATTTTCTTGAGCAGCCTTCATGCCAAGCAATAAAGATTCATATTCAATTGTATTATTAGTGTTGCTAAAGTATAATTTGTAAGATGAAGGGAACATATCTCCTTGAGGAGATATCAAAATAATCCTAGCTCCTGAACTGGTAGAGGAATAGCTACCATCAAATTTCAATGTCCATATCTCATCTGATACTAATTTTTCTTTAGACTTTCCTTCATCAAAGATGGAGGATCCTTCTTGCTCTATACTATAGCCTACTAGTTTTTCTACTGTTCTTATTGAACTGATTTCTGAGTTGACACTTTCAAGAATTATATTAGGTGTTTTATGCAATTCATTTGTAGATATAAAATAGTTACCCATACCTATATATTCAAAAAGAATTTGAGCTTCAGGGGCTGATGTCTAAGTGACCACATATTTTACTTCTTTTTTAGGGAACAACCTCTTCATTATGCCTTGGATAGGGATCCTTGCCTTAGATAGATCCATACTTAGTTCTCCTCCCATGTCCTTGCAAAAATTTCATCCAAGCAAAATGCCATAAGATGCTAGGACGTCAGCCACCAAGACAATCATCTTGATTCTCTTGTCTAGAAAGGTTGCAAATGCAAATTAGGCATCTTTGATTTGCCCCAACAATGGTCCTTGCTTATTCTCCATGGAAAAACATCTCCTAAATGTCTTGGTTAGTGTGAGACCAAGAGACTTAGCTACTTTATCTATCATGACATTATCAGATGTGCCTGAGTCTATAATATAGTTACTTAGCTTACGGCCATTAATTAATAGGGAAACATATAAAGGTTCTATTTTTACAAGAATAGCTGGGGGAGTAATGGCCAGATTATTTGGTATAGGCATGTTCTTTGAAGAATCAAGAGTTAGCTTTTTAGCCTTTTGTCCTATAGGGATGGTTTGGTTCTTGACATATTGGACCAGCTTATTCAATTGATCAGGATTGGACTGCAAATATTCAAACTCAGACATTTGTATTTTTGTCTTCTTGACATGATTGATTATGTCAAATGGCTGAATTGAGCTAGGTATAGAGAAAGGTACTTCAACTTCTTAAGTTTTAGGAGGGATGGGAGGTGGGCTAGTTTGTGAGATTGAAATAGAAGGGGAAGGAGAAATTGATGTCTTTGCCTTTTGGGCAATTACCAAATCCTTTGACTGAAAAGGTAGAGTAGTTCCACGCTTAGTAATTGTGACTGTTGGCTACATTTGCTCTTCTATCTTCTCTTTATCAGCCTACTAAACTGATTAGTTTTTGGACCTGGTAAAAATTGCATATGATCCATCAAAAGCTTCTCCTTTACTTCCAGGTTCATCCTGGTAGTTTAAGAAACTAATGTGGGAGTCGCCAGCTGATTCTTCTTGATTTTCTTCAAGGAGATCAGCGTCATTTTCTTGATTCAATTTAGGCTAAAAAGAGAACTATGATTTTGCTTCAAGATATGCCATTGCTAAATTGGTTGGAGGAGCTTCTAGGGCAAGTTTCCCTTGTGGGGGAGGAAGGTGATTCTATTTCCCTTGATTCTTGGTAGCATTGCCCTAATATGACTGATTTGGGAATGTCCTTTTGTATGAAGGAGGAAAAGACATTCCTTGAGCCATTTGCTTTTTGAGAGCAAGCAACTCATTTGCCAATTTTCACACCATTGGATTTGTGGTGCTTGTAGATGCATATTCAAAAGATGATGAAGCTCTATTTCTATTTGTATTTCTTCATATCTTGCTAAAATGAGATCATCTTCTACCTTAGTGGCCAAAAGTTGACCTTCAGCAAGATCTATTTGACCAGCATGTCTTAAGAGAAAACTTACTTTAGGTAACTGAGAATTAATGAAAAAACATTTAAGATTCTCAGTTGTAGGTCAAGCTATTACAGGAATTTTGTTTCTTAGCTTGTCAAATTTGGCTATGAAATCTCTCATAGGATCATGAGGCTCTTTCTTCATCTATGTAAATTGAGCCAAAAGTGTATGTGCATCTTCCATAGGTTTGAATATAGCTTTAAACTTAGCTTTGAGAGTATTCCAATCAGTCACTAACCGAGCTTGTAGATGATAAAACCAATCTACAGTAGCACCTTGTAGTGTTTCTACGAAAAGCCTGACTACTACATCTTCAAATTCTACTTTGATTACTCCAAAAGCTATGCTAAAGGCTGTAATGTGTTCATCAAAATGAACTTTCCCATTACCATAGAATTTGGGGAAATTCTTCCTTGAACTATGTGGAAGCTCATGTAGAGGTGGAGTAAGATTGAGAGGACCAAAAGCATTACCCCAGGAGCCTTGAACTGCCATTATAGGATTATGAAAAGGAGGGATAAAAAATATCAGAGGGGTAACTATAGGCAAAGCTTTATCAACAACAAAAGTAGATACTTCGTCTGGCAATGGAGATCTGACTTTAGTAGGAGGAAAACTCTTGGTTCATTGGAAACAAGATGGTGAAGGAAATAGATCAAAATCACTTTGATGTACCAACTCAAATATAGGGTCAATGATACCTTTAGCCCTTTGGCTTTGTGTATACCTTAAATCTGCCAGATTGCGAAACAAAAATGGAAAAGAATTGACCTTGTT
This sequence comes from Torreya grandis, assembly GCA_037957365.1. Lineage (NCBI taxonomy): Eukaryota > Viridiplantae > Streptophyta > Pinopsida > Cupressales > Taxaceae > Torreya > Torreya grandis. The sequence continues at coordinate 343,094 of JARHVA010004771.1, read as the reverse complement.
TCAGTTTGAAGCTTGAGGCTTTATTCTATGTGTTCTTTCTCAGTTAGTTTAGAGGTGAATGGTAAGGTTATAAATGGATGACGGATATTATATCCCCAATAGAATCACCGAAAACTATTGGTTGAATATTTTGTCGATCAATGTATTGATAAATAAAATAGGTCTGGTCAGCCAAAGTAGGAAGATTAGTCATCCAAATGTGTAGGTTTACCACATCAAAAGGTGATTGATCTCTCCACTCATCAAGGGGAATTTCCATATATATATATATATATGTAAACAAAAAATAATACTCAAGGGTAGGACAAACCATCCATCTCTCTTTTTTCAGAGATGATGTGTGCAAATCAAAAGAAAAACTCAAGGGAAATGACATAAAAAACTCCTCTTCTTTCAAAAGTACTATTCAACAAACCACAAGAATACTCCTGGTAGTAACAAAAAAATGTAACAAAGGATGTAATAACCAGCAAATCGAGATGCAACACAAAGTCTCCACCTGAATTGCTCAAGAGCAAGATACGAAGGATAATGAGGGCACAAAGTCACCCCATGGTCCTTTACACATAAATGAAAAGAAAACACACTAAAGGCAATTATGGGGGCACAAAGTCTCTCCACACTTGACTCTTTAGGACACCTTCCTAACTGATGTCACTAATTCTGCTTGTTGAATTAAAGGAACATAAGATATATTAAGGAAAAAGAAATAATAATAGTTTCCTCAACAATAAAGATATTATAGTACAAAGTCTGAAAAACCACTTGCTTTCTTATTCTAATAACAAAATATGATACACAAACTGAGCTCAAAGTCTCAAAAGTGTCTTTCAATTTGGGCAGAGTTTCATTTTGATTGTCAAAAAAGAGATCCATTTACAATAGAAGAGAGTAACTTATATAGCCTCTTTAAGAAGGACTTAGGAACAATAACACATCATGTTGTGTTAGAATCTGTTAAGAAGATAGGCTAGAACTTAGGGGCATTTACCCATTTGATTTTATCAATGCAGAGAACCAAGTCACATTATTGAAAGTTTATAACTTTCAATGTCCACCTAGCAATCTGATCCTACCTTCATCATCCCTCATTTTTTGGTTAATTAAATCAGGTCTTGGATTCAATTTGTTGTTCTATTCCTTCCTCACTTTCTGCTAGTCTTGGCCTTGAAGTCTGTGAATGCATTTGGGTCTATAGATTCAAAGGATCAATGGCTATTTTATGAGATTTAAAATTTATGTTCACATGCCTGTTACTATGTTTTCAATGGCTAGTTCACTGTCTTAAATTTGATGTCTTCATGCGCATCACCTTTGGTCCTTCTTTGGCTTTTTTGTTTGGCACTTTTTTGGAAAGAAATCACCCTTTTAGGCCTTAAGAAATGATCTTTGAATGGGCTTCAGGTTTCTTGTTTTACATCTTCCCAAAGGGAAGGTGACCCTTCAGCTTCGGGGAAGTATCCTTCTATTCGGCAGCCACGAGTCCCCCATAAGGGCACCTGCCCTTCGGGGTCCTTCAGCGGCATTTTCCTTAATGGACTATTTCTTAGGTTTTCCTATAGAAAATTCTCGTAGGTATTTTCCCTGGGCTTTCAGCATAGGCAAATTCTTGCAGACAAAAATTTTGGGGACAAATTCCTACAGACAAAAAGTCTGTGGAAATTTCCTGCTCACTTTGCCTTTGTAAAATCCTTCAAGTTTGTTTTGCCTGTGGCTTGTCTGAATTCTTTCAAACTTTTTGTCCAAAGGAATTCCTTCAGACAAAAATTCCAAAGGAATTATTTCTTGCCTTAGTCTTTTTCAAATGCCTTAAACAAAAATCCGAAAGAATTTACCTTTGCAGCCTTCTTTGAAAATGACCCTTCTGAAGGGTATTTTTGTTGACCAAGTGCCCTCCATAAGGGAACTTGTCCTTTGGGAGGCTCTTTGAACTTTTGCATTTGAACCACTCCTTTGAACCAAGGTGATGAACCAACTGTTGAACCATTTGATTGAACCACTTGGTTGAACCAAAATGGTTCAAGCTAATGAACCCTTTAATTGAACCAAGTGAATGAAGCAAAGCATTGAACCAAGATGATGAACTAACTATTGAACCACTTCATTAAACCAATCCATTGAACCAAGCTTTGAACAAAAATGGTTCAATCTGATGGTTCAATTGAATGAACCAAGCCTTTGAACCAATCGTATGAACTAAGTCATTGAACCATTTGTTTGAACCAAGTTTTGGTTCAACAGTTCAAACAAAGCCTTGAATCGATTGACAAACTATATGATTGAACCAAAGGATGAACCAAAATGTTGAAACAAAGCAGATGAACAAATTGAATTGAAAGCATTGAACCAATTGAACCTTGAACTCGTTGAACCTTTGAACCAAAGTGGTTCAACAGTTCAACGGTTCAACGGTTCAAGCCTCTTTTGCTTAAATGCTTGCCGATAGACATTTTTGATTGAACCAAGGCACTGAACGAATCCTAAAAATGACCAAATGTTAGAAACTAATTCTTTTGGTTGAACCCACCTGTAGAAGCCTTTGAACCTATAGAAATGAACCTGCTTGCAGAGTCCGTAGAAATCAAGTCTGTAGAAATCAACCTATAAAGCCCATTGAACTTGGCTTGCAGAGTCCATAGATTTTCTCTTCCTACTAAATCCATAGATTTTCTCTTCCTACTGAGTCTGTAGATTTTATTTTCCTATAGAGTCTGTAGATTTAAGCCTACAGAGTCCATAGATTTAAGCCTGCAAAGTCTGTAGATTTATGAGAAGCTTGAAAACTGAGGAGTTTGAATGCCTAGGACAAATTTCAGAAAGGGAAGAGACAATTTTGGTTTGTAAGACCAAAATAGTTCAAATGTTGTCCCAAAAATGAGTGATATTTTTAGGGGACAACAAGTGCTAAACATCAAAGGAATCTCTTTTATTAAAGAGGAGAAAAGCTTTGAGACTCAATAAAGTAGATGATGCCACTTGTCACTTTGGTGCTCTTCCAAGGGAAAGTGAATATCAAAAGGACTCTTTTAGCGTGAAGCTACCATGTGTAAACATAGTGGGCCCCAAATACCAAAAGAGTTTAGGGTCTAGTTTTTGAATCATTTTTTGCTTTAACAAATGCCTCCCTTGAGAGGTTGAATTGGGTGTTCTGTGCAATTTGCCTTATGTAATTTGTTGTCCTATCAAACTATAAAGAGAGAGTGGTGTTCTATATAATTATAATATTCTTTTAATTCTTGATTCTAATTTTATATTATAATCCATTTTTTAGTTTTTCATAAATAATGAAATTGTTAGTTATTTGGTAAGAACACTATTACACATTATTGGAAATTTCTTTCAAGATTTCTCCTAGGAGATACTTTGAACTTACATATGATTGGAATTTTCTTTCAAGGTATTCATAGGAGATTATTATAAGGGAATTGGAATACCTTCCATGTTGATTTAAAATGCCTTTGAAAGGTATTATATATAACCATGACAACTTTTTATTTGTCAAGAACACTAATGCACACTATTGGAATTTTCTTTCGAGATATCTCCTAGGAGATACCTTAAAAATGTACATGATTGGAATTATATTTCAAGGAATCTCCTAGGATATACCTTGAATTACCTTGGAATAATTTCCATGTTGATTTAAAATGTCCTTATAGGGGATTATATTTAAACATGACAAAGTTTTATTTGGTAAGAACACTGATGCACACTATTGGAATTTTCATTCGAGATATCTCCTAGGAGATACCTTAAACATGCAAATGATTGGAATTTTAATTCAAGGTACCTCATAGGAGATACCTATAATGGAATTTTAATACTTTCCATGTTTATTTAAAATTCATGTTTAAATTATTATGTGTAACCATGATAACTTTTTATTTGTCAAGAACACTGATGCACACTATTGGAAATTTCCTTCGAGATATATCCTAGGAGATACCTTAAAAATGCACATGATTAGAATTTTATTTCAAGGTATCTCTTATAAAATACATAAATGGGCCTTGTAATACCTTCCATGTTGATTTTAAAGTTCCTTTCAAAGTATTTTTTATAACCATGACAACTTTTTATTGGGTTCATAACCTTGATGCACATTGTTGGAATTTTCTTTCAAGATATCTCCTAGGAGATACATTGAACATGCACATGATTAGAATTTTATTTCAAGGTATCTCCAAGTGGATACCTCAAAGGTCCTTGGAATAACTCCCATGTTGATTGAAAATGTCCTTGCAATGGATTTGATATAACCATGATCATTATTTATTTGGAAAGAACACTGATGCACACTATTGGAATTTTATTTCAATATATTTCCTAGGAGATACTTTGAACATGCACATGATTGGAATTTTATTTAAAGGTATCAAGTGGTAGGAAATTTTAGTAGCTATAAGGCATAAAAACTCATACATATTGCCTAAGGATGATTTCAGGGCATGAGACCCCAATAATGTCATTTCAAGGCACTTCTTCAAATTCAAAAAGGATGTGGCTATGGAATATAAGAACTAAGAAGAGGTACATGAATTGATTTACATGGATGAAATTAATGATGAGGTAGTCCTTACAAATAATACAAGGAATAATATCAAGCTCTAAATGAGGATTGATAAGGAGAATAGGAAAGAGGATATTATGAATTTCTAACTCCTACGAACTCATGAGAGCATGTTTAATGCCAACTATGAGCAAGAAAAAAAGGAGGAAGAAGAAAATGTTCCTCTTGTTCAAAATAGGACATATAAACCTATATTTTAGGTTATTATAATAGGACAAACCCTACCTCTAAGCTCAAACAAAGGGGAAGCTAGTAGACAACCTAGCCCCTTTCAATGTCCTACACTTGTCTCTACATCTACTAAGGAAGCTGCTACTGAAAGCTTGGATCAACTAAATCCAAATGTCATTAACCTCAAGGAATCTCAAAAAGGAATTGAGTTATCAATGTAAGAGCTATAATCATTAGCTGGTAGGAATATAGAGAAACTTTACACAAGGAAAAATTATACTAGAACTACCATGAGAAGAGCATTAACTCACACTTATTTAAAGTGATGAAGATGAGGCACAAAGATAGAATCCAACAAGCCAGAGTGGTTATGAAATTTGACCAAGTATTGCCTTACACTTACATTTTACCCACTTGGTTGTATTTGGGTGCCCTTTTTGGGCCCACATAAACTTGTCTTAGGCATTTTTGAGCCTATAAATAGGGGTCTACCCCTCAATTGTAACCTAAAAATAGTTATTACCATAATTAATACAAGGAGCCAAATAATTTGAGAATTTATTTATAGTGTTCTCTTGTGTGTGTTCTATGATTTTTGATTATCATAATTTTAGATGGGTAATAGTTTCTTTTCTGTAAGCTAATTTGGTAATAACACACATTATATGCATCTATTAGATTGAGTTTAACACTAGGTTGACTAATTTGATAGTATACTTACTCTATTTTCTTCTCATTTACAATCGAATGTGTCATGTAATTTACTATGAGTGAGTAATTTTCATGCAAAGTATATTGTTAGACATTTGCATTTCCTTCCTCTTAATCTTAAACTACATTTATTTAGCTTTGATTATTATGCTATAATTGGTAGATGATAGTTTCATGTGTTTTTGCCTCAAAAATTAGCAAAATTGGCATCTTTGATCATCTTGAGCACAATCTCTTTTATACCCTACCCTAATCACTATTGGATCCACACATGAATCACTTTATCATAGTTCATGTTGTAAATATCCATTGTTCATTTACATTTTGGGCAATAATAGGAAAATATTGAATAAATTTTACAAATATTAGCAATAACAAATGTCACTACATAAACATCTGATGTCCCTACAATAGGGTCTTCTATCAAAATTTTGAAGTGGTGATCATATCTCTATTATTTTTGCTATTTCTAGTAGTATTTGTATAAACTACTCCAACCCCAAGTCTTCTAGGACTTAAAATTGAGTTTCTTACTTTTCCCTTATTCCCTGGTGACACATGGAGCACAATAAGTGCATCAAATATCCTAATAAATTATACTTTAATCAATCAATCAAGTGTCCTTGAGACACCTATAGGCTTGCTTTCAAGTCAAAATATGCCATAGTCAGGGGTCTGGCAGTTTTAAGACCTTTTCTAGGATTATGGAGGCTATTTGGACCATCAAATGTATGAATTATTGAGATGAATAACCTCAATATAGAGATAAATAAGGATACATGTTAGGTTAAGATAGGGCTAAATAAACACAAATGTACATCTATAGCTAGCTTCAAGAGCACTACTACAATCAAGTGGGTGAACCATGCTTAACGAAGGCTTCAAAGGTATAGACTTTAAAGTAGGGTAATGATATTGTTAAGATATCATCATAGATAGATAACCACATGGGTGATTTGTGTATTGTCAAAACTCCCAAAGCATCTTTATACCCAGTCATAGTCCATACAAAGGACATCACATCATGCATAGTGGTCTATATAGGATAGGTTTATTTTCATAATGAAATAATGGTGAACATGTTAATAAGATAATAGTTTAAAAGGAATGCTTTAAGTTGTGTAATTTGGATGAGACATCAAGGAGCCAAACTCAATTTAATATTCAATTCCATCAAATCTTCACCCATAATTGCTTAAAGGACTCATAAAATATGTTGATAGTCAATACATTGAAGCAACAAGGTCTTTCATATTTTCAAAGTTCATAAGATATTGTTATGTATGAAGAATGATGTTGAGATTTAAATTAATAATTGAGTTGAAGTATTAATCATATATTCAAAGGAGGTATCCTAAAAACTAGAGGTCTAATATAGATACAAGCATCCCACATCCGTAGATCATTCCAATGTTAGTCTAGATATGAATTAGATCTGAGTAGTCTAATTTCAATTGGGTGCCATTTGGGTTGCTAACATAAATCAAAGGAGATCTATTGGTATTTTTTGTTGCAAGGTAACTTTATTTTCTACCCTACCTTAATCCCTCCTTTTGAAAATTTTTAACATGAATCACTTTAGATTAATACTCATTATGTATATCCATTTATTTCTTTAAGAGTTTGGGATTATATTGCCAAATACAAAGTAGTTTACATCATAACAAATTTAGGTAGATTGTATCACTACCATATTCTTGTTGTCCCTACAATAGGGTTTATTTGCAGACTAGAAGGTGATAAGTTGTAAGCACATAATCTCTCTATAAAAAATGAGTGAAGTCCCAAGGCACCACTACCATATTCCTATTATCTGTATAATTTGAAAAATGTTATAATTTTTTTTGCATTACATCCTTGACATAGAGACACATCAATAGTCTAGAAGGACCTGAGGATGAATCTAAATATTCCCAACCTACTATTTTCTATCATGCAATTTTAGGTATTACTACTCCAAATATTAAGGTGGTCAGTTTCCTCAATAAATATAACTCAAATATATTTATTTACTCTGGGAGTACACACAAATTCATTAATAGTAAGTTAGCTACTCAAATTAACTATTCTATTTATCAAGATCCATAATTTCAAATCCTAATTACAAGTGGGGGTATAGTCAATTATTGTAGTAAATGCCATATTATAAATATATGGGAGACTATCTATTATATCATTTTATGTTTTATATTATTTTGAATGAGGCTAATTTTTTTTTATTGTAATGGATCAACACTTTATGAACAATTATGATGAATTTTGAGTAATTATTCATGTTCATTTATTTAGAAAGAATGAAATTTGAACTACATGGTTTATTGGCTAAATCTATGCAATTGGTTAGTTTTCACTAGATGATTAAGATGATCAAAAAATGTGAAAATTAATTATTGTGTGACTATTTTCCAAAGAGTTTAAACCAAACAAGGAGTCTAACCATATTAATTTACAACTGGTGTAGTCTACCAATTTTTTATCTTATACACCCACTTGACTCCTTTGACCTCTTTTCCTTTTGGAAGGTCAACCAATTCTCAAGTCTGATTTATTTGTATGGTAGAAAAAATAGAATGCACAGGCCTAGGAGGGAAACAACTAACAAGACTAAGTAAAGCAAAATATTGAAACTATGGGGATAATCCATACCAAACAATAGTGTTGGAAATGCTCAAAATAAACATGTAAAAAAAATGAAATAGTGGAGGGTAGAGTTATAATAATAAAAAAAAATCTATATATATTAAATTCACCTAAAATATTATTACATATTGTTTAAAATACATAAACTTGTACATCTAAAGTTGTTTAAAAGACTCAAAATAGTAGAATTTTCATTTTCCATGCTTCAAATTTTCCATGTTAGGCTTCAAATTTTCCATGTTTGGATTAAAATTCTTATTTTCATCATCAAAATTTTTAGCATCTAATTTTACTTTAGAAAACTTGTACAGCTACAACTATTCATAAGACTCACAATAACAGAACTTTCATTTTCCATGTTTCAAATTTTCCATGTCATGCTTCAAATTTTCCATGTTGGGATTCAAATTTTCTATGTTGGGCTTCAAAATTTCTATGCTAGGATTCAAAATCCTATTTTCATTATCAAAATTTTTAGCATCTAATTTTACAATAATAGAATCTCTAGCTCCATAATGATGTCATGCCTATTAAAATTTCCTTAAAAGTAAAACTCTTTCATATGTGAAAAATATACTTACTAAAAGAGTAATTACTGAATATAAAATACAATCCCTCAAAAAAATAAAATCACCATTAATCTTGTGGATTGAAGGTTAATTGCATCCAAAATCACCCTACCATTATGGTAGGGTGATCTTTACGTGTATTTTGATATTGATCAACAAATAAGCCAAACTTAGTTCAAACTTAATTGCCTATTTATATGATGCTTTGGCCTCTACAATTTCACAATAAAACTAATGTCAAAACATATTAAATAGTCTACAGTCTATTTATATGTAAAAAAATAGGTCACGCTTACATGATGACATTCCAGTCAAGAATGAAGCCTTTATTAAACTATAAAACGTATCATCATCGACACCTTGGCACAATATGAATCATTCAAATGTCACCAATTTAATCTCTATCACATTACTTTAACATGATCTTGACATTGACCTAAGCACAAGATTAATTTATCAAATAACACCATTCAATCTCACATTAATTTCACATGCTTGGAGATTGCATAAACAAGGATTTATTTCTTATGATGTGAATACTAGAGATTTTTTCCACCAATGAGGCTACTCAAATAGGATTTTGTCATCCAACAGGAACATAAAATATAATAACCTTCCTAAATTATTAATTTATATGAACATATAAATCATGTCAGGTGAATCTCACCATATCTAATTTAATCTCATTCATTAAACACATATATTTAATTACTAATCTATGTTATAATTACTCTACTTAAATTATATGGTCCTTAGTCTCACTATATTCCAAGTTGAAAGAGCATTTAGACATCAATAGGTCCTTGTCATGTTATAAATTTGTCCTTTTGGGTGGTCTAGATATTAACTATAATTTTTTAAATTTGAAACTATTAAATATATTAGTTATTAAGATTATTTGATTATAATTATTAAAAAATGCTAGATTAAATCATCCTAACATTCATCTTTTGGGTCCCTATTGGTTTTACACATAAAATAAGTAAAAAATAAATAATAATCAATATCAAGAAGCACTAAAAGACCATAGTAATCTCCATCATTTCATTATTTCAGCCATCATTTTATATTATCTTAAGTTTTCTATTATCATGGATGGGGCTAATATTTTATTTGGATTATAATGGCTCACCAATTTATGCACAATTGAGATGAATTTTGAGTAACTATTCATTATCATTAATTTATAAGGACATTTGAACTGCATGGGTTATTGGCTAAATCTACATAATTGATTAGTTTTCACTAGATGATGAAGATGATCAAAAAAGGTGCAAAGTAATCATTGTGCCATTATTTTACATATAATTTAAACCAAAAAAGTAGTCTACCCATATTGAACTACAATTATTTGTGTCTACCCATTTTTGTATTATACACCCATTTGACTCCTTTGACTTGTTTTCCTTTGGTACCGGGCTTTACAACAGGGCTCACTACTGTCTAGGCCAAACTAGAGCCTCCTTGAGATTAACACACATTATTATAAATTGTACTATTTTTTATTAAAAATTTATTTAAGTATATATAGGTAGAGTATTTGGAATTATATTTTTTATATTTTTTATAAAAGTTTAGTGTTATAATTTGAAAACTTTATTTTCCTAAACAATAGTTGTGTGCTTGCTCTTTCAATATCCTCTCTTGTGCTATCTCTTTCAATCTCCTCTCTTGTACTTGAAAGGTATCTCTTATGAGATACCTTGAAGTGTAAATCCACTCTTTTTCTTAAAAGGTATCTCCTAGGAGATACCTTGAAGTTATTATAAGGGCCTTCAAAATATCACCCAATAATTATTTCCTTCACACTTGGAATAAATTAGTAGACTTAAATTATAATTAAACTAATTATAGTTTCCATTTTTATGAAAATTTTAGGCTTTTAGGGATTTTATGGTGAAGCTAGCTATTATTTAGGCTCACTCACACCTCAAGATATGACATCCTATGTAGCCTTCATTTGGTTATCTTCTCATGGTAATTTTCATATTTGTCAGAGGGTCAACCAACCATTGGCCTTTGAGTTATTCTTTTGTTTCACACCATTAGATTAAGATCCATGGATTCAATGCAAGACATGAATTAAAATCCTAGTCCTTTAATCTCATTGGCCATTGGAAGTCTTTAAGTTTCATTATTGTGTCATGTGTCAAGATTTCAAGACTCCCTTTTGATTAGGCTAGTAAGTTAGGTTAACTTAAATTTGATAGACTCGCTACTATCAAATACATTCTTGAAAATGTCAAATTACATGAGTACAAAGATCCCAATCATTAATTATGTGGGCCCCCACTTAGTCCCTCTGCATGACCGTATGTTTTTATAAATGAAATTCTACTTGTTGCTTACAAGGGAAATCCACTTTCATAAGATACTTATGTAAAGGCCTCCCCAAGAGCACCACATGTCTCTTGCTTGGTTTAGAGGACAATTTCCTACCTTAGTCACTAAGATAATTTAAAGGTACAACATGGACTTTATATTTAGGGACCCATAAATATTTTTAAGATTGAAGCAATAACTATATGTTTATTTGTGAGATTGAATGCACCTGTGTACACCACAAAAGACTCAAACAATCTAACAAATAAGCATTTTTTCCATGCATAGAAGGATATAAGGGACTTAACCAATTTTTAAATGAATCAAACCTTCCAAAAGAACACTTGGGGATGGATAAAGGATACATGACACAAAATCCAATACTCAATTCAGGCCAAACTCAGACAACTTCACTAGACAAGGTTCAATTATTCTAATATAATTTTGGGCACTAACACTTTCTATGTAAAGGAAATTCTACTTGTTCCTTGTAGGAGAAATACACTTTTATACATACTTCAAACATATCTCCTAAGAAATACATTGAAGGTAAAATCCACTCTTTTGCATGTTTGAAAGGTATCTCTTAGGAGATACCTTGAAGGTATTATAAAGGCCTTCAAAATATCACCCAATAGTGATTTTTGTGTAAAGGAAAATTACATGTGTTCTTTAAAGGATAAATACAGTCTTGTACCTATTTGAAAGGTATCTCCCACATGATATTTTGAAAGGGAAATCCACTCTTGTGCATGTTTGAAAGGTATCTCCTAAGAGATGCCTTGAAGGTATTATAAAATATTTTGAAATATCACCCAATATTACAAAATATTTTGAAGGTAACTCAATTTAGCTTTAGAGATAAATCAAATATTACCAATTTATCTTCATTGAGCTCATAAATGCAAAGTTATCCAGAAATAATTATCTTTCTTATTCTTTCTTGGTAAAATTTATAAAAAACAATATGAATATCTCAAACTCAAAGTCTTAGATTTCCCCTCCTCTAGGACATAATCCTATTCATCTATTTATACAATTTCAAGATACTTAATTCTAATAGGAATTGACTTATTCAATTCACATGTGTTGTGTTAAAACTAGGAACTATTGAATAACAACTTCCTCAAATCTTTCCACCATGGCATGCAATGATCAATGGCATGTACCATTTTTTGAACTCCTTATTTGGATTGATTACAAACACTTTGCATGCAATACAAAGCTATATAAAGTAACTTAATTTTACAAAATGACTCTGATTAATGGTATTTTAGCCAAATTACTCAAGTTATTGAAATTTACAAAAGTAATTTTACTTTAACAAGTAAATCATAAAATGATACTACTTTTACATAATGATTACTAAAAACAAGATTATTTGTAGAGTGCATATGAAGAAAGAAGAGAAGAAGAGAAGAAGAATAATTACTCAAGATTCAGGCTCTAGTGAGTCTACTTCATGAATCTAGATTCTGCATTTTTCTCTATACTTTATGTGCTAAGATATCATTGTTTGGATTGCTACATCATCTGGTTTTATAATGGAATGTATTTCTATCTCCAATCTAAACATTTCTCTCTCTATCCTCTTACATTGAGTTTTAAGTCTCTCAATCTTTAGTCTAAGTCTTTTTAGTTCCTCCCCATATTTTTTCAAAGCTTTGACTGATTTGGTTGTGAAAGGAGTTATAGCTTTATCTATCCACTACCTGAATTATTTATTTAACTACTCTATGATTCTTGGAACATTATCATTGGACCAGATACTAGTAACACCAAAAGGAAATATTGAATATCAAATTTTGTACTACATGCATCTTCTTCTAATTTCTTCATCTCCTCTTCCATGTCTGGTAATATGCTCAAATGGAAAGCTAAGAGATAATCTTCTTTTTGCACCTTCTTTACAGAAGGAGCTATTTGTTCTTCAACTAAGATTTTCTCACTTAAATTTACTATTAATTATATACTTTCCTATTAGAGTTTGGAAATACCATTTGAATTTTCCAACTCAATTCTTACTTCTTTTATTTCAACTATCTTATCCAAAATTTCTTGATGGACATCTAGGATGCTTGGGAAGAGTTCTTGGGATTTTTACTTCATTTTATCTATCCATTTATTTATATCCCTTACCTTATCTCATGTTTCCTCTACCTTAGCTATTACTTGTGGATCAATTGGTTCTTATAAGGTAATTTCTTGTTGGGGAAAACATTTGGCTAATTTATTAATTATTTAACATAACTATGCATTCTTTTCTTTTAGCTTTGCCTTGGCAACCTTTTCTTCATCCAACTTCTTAAAAAGAGAATCAATCAAAGTTTGAGTGTCTTCCTTCAAAGTATTAGTTATTAATTCTCCAAGGGATGTTCTTTTAAAAGTTAAGTCACTCCTAGTGACTTCTTGTTTGCTCATTCCTTGGGGAGGAACTGCCAACTTAGCAAATTTTTGGCTTGAAGATTTAGTTAGTAACTTTGAAGTTACTTTAGCTAATTTTTGTTTCTTGCCTCTTCTATCTAGACTTTTTAATAAGTGAAAATATATCTCCTCAATATTTATCACTTCCTTTGATCCAAGAGTAGTTTGTGCAACCAACCAAGATGATAAATTAGTTGATATGGAAGTGCTAGAATGAACAATTACTTGTTGCTAGTGACTATCTTAAACTGTTAGTTCCTAAGAAGGAAATTCTTGAGATGCCATATCTCCTTGAGCTTCCTCTATAGATATATAAACTTGATTTTTAGGGTCTACTTCCTCAATTGATGTTCTTTTCTCATCCTTTATTTCTTCTTCTTTGTCTTTTTCTCATTAACCCACAACCTCCTTCTTATTTTCAACTGCTAGCTTTTCTTGAGAAGTCTCATGAGAAATTGTTTCCTATGAATTAAATTCTATAGGTTCTTTTTCAATTTTAGGTGGCTCAACCAAAGGAGGTGATGGTGGTGAATTAGGTGTAGTGGAAGTGGAATGGGTGGAGGTGGGAATAAAAGGAGGAATAGAAGAAGAGACATAGAAATAGTTATTTGTGTTGGATCCTTATTTTTTACCACTAATAAGGTATCATCAACATTTTTATTTAGCTTTAAATTATTTATAGGAACCTAACTACTATTTCCTTGTATTATCTCTTTCCTCTTCTATCCCACTATAGTAGTCTCATTTATCAACTCCTTCATGTAATAACCATGATCAAGTAACCAATTAGAAGTCATCACCAAAACATTTGAAGTCCCTTACAAAATTTTTTTGTCATGATTATCTCCAAAAATATTCATTGGAAGTGGGGCACTATCTCCTCTTACTATATGGAATGCATCAATAGTAATAATACCATCATCTTCCATGTCCTCAAGAATGGTAACCAAGTCAAATGTATGGATTTTCTCAATGGTCATATTACTATTATCCCTTATTCTTACATAAAACTCATCCTTGAAATCAATCCAAATATCTTCTAGTGCTAGGATATGTTTATATTCAAGGGAAACTATATTTTGTGCCACACCTATGTAATCAAAATTTTCCCTAACATCAAAATGTGTCTAAGTGTAATGATGATACATCTCTTTTTGCACATTTATTACCTTGTAAATAGTGAGGCAATGATAATGGCCAAATAAAATAGGAAAATTAATGGTTTCCTTGTGAGCCTTAGACTACAAATCATGTAACTCAATAAATTTCCTACAAAATTCCATAAGGATCCACTTGTCAATTGGATACCTTGGTAGATTGATAGGTGTTCTTGAGAAATCTTTGACTCTAACATATGAGAAATCAAGAAATTGAATGAAAATGTACCATATAGAGAGACTAAATCCCATGCCTTGTATGATACTCTTTTATGCTTCAAAGATGTCATAAACTTGTAAATAATCTCATAAAAGAAACCATCATTTATTACAATGTAATTCTTGTAGTATTATTCAAGGACTAGCTAAAGATAATATTCATATATTGGTACTATTGACAATTTACCATTAGTATTTAACCTTGAGAAGGATCCACTGTAGGTTATTGTATATACAATATATGAAGTCATTTTGAAATCAATGGTCTATAATCAATTTTTCAACTATTGATCCATGTTATCACTGATCATTATTTCCTAGTCAATCTTACCAAAACTCCAAGTCGCGATAATGGTTCTAATATAGGCATACATCCAGGGTGAAAATAATTTGGTGTTATTTTGTCCATCAATTATAAATAAAAGGTAAATGATGTCATCCACTTCTTGATAAAAATATGATCTAACAATGTGCTTAGGGAGACCAAAGGTTATTTTGTTTTCTTCAAGTAATATGTATTCGTAATCTTAATGCACTCAATTGTTTTGGTTTCCCACTACTTCTTAGTCATCTCTATTGAAATATAAATCACTTTTGGTGAGTTTTGGATATTTAAAAATTAGTTAATCTATTAAATATCCAACCTCATAACCAAATTTCTAGCAACATCTCTTACCACCCTGGTTAGATAGTCATAGTAGTTAGCACATGCTAACACAAACTCATGAAATTGAGCTAAACTTGGGAAAGATGTAGCCTAAAGAATCCCACTATAGGTCATGGAGTGTCAGAGTAGAGTCTTTATAGGGGCCCTTTATATTTCCAAAATCTTAGTCATAGATATGTGCCCAATGTCTATGTCACATATTTCGATGAGTTTAGAAATAATACTTGACTCAATGGGGTATCCTTTGTATTCATAATTAATTTTTGGTTCTTGTAATCTATACTTATTTTCTTTTTCTTTACCCTTCTTACTTGTTTTTTTAATCTCTTCAAGTACTAACTCTAGGTCCTCCTCAATGATCTTTCCTTGTACTTCCAATTCCACTACTTCTTCTGAGCTTCCTAAACTCTCTAATCCATACATTAGCTTTTGGAAAATATTAATGGCCTTGACAAGTGTTTTTAAAATACTCACTAATTACTCCAACTAGTTTATAAAAGTTGAAAAGATTTAACTCTTTATTCTTTGAAATATTTCTAAACAATTTCCAGGTTCTAAGTAATTAGAATTTTTTGAAATACTAAGTATCTTACCTTTAAGTAATAGGGCTTAAAAACCCTGAATAGGTCTTATAAGAGCATAAGCCTTTAATTTTTTTAGAAGTTCTATATTTTGAGAGCTAAAGACTTCAAATTATTAACAATAAATTACTTCAGTTCAAAATCCTAAAGTAAGTTCAAGAAACCTGAATAAGTACTGAGGTAAAGAAAACTTGAGTGGGTCTTGGATGATGGTTCATGGGTTTGATTAGAGTCAAGACTTCAAGTTTACTTAAGCAAGTTACTTTGATTCAAAATATTTAAGTAAGAAGATTTTAGGAACCTGAAAATGTCTTTGGGAGTCAGGTTTTTGGTAAAAATATCCTTGCTAGTAAAAACTTGAATTTATGCAAGTTAAGAAACCCGAAGAAGTACTAGGGAAAAGGAAACTTTATTGAGTAAGATTTTAATGTAGTTTAGGGTTTCCTACATTAGTTACTTAGGATTAGGTATCTAAAGTAAGAAGTGATGGGAAACTTGAAGGAATAGGGCCTTTGTGAATCAAGGTTTTTAGGGCATGTTACTAGGTGTTGAAAACTTGAAGAAAGAGGGACTAGTAAACCTGATTAGGTAGGGAAATTGGAAAACTAGGCCTGGCATGAACATTTTTTATTTTTAAGTTTTTAAAATGTATAAAATGTGATAATATATTTTGAGATTTCAATTTTTCAATTAAAAAAAGAAGTTTTACCAAGAATTTGAAAGAGAAAACAAAGCAAAACAACACCGATAATTGAAAAACTATGGCAACATAGAAAAAGAAAATGGGGATAAAATAACCTAAAACAAGAAAAAAAGAAATTGAAATTGGTTTATTAATAACTTAATTACCTTAACTACAAATGGGTCAAGAAGAAAATCACTCAAAATTGATCCAAAGAATAAAAATGCATGGCTCAAGGTTTGTAGGGGCTATTACTTATTTGAATGACTTGGAAATGAGGTAGAATTTCTTAAATTTATATAAATTCTAGTGAATTTATTATAATTTTGGTAAAGCCACATTAGCCCTTAATTCCCTTTTTAATTGGGATCTTTGAATTACTTTACTTATTTTAAGTAATGAAGTAAAGTGCTTTTAGAATCTTGATTTGGTCTAGGTTCATAAGTAATTCAGGTTTGTCAACTGAAACTGATTTTACTTATGAATTTAAATAATTAAATCACTTTCAAAATTTTGATTTGGATTATATAATTTAGTTGGGTTTTCAAGACAACTTAACTCCTTTTATTTTTCAAGTAAAGTAACTCGAGAAACCTGATTAGAACTAGGGAGTACTGGTTGTGTTTTTGGGACTACTTAACTTATTTATTTTGGTAAGTAAAGTAATTCAAGAAACCCAAATTGGTCTATTATTGAATTGGATTCTTGGGACAAATTAACCTACTTTCAAGGAAGCAAATTAACTTAGAGAACCAGATTTGCACTATAAATGAACTACGTTACTTTTAGCTTGCTTTGAGTGCTGAAGTGGATGAGTAAAAGGATTTAAGTGATGTTTATAAGAAAATGCCTTTAGTTATCTAGAATAATTTCAAAGTAACTAAGGAAAGTAAAGAAAAAATGAAAAATAACACTAATAAAACTCAATTTATTTATTTAGGAGACTATCTTCAAGCATTATAATTGACACACACAAGACCAAAAAGCAAAAATTTAAAAAAAAGGGGGTTCTCCAAAATCTTGAAGTGTCAAATTTTGGGAACACCACAACCAAATTAGGTGTGAATGATCTAAAAATTAGAAAATGTCTCTTGGTAATATATAACCAAAATCAGGTGTGAATGATCATTTGGGAACAATGTACTCTTGTGAATGATTGAAATATGTCTCTTAGGAGATACCTTGAATGCACCTATTGATGGGAATTTTGACACATACTAGAAACATACTTCCCCTCATATCTCTCCTTTGAAAAAAATGTTTATGTATTCCTTTTCCCATCAGATTATATTTACTGGTGCACATAATTTATTTTTGATTTGGCTATACCTTATTAGTTAAAGTGTGAGTTAGTGTATATATTACAAAGATTGAATATGTATTTTTTATTGTAGTTTAGAATAAGCATTTGTTGATACATTTAATCACTACTCAAACACAAAAAAACTAAATGAACTGATGCAATATGCAATTTGCATTTTAAAAGAGATCAATATTTAAATCATTTCAATTGCTTTGAAGAATGTCCTCAACTGAAAAAAGAATTACCACACTTAAAAGGTAGAAGGCAACCTCACTCAAAGAGAATTTGGATAAAATTTAGAAGAAGGCCTCACTCCAAGAGAAATTGCGGATAGAGTACCATATAAAATACCAAAACTAAAATTAAATCCACATAAACATCTTCCATTTTATGGTGGTGACAAAATTCCTCTTGTTTATTGGTATTTTTAATTTTTTAGTGTACTAAACATGCATCTAGATATATACTTATTTATCACTACATCAAAAAAATAATCTTCTTTGATTGGAATAATCTTGGCCTGTGATAAGGATGAACTTAAATATTCCCTTCAATTTCAATTGGAAGTATGGAATGGAGAAGAGGGAATTCTCTATTGAGCTACAACTAATTTCACTAAATTTACACCCAATAAAATGGATTTGACAAAAAATAATATTTCTCCTTCTTGTGAAACATTTGTGTTTCATTTTAATTGCTATGACAACATTCAAATGTCTAAGTTGATAGATAGACATAATTTGGTCAATATAATATAAAACATGTTGAAATAAAAACATGAACAATGGGTAAAAATTTATACTTGCCACCATGCAAACATGTATTTAAGATACCCTAAAAACATGAGATAATCAACATTGAAGAAAACAAGATAAGTAAGGGCAAAAGACTTGTATGAAGAATTAAAGAGGCCATACAATTACTCACATCGGTGGAGAAATATAAGATTGAATAAAAGGTTGAAATAATTTTGTTGACACAAACTTAGACACATAGTGGATTCTCTACATGGTATATTTCCTCTAGCAATTATGCCTTGAACATTCATGTAAAACTCTATGAATTGGGAGACATAAATATCAGAATAAGAAATCTTAATGAAAGAGGGGTGAATGATATAATTCATTCATTTTTAAAAAATAATGACATTCTAATGAAGGATGCTTTGTTGATTGCTTTTGATCTAATGAATTGTGACTATTTTATTGAATCAAAGGAATTCCTAGAAGATATGATGGATAAAAAAAGTTTAAAGTTCAAAATTTCAAATGACCAACGCACAATTACATCACAAAAGATAATTATTTTAGAGGAAGACTACAATACACAATCATTGAGAAATAAATGTTCTTTTAGAAGGGCAAGATTTCTAAATTTTTTTACTTCATTCCATATTATGCATAAAATATGTAATCAATATAATGAAGCCAATGAAATAATTTATAAGGCTTTATTTTTATAAAGAGTTAGATCTACACATGACCTTATCAAACTAAGAGGTTGGAAAAATATTTAAATATGGAAGAAAAAGATGGAATAAATACATGAACAAGATAAACACTTCTTCACACAAATGAATTATTTAGCACAACAATTGCAATAGAGAAAATGCCTTCTTTTCATGGAACAACCTATTTGGGATTGTTTTGATAAGGAATTTTATTGGTTTGAAACTAGTACTTTACCTAGTATAGATAATCAAGATTTAAATTTGATTGGTATAATAGTACTTATAAATATTCAAGGGCTTTTAGATAAACAAAAAGTAGAACTAGAAAATTTATTGGAAAAAGGGTCTATTTCCTTCTTGAAAACCCTTGGGTACAATAACATAGATAATTGGTGAAAAAAGGTGAAGCTAGAAAGTAACATATTATCAAATATTATAGATTATTTTAAAAACCATGAGATAACACTACCACCAGACCAAACAATCACACTGAAGAGGTTAAGGAGCATCATAAAAATTCTACAAAAAGGTTTGATGATTTGTGTGTCCTGAATGAAAGTATTTCAAAAAACAAAAAGGCTGGGAAGCATTATCTCAAGATTCATTAAGAATATTGAAAATATATCTACATAATGATGGAGATTAGCTTGTTAGGATAGATACATAAAGATTTAGTTGTCATTACAACCACCCTTGTCTCTGGCAATCCATTTTAGAATATTTTAGTGAAACATTCATTCTTGGTGTGAATACCAATTTGATAATTATTGATCTTTTGAATCTCACTAAATTTTTTAAGGATGAACATCTTTACTTATTTCTTCAAGCATTGATTGAAAAAATTATTATTAGGGCCTTCAATGTATTCATCATCCATAGCATAAAACATTATCCTACCATTCATACCTCTCTTAAGAATCTATGTGTTGGTGGTTTTCATTACACACAAGATATGGGTGTCATACTATGGGGTCCAGATAGTTATGGATTCAATTGGACACATATTATAGGTATTAATTTTTATCAAGATCCAACTCATTTTTAGCTGCTAGGTTTCTATCTCCATTTTGAATAAAGTAGATTAGAGGACAATTTTGACATCTATAAAGACATACCAACATTTCAAATGATTGGATCACAAAAAATAGGAAGGCTATTCATAAATGATCTAGATACCATCTTTTGGGAGACACTTATCTCTACTTTCAATGATCCAGATGCATGTGACGTCCTAGGGGTATGTACAAGAGCTGGATTGGTACATGTTTTTACAAATTTGAAAATAAATTTATCTTACATTACAAAAAATGAAGAACAAATAGTTTTTAATGTTTAAATTTCAAATTTGTTTGAAAAATTTAGAGCAACCAATACAAGAACAACTACTTTAATCACTACCAGGTGCATAACATTTTTAATTCTTTTTATTATCATGCCTCATTTTCCAAATATAACATCTTAACAATCTTTTGGTGTACATGCTTTATTATTCAAACTTAATAGCTTAGAAATCCTTTGTTGTGTATCACCAATGGAATTGCATATAATTGAGTAAATAATAATAACATAAAATCATATCAATGAACATGACACATTGCAAGATGAAGAAGGTAACATATTAGGATCATGCATATTTTTTCAATTATTTAATGTTTTATTTATCAATGATTCGTAATACTGATAGAATATTTATTAATCTATTTCTATCTCAATTAAAATAGTACACAACATAGCTCTAACACTTTGTGTCTACAACACAACAACCCATGACACAACTCTACAGGTTGGTTCCTCCATGAAAAAAACATAAGGTAAGACTTTACCACAAGACTTATTTTTAAAATACAAATATAAAATCAATTTATAATGATAATTTTTAGTTACTACATTATATAATAATTTCTATGGAAAAAAGAACCAAAGTTTCAATGAAAGAGTGCACCCATACAAACTACAAAAAATTAAAAAAAAGGTGAAAACCCCTTTCAATAAATGCATAATTATATAATTTCATACAAGTATAGAATATATTAACTAAATTTATTTATTTAAACACATTACAATTAAATTTTTCTTCATGGATAGGAGATTGTAGAAGACAATAAAATATAGACTTGTATCAACTTAGGATTTGGAAGTGTGGTTCATTTTATTTTTGTGTAGACTAAATGTGGTTGTATTTACCCACTAAAATTAAAATGTTGTTTACAAGTTTAATTTACCCATTAATATGTTTTTTACATGTTTAATTTATCTATTTTAAAATAACACAATCTGTGTTATACTATGTCTTTAATACAATAAATTTTGATGCAGAGTATCCATGATAGTGTTCTTTATCAATAAAAAAATAATAAAGTATATTGACATGCTAGAAACAATTATATTTATATTGATTCAAATAGTTTTTAATTTGATTTGTCTTATTGGAAGTATATGAAGGTGGGTTCAACTATTAAAGTGTATTATATTCTGATTTGAATTTAGTGATAGTGAACTATGGCTTAGAAGAGTAAATCCATTTTTTTTTTGTGATGAGCTGCATAAACATATAAATATGTTTTGGTATGCATAAGAGTTACAACTAATACTTTCATTACTATAAATTATAATTGACCATGAATGTATCATAATCTGAATTAGTTTGGTTTAGCCATAACTCATTTATCATAGATGTTGATAGAAATTTAACATTGATCAACCAATATATATATATATATATATATATATTGGTTGATCAATGTTAAATTTCTATCAACATCTATGATAAATGAGTTATGGCTAAACCAAACTAATTCAGATTATGATACATTCAAGGCCAATTTATAAGGATTGAGTATGAACTTTTATATGCATATGTGTGTTATAAAACTGGCAATATAAATGGTACATATATGTATAATGAGTATTATATTTACAAAGTGCCTAAGCATGTACTTATTTTTATATGTATTTATATTAATCTTTATAAGATTTAAAGAAATGCAAAAAAATGAATAAAATGAAATGCATTATGTTTTTATGTTACAATAAGAAATGTAAATCAAAATCATATCAATGACCAGTCTAGTAACATGTAAAACATTTTATTAAAAAATTTCATGTTATATCTCTTATAATATAATATTGTTATTAATAAATGATTCATTTATTTTTTAATAAATTTTAGACATTTTGAAGGAGGAGCTTAAACAAACATCTAAAAAATTATTGATTTTGGGGTTGGATGACTTATTATTTATTGTGCATAAAACAAAATGTATGCAAATGAATGATATGATAAAAAAAGATTATAAAATTAAAAATATGTCATAAGACATTCGATATCATTATAATGAAAATTTGAAGGTAGGATTGCAGTCTTTTTCTCATGTTGGCATTTGGTCAATGATAGAGGACAATCATTTGAGGATACTCATTCAAGCCATGGGTTACACAAGTTCAAATTTCATGTTTTTTTGGGGGAAAAATATTCTAAGTCATTCAATATAAACATAAAAAAATTGGATGAAGTTATTTTAAAGGGACCTTCAAAGATGATTTTTCAATTTCCAACATGTTGTTCATTGATTGTAATTCTCAAAATTGTGTTACAAATCAAAAATTTAAAATGAGTTATGTTACATAAAGCAGATATAGTGAAAATGAAATTCAAAAAGATGAAAAGGATTGGAGAATCAAAATTACGTCAATCATCACATTCTTGGGAGAAATAAAAAAATACATGATAACAATTGTGAACTAATGTTTAGAGAGATGTAACTTTGCATGATTATTTCAAGTGTATTTATTGATTATAAACTATAATTCTAGTAATAAACACTAATATCATCAATTTCATACAAATCAATTCTAAATTATTAAAAAAATAGTTATGAACTAATTTCAGAATAATCAATTCTAATTTAGAATTACTTTGTTTTGGGTAATAATGCAATTTGATATATGGTTGGAGATTCCCTTCAATTATTAAATTAGTATATTGACACTTTCTCATTAATAATATTTTCCCAATGAACAACAAACGAATTATTCTCATTGAGATATTTTATTATGTATATGAACTAGATTCAATCTTAATATGTTTTCATCCATAAATTGGCCAATCAAATGGTGCCATGTGTCCCAACTATGAAAGCTACTTCAAAGGATCAATGATTGGTATGAAGGCCTAGAAGGGTGCCATAAGTTTGAAATAGTCCAATCTATTCAAAATGATATGCTCCCAAATGGTTTTATATAATTAATTTTTTTTGGAATATAGAAAAGTTACATGATATTTATGGAGAAAATATTCTCCACTCCACTTTAGTGGGTATAATTTCAAATTATTTATTATCTATGACCCAATTTAATCAAAATGATATATTATCAAATTGTTTGAATTAGTTTAATTTATTTGGAAAAAATATTTATTTTTGGAGAAAGTCTCCTTCTGAATCATTGACCATTTTATAGGTATAGGTATAAATTATTCAAAATATCCCTATTTACTCAAAATGATCTATGCCCAAATGCTTTGAAATAAACTTATTTATTTTGAATTTAAAAAATATATTTTTGGATAAAATTCCCTTCTCTCCACTTTAGTGGGTATATGTCCATTTTATTTAAAATGGACTGATTTATTCACAATGATCTATTTCCATATAGTTTTAAACACTACAATTTATTTATAATATATGAAATTTATTTTTTGGAGAATTTTTTCTCCATTCCACTTTATAGGATATAAGTCCACATTATTCAAAATAGTCTAATTCATTCAAAATTATATATAGCCCAAATGGTTTGAAACAATCCATTTTATTTATAACATAAGAAAAAAAATGGAGAAAATTTTCTCCACTCCACTTTAGTGGGTTTGAGTCCAAATTATATGAAATAGTCCTTTCTGGTGAGTTCCTACTAGATAGTTACATTATCATAGAGCTTAGTTAGGATGATATTTGATGCTCCCCTTTGTAATTCCTAAGCTTGTTTATGAGCTTGGGCCTTAACAGTTTATGTTGAGCACTTGCTTAGTTTATATGGACTATGTATGCATTATTTTTAAACTTGTTTAATGAAGAATGCTTTATGGTAATGGATATCAGAAAAAATGTTTTATGTCTTTGAATGTTCATTGAGTATATGATTTATTCTATTGAATCTATGTTGAGATATCACATGTTTCTAACCTAGATCATTCATGGTGGGCCCATAACTAGTAATGAATATTGTGCCCCTTATAGGAAATGTCTAAGTGTGGTTGAAACCCTATGCCCTAAATGAAACCCTATGCCTTGAATGATAGCCACACTTAAGAAAAAGACCATGCCTAAATCCCTTAACCTAAAACCCTATTGGCCCTCAAGCACCTTAATTCCATTGAGCCTATAAAACCCAAGGCTTGTGCCTATGCACACACAACCATCATTAAACTAACCAAAGCTCTTGAAGAATAGAGTTGTGCCATGGTATAACTATCCCAACATAGACCATGGTCCCTTTTTTGCTAAGCTTTGAGTGAGAACATAAGGGTTGTGCCTTATATATTAATGACAACATAGTTGAAGGATAAATGTTGAGTACCACAAGAATCACCAAGACAGTGCCCCCTTTAACAAGCTTAAATCCAACTTGGATAGCTAGGAAGGCATGTGACTAGGCCCATGACCACAAGATTGAATTTTCTATAACATTTTGGTTTCATTGTTGAGATGCATTGAATTTTATTTCTACAATGGTGCATCAAGATAATGCTCTAACTCTCCCTCAAGAACATCGAACACTAGCTATAATGAGTGGAAGATAACTTTGTGCTGAGATATCCAACTTTTATTAGATAAAACCCAAGGAAGTGGGTCTAAAACCACTTGTATGATACCCTATACGAGGTGTTCTTTTGTAAACTCTTAGAGTAAGTGTACCATTGGTTGGATGCTTATATGGTCCATATAATATGAAGCTATGGACAACACCTAAAGTGGATAGAAGATTGCCTAGAGAGGCTTGAGAATTTATATGCCACCTAGACTAGAGCTTTGGACAAATGGTGGTAAGGGGTGTAATAGCTACATGCTTGATTTCATAATCTCTATGTACTCTTGCCTTGAATAAATAGATTACTAGTTCTTATACAATCTTAGAGACACATTTATGAAATAAATTAGTACCAAACTCAAAAAATTGATGGTAGATTATAGCTTCAAAATAGTGAGAATGAAAGGCTAAAATTCTTTCACCTATGAGCAACATAATAGGGAAGAATGGGATGTGTAGGTGAGGCAAAATGGAAAGAGATGAGTAGACTAACAATTGATATCTCAAAAGATAGGCTTACAACAAGAGGAGGTATGGTCTAATATAAAATCTAGAACTTGAAAGTGCTAAGAGGACCTATAGCACCTAGGAAGGGTATGGGGAAGTATCTCTTTAATGGCAATCATGCCCAGAGGAAGGAGCCCTTAAAGACTTGGAATAATGGGTGAATGCTCAGGCTCCCTTAAGAACTTAACCATTGGTGATGTGCCAAATGCACCTACCCCCTTTAAACCTACAATATAAGCTCATGTGATAGATTTACCAAAGGAAAATAGAAAATTGACAACTGAATTTATTGTTGTTATAGACTTTGATCATTTTGAAAATTTGGACCAAAATTTTTTAATTAAACAAGTTATCTCATATGAAGAGGTAAGTGAAGATACCTCTAGACTTTAAGGAGCTAACCTGACTAGATATAACATGAGCACAATCACCCTAGTTAAGCCAATATTAGTTGTGTAGATTGGGTAATAACCTATTAGAAGTGGACCTATACCACTACTCTATAGTATGACACCATCATCTTCTATAGCACCAGTAGTAACCACCCGACCAACACCTGGCCTAGTGGCTAAAGGCCTTAGAGGACTAATGCCAAGAAAAGCATTAGAAAGACAAACACTTTAAGTACCAACCAAATATATTATGAGATGGACATGCACCTATTAAAGTATTAAGGCATGTATAATTTTGTAGAGCATGTACTCAAGTGTTATTTATAATGGCATGCTTAGGGAATAACCTAATCTACGTACAAAGCAACCTAGTTCATGATAACCTTGCTTGATTATGCCCATACTTGGTATAATAAGTTTGATCTTAACTAGGCTATGGTGGATTATGAAACCCTAAATAGAGCCTTCCTAAAGGAGTTTGATATACTTAAGTTTGAGTAGTAGAGTATTTACATGCTTAAGGATATAAACCAAGGATTATTAGAGAGCATATGCTTGTAGGATAATAGATTCAATACAATATTTTCTAACCTCCTTTACAACATTCACCCCTCCCAACATGTAATATGGTTCATTGGAGGATGACTAGTAACTTTTAGAAGGCCGATATCCATGAAGACATTCACAAAACCTTGGGAAGTGCTTGAAGTTATGATTAGAGTCGAGGAAATTGTGAACATGGATACATGAATTAGCCCATCCATGGAGGCACAAATTATGTCTATGGAATCCTAACTATAGAAGTTGATTGTTAGTTTATAATAAGATGGTCAAAGTGGGTTTTGGTTTACTGAGTGTAAGATAGAGGGGCATAATAGAAATAACTACCCTCAAAAGAATATGCACATGTTATTTGTTAGTTTTGAAGTGTGTAATGAGGTGCATGATGTTTATAATCACCCCTTATTTTAATGTGCTAGTAGGTCAACATAACTATCTACTATAAGTTATGAGATGCCTATACTCACAACATAGCTAACTTTTGAGTAACTGATGAAATACACTAGAGTATTGAGAGAGGTGCATGATAGGTAACTATAACAATATGAGGGTAGAAAAACTAAGGAAATGAGGATTATGGATAGCATAATGTTGGATATGAAAACTAGAGAGGCACTAGAAGGTGAGGTTGAGGATGTAGTGGAGGAATATTCCCACCATGATCATGCTAAAAGTGTGGGTCAATTGAAAACTATCAACATGATTTCTTGATGTATCCAATGTATGGGTATTTTTGAGGATTTCATATAGTCAAGGATTGCCTTGACTTGTTTACAAACCTGACCCAAGGAAAAATGGGTAATGATAAGGGTGCAAGGATGATAAGGCATAAGCCTAAAGACATGAAATGGGGTCCAAAGTCATAGTTATCACGTACAAAGCCAATAAAGGTATAATAAACCACATGGAATGGGTTCACCACTCAGCCACCAATTGCACCAACATAGGAGATGTACTTATAATATGGCTAACTAAGCCACATAAAGTGCATAGCTTAGCCTAAGCTAAAATTTGTACCCTACCCTAACCCAACACATCAAAAGGATGTCCTATAACAAACCATGAATTTAATATAAAATTTGGAGGGAAAAATTTAGTTGACTAGATATTTAGAAGCATAGGCTAACACCTTACATAGAAAGAAAGATAGCTATGAGGTTGAATTATAGGAACTGATAAAGATCTTGCACCTCGTATAAATAGATGGGATGCTTCCCCTATTGAAACTTTTTATCTTAGAGCATGTAGGGAGAAATCCAATTGAGGTTGTTGAGCCCCATGCAATTAAAGTTGTTGCACTACACATGGAGTAGGGATGTGAAGTAAGTCATACTCATAACATAGAGTATGACCAAGAATTACTAGTTAATTCCACTATTTATGGATGGTTCATCTGCAAGGTGTTGATTGGCACTGTCAAAAAAGTTAATATCCTAACCAAGAATGCATGGTATAAGATGGGTAGGCTAGCCTTGAAGTCTTCTCCCCATTTAATTTTCATGTCCAATAATACAAAAGCATAGCTTATCAAAATTATGTAAGGTACCATTTTAGATATTATGGGTATCAAATTCCATGCTGACTTCAAGGTTATCGAGTTGGCAGAATATGATAACTACCCAATGCTTCTAGGAAGGCCTTGGTGCTACACCAATAATGTATATATGCACTTTAAGAAGAAATACATGAATTTCAAAATTGGCAAAGAAATGGTATTAATCCCCCTTTCAAGTAACCAAGAACCCCCATATGTGGAGATCATTGATTTGGATGATGAGATCAACCATATTTATAAAATCATAATGTAAGATGTCAAGAATCTCCATTATTTTAACCAATGAGTGATTTATTAGGAGGATGAGAATTTATCCTTAGACACAAATGACATCACTTATGACCAATGGGTTAAAGAGGCATATGAGACCACTAGTCATAGATGCCACTTGGAATATGAAAAGGCACCAAAGCCCATGAAAACTAGCTTGGTCTAGATTGATCATACTCTAAAATAATGGGTGCATGCTAAGATAAGAAAGGGAAGAAGATACTCTACCTGAGCAAAGGCAAGCTTACATCATTCAAAACATTTGAAGGAAGAAACCCATTAAAACTGTATGTCCATGAACTTGAAGCATACATCCCCAAGGAAATAGATAGGATAGGCATACTAGTATAAACCTTAAGGACCACTACCACACATTGATGGGTAGTGCAAAGGTATAACATGATATCTTGGCCATAGGTAAAGGCAGCCATGTGCACTAGGTTTAGGAGAAGTAATGAGAACTTGGATATGTTAGCATAGTCTAGTGACTTTGACCTTGTGGTGCATGTCCACCTATGCAAAGAGACATGGACTGACTGTGGCATGATTACCCCAAAGAGCTTATGGGTGCATGCATTTTATAGGAATCTAAATACATGGGCTTAGGCATGGTATGTGGTCAAAAAAACACATTGAGAGATAACCAACTAGGATTCCCTTAATGAAACTTTTGTGCATACCTTCTCCTTTTCCTTAAAAAACTTAGAATTAGTCAAGCCATTACAAGTAATTTAGAGGGTAGTGTTCAAAGACACTACCATCCTTGAGGATTGATTAAAATACATGTTAATATAAAATGGGTTGGAACTCCTAAATTTCTTTGAGGAACAAACATTCAATAGTGACTCTAGTGAGGAAGATGATGAAACTTAGAAGGAGTTCTACTATAAAATGCTAACTACTAGAAGAAAGCTCATGTGGCAAGTAGATGATAGCATGCCCAACAAAGAGGACACTACTCATATTTGAATTTAGATAATAGAGGGAACTTTATAGGTCAAGGATTCTTACCTAGAGAAGAATGAGACATACTATGCATCACTAAAGACCATAAAAGTGTAAATCAATGTAGAAGGAAAGCCATATATGGTTACTCTATGTGCCTATTAGTCTAATGAAAAGATGACATGAATCATAAACCTCAAGAAGGAATTCCAAGATTTGTTCCCTAAGACTTATCAAGATATGAAGGGGATCCACCCATGCTTAGGGAACATGATCATAAAGCTAATTGATGGCACAAGATTGGTCAAAAATTTCCCATATTATATGAATCCCAACCTCCATGCCAAGGTGAAAAAAGATAACAATGTTATGCTAGTTTTAGGGATCATTTACCCTATATAAGATTTTGAGTGGGTGAGCCCAATGGTAATAATCATCAAGAAGGATGTGCATATTTTCATTTTCATCGATTAAAAAATGTAAAATGTTTCTTATGTAAATGACCCCTTTCTGAATCTATTCACTGATGAAGTCTTGGAAGGAATCACAAGATATCATATCTACACCTTCATTGATGGGTTCTATGGCTACCACCAAGTCCAAATTGAGGAGGAAGACAAGCCCAAAACAACTTTTAGGAATAAATGGGCTTGTTTTGATTACAATATGATGCCTTTTGGACATAAAAATGTGTCAATTGTGTTCTCCAGAGTGGTGATCACTACATTCAAATATTTCATCCATACGTTCCTTTAAGTCTACCTAGATGATTGGATGTATAGCTTTATCAAGGACCATTATGACATCATATGCCTAATGTTTGAGAGGTGTCAGAAACTTTAGATATCCATAAACCTAAAAAAGTGTATTTTCACAACATCATTTGGAACCCTACTCAAACACATCATCTATAAGGATGGTTTACTCATTGATCTAATGAATATTGCCATCATCATTTAGCTGACTACTCCTTCCACATAGAAAGACATTCATGCCTTTCTTGGCCATTATGGATATTAAAAAAAAGTGAGTTATGAAAATATTAAAGTGCCACTAGAAGAGCTTCTACTCAAATATGGACCATTCTAATAGGGTAAACCATAAGAGGATGGCTTTGAGACCCTTAAGCTCAGATTATCTAGCATGCCTATCTTACAGTTCGCTGACTAGATAACACCTTTTCATGTCCATGTCAATTATTCTAACTCTATTATTGGCATAATCTTGGCACATCTTGGTGAAATAAAAATAGATCATCCCATCTACTTCACTAGTATAAAGTTAACCTCAACAGAGTAAAATTACACAATGATAGAGCATAAGGTGCTCACCATAGTCTATGCCTTACAAAAAATTAGAAAATATTTGTTGGCAAGCCAATTCATTTTTTTCATTAATCATGATGTGCTCAAGTACCTTGTAAACAAGGCTATTTTACATGGGTGCATATTTAGATGGATATTTTTATTTTAGGAGTTCTAGTTCTCCATTATGGTTAAGCCTAGAAAGCAGAACTTAGGGTTAGACCATTTATCTCACATCAATTTTTGAAATGAAATGGAACCTATTGAGGATGACATTTTGGATGTGAAACTATATATATTCTATCACATCTCTATGGATTTTGTGGATATCACCACCTTTATAACATCTAGAGTTACACTATAGACAATGACAAATAAGGAGAA
The DNA here is from genome assembly GCA_037957365.1 of Torreya grandis. Classification (NCBI taxonomy): domain Eukaryota; kingdom Viridiplantae; phylum Streptophyta; class Pinopsida; order Cupressales; family Taxaceae; genus Torreya; species Torreya grandis. The sequence goes on along the minus strand of JARHVA010004771.1, from coordinate 311,905 downwards.
GAAATAACTAGTAGATCACATTGCCCCCTTTCAACTCATCAGTGGAATTTTTTTTAGGATAATTAGAGATGAATTACTACACTAATGTGTCATGAAGTATGAAAGATACTCCATCTTACAAAAGGTGCATGAAGGTATAACATGAGGACATTGTGTTGGAAACGCAATGGCAAGAAAAGTGTTGTAGTCAAGTTTATGATGGCCAAGACTATTCCAAAATGACAAGAATCATGTCAAGGAATGTGATATATGCTATTGCATATGGAATCCCAACCATTAGGATGATATGCCTCTCATCCCTATTCTTGCCTAGGTGCCATTTGAAAAATGGGCCATTAATTTTTTTGGGCTGATAACTCCTATAGCATAATGTACATGTGCAAGGTATATTTTGGTGGCCATAGGTTATTTCACCAAGTGATCCAAGGACCCACTAATAAAATATTGTATAACCACCATATTCATACCCTTCATATAAGAAATCATAATAATCACAATAGCTACTTAATCAGTCTTTCCAATAATAGGAGAACTCACTTTATTAATGAAATGGTGCACATCTTATTAACTGAGTATATGGTGGCACATGACAAAATGACCCCATATCATCCATAATAAAATAGAATAGTCAAGGCATTTAAAAAAACACTAGGAAAATGCCTCACAAATATATGTGGCATTAGTTATAAAGATTGGGATGATCGAGTGTCAGCAATGTTATGAGCATATCACATAACCTACAAGTGCTTTAATAAGGCTACATCATTTCCACTAGTGTTTGGCATTGAGATGATCATATCAATGGAATTATTGGTGCCATAATTGTACATCACATGCATTAGATGATTAAATGACCAAGACTCACTAAATTCAAGGTTGGAAGACTTAGAATGTTTAGATGAGACATGTGCCCAAGCAAAGTGGAGTCAAAAATAGAAAAGGTGTACTAGATGCTCTAACATGATAAGCATATAAAGAACAAGGTGCTAATAGAAGGAACATTTATTTTTCTCTATGACCCTAAGTATTTAAAACACCTAGGCAAACTACAAATAAGGTGGATGGGTCCTTATATCATCCACTGCATATTGGAGATAGGTGCATGAAAGTTACGCATGTTGACTAGTGAAATGCTAGTAAGGAATTTCAATGGGAATCAATTGAAGCTATATCATTAGGATGGTGCTTGAACCATGAGAACACTAAATTCTTGGCCACTAGTGAGTTTGATTTTATATGACCAAAGTAACATTTGACACAAGATAAATAGTTTTGTTTTCTTTTATTCTTTAGGAAATACTGTAAAGAGTGAATAAGTGGTGATTTGAAGCCCATCAGGATAATAAGCTGACACTGCACTCATAATTCTAGTCAAGTGAGTCAAGAAATTGTACTTTATAATAACATAAGGCTATACACCTAAGTTTTGGGTGAGTGAGGATATCCATAATTAGACAAAAGAAGTGTACGAAACCACCATGTGTTAGATTATAGATGTAGGGCACTTTCAAACCCCTAGGTAAACATTCATCTAGTCTTTCATGCATAAATACAACTAGTTGAGTCAATTCCTTTCAATTTATAAAGTCCTTGAGGCCATACATCTATGTGGTGAGCACATGAAACTCACCAGGCTTGAGGGGAATATGAAAAACATTGAGGTATGCAAGAGATAGATTACAGTGCCCTAGAGGTCCAAGGAAGAACTACTCTAGCATTAATGTGCATAATGCTAGTTGGGTGAGTTGAACCCATTTTCTTTCTAAGAACCTAAGGCTAATCACCTAAGTTTTAGGTGTAAAGAGGTTTCTAGACTTAGATTAAATATGATATAAGTGAGGGCACACAACATGATCATATGTAAGAGAAAAAGTGAAGACACACAACATGATCATGTGAAAGAGAACATAAGGGGAGAATCAAGTGATGTAGGTCTAGAGTAAGGGATTTGTATGGGGTAAGATAGTCCAAGGTAATATAAAGTGTAAAAACTAACCAAGATAGATAAGCAAGCTTGAAATAGAGGTGTAGCTAGAAGAGAAGGTGGAACTAAGGAGGCTAAATTAGGAGTATGTGAGGTGTTGTGTCTAGGTTACCATATTGAAGGCAAAGGTCACACCAAGAGAATAAAGTGAAGAAGGAGATTCATCATAGATAGCTAGCATCCACCCAAATTTGAGTGGCAAGTGACCATTTAAACCACAAGTCACTTCACTAAAATACCATTAGGATTATTAAACAAGGTGGCAATAGAGGAACAAAGATCCATAGTAAATGAGTTGGTGGTAGAGGATTTTCATCTATTTCATGAAATGTTATGGAGTTCAATAAATCTAAACACTACCATACCATTAATGTACATGCATTAAAGATGGTAGATGGAAGTAGGGTATAAAATATCATGTAGTTGACTAGTTTCTATTAAAAACTTTGTGTAAACTTGAAACATCAAGAAAACTAAAGAAAACCAGTGAACTAGAGAGCTGAAGCATAAAAACCCTATTAGAGAAAGAATCTGAGCACCCCTAGGCACTTAGAGTGAATTACTATGATGTTTAAGAAATTATGCTCATAGTAAGATTGGTGTAGGGAGTTATAAAAAGAGATTCCTACAAGAACTAGTTAGAGGAAAAGTGAGTTACCATCAAGGATGCTATTAATGGTATATGAAGCTTGTAACCAAATATATAGTCATAGGTCTCATGACTATGAAGAACCAAGAACCATTCAAGGATTTGACAGACCTAACCTACCATGATTCAACACTAGTAGATTCAAGATGGGTAAGAAGTGGAAGGGATCAAGTCTATAGTAATAAGATCTAAAGTGGGCACACGTAGTGGTAAAAGCAGCCCCTAAAAGAATAATAGTGTTATTGGTAAAAGGCATTATCATTATGCAAGTCAACACTGAGGCACTAACAAATATGTATTATCATACAATGAAATTTTCCCTAGAAATCTTAGTAGGGGAAAATTGGAATTATTTTATGCACACCTACCAAATGAAGGAGTACAACCATCATACTTCTAACCATGCATAAAACCTATCACCATATTAGATGGTGGGTATAGGGAGTAATATAAAGTAGGGATCAACATTATTTGATGTTTCCATTTGAGACAAGTTAATAGCCTCTAGTGTAACTTAGCTTTATGAGTTAACATGCTTTGGAAATCTAGAGGAACTCATTCAATTATTTCTATCATGCATCCATAAAGACCACATATACTTTTTGGGGAGGAGCATAAGGATATTATCACACCTTATTGGAAGGATAACTAGAGTCCTAAACATTGAAAAACACATCCATGATATGATTAATGATGATGAATAGGTGAAATGTGTGGAAAAGATCTTGAGTTATTACAAAGGGGGATTCACATTCCTCATCAAATATTGTAAATACCCCAACATGAGAGTGGCATCACACCACATGAGCATGAATATTTTCCCCGAAGATCAATGGACTAATGTTATAAACTTACCTCTACATTTCCTACCATATGGCATAGGTTGTAAAATTTAACATTGCAAAATTTATTACTAAAGATTTTGTGAATAATATGCTAAAGTGCCACATGATGAAGGGGACATTAGGTTGGGGACCATTCTAATTATTATGGTCATGGAGGAAATTGGCATACTAGATGGGGATGAGGACAATCTATGGATTTTTATAGAATATAATGACTCCCTGGAGTATAAATACAAAGACTTCACTTTCCCTAGCTCTTTCAATATAAAATATAAGGCTTGCATGATGGGGTGATGTGAGAATTATATAGAGGCATTTGAGCTCAAGTGGTGCATCCCCTAGGATCTCCCCAAGAGCCTATATGGAATGGAAATCTTTGCCATTATGGAACACTTCTATATAATAAAATTGTTATTAGCTTATGGAAACATATCAGGCTAGTTGAAGCTCTCATATACCTTTTAAACCAAGTACTTTAGGGAAATGCTTAGAATGATCCCTAATGTGAAATAATTAGATATTTTGGTGAGGTGAATATACATGAAAAAGAATAGGTTGTGGTTATAGTTCATGTGCCTAGATGGGAAGGAAACAAGGGATGAATATGTTGATTCAAACTGCATTGACATCCACCCCTTAAGGAAGTTACCATACTCAAGCACATCCATAGGTTATACTTGAGATGAAATAAAGGAGGAAGGGACATAATGATGAGTAGACCATTGACCTCCCATTAGGATCAATGATGAAGGAAAATTGGTGCTAGTTAAAAATAAGTCTCCCAAGAAGAAGAAAGGGGAGACACTTGAGGAGATTGAGGAGTGCATAAATTTTAAGATCACCTCAAGTAATGAAGCCTCTCTATTAGCCCCCATAATAAATAATGTGAAGTTCATGATAAATACTTATCCTATCTCAAAAGGGAAGAAAAAGAAGCCAAAGTTCCCATTTATGACACCCACCATCACCCTAGTAGACATAAAGGCACAAAAAGAATTAGAGGAGGTAGAGATAGGGAAGGGCATGTACATTGTGCTAAAACAAGATGACTCCTCATCTAGTGAGGAAACTCTCCCACAACCCCAAAGTGAAGAGGTGAGGTAGGAAAAATCATGAACGAAGCTTGGCCTTAGTGACATGGACATTCGAAAGGTGTGAGAGTTGTAGAAGAAGAATGAATAAATGAGGAAGGCTAATATGATGGAGAAAGGGATTTAGAGAGTTGAGGAAAAATAAAAAAACACATCAAAAGGAGAAATAAAGGAATATCCTATCATAATGTAAGTACATGATGCTCTTTAAGGTGGCACTACTAATACACTTGGAGAAGTAGGACCATCAAGTGCACCAACCAAGGAAACCATAACATAGCATTTACAAGATGAAGAGGAGTTGAGGCACAAATAGGAGAAGATGGGCCTTAATCAAGATCATATTGAAGTGGTGATGGAGTTGTATCACAAGAGATAGGCCATGAGGGCCAAGGGCATAATCCAAGTATAAATTCATAAAGTAAAGGATGAGGAGATAAGGGTCGAGGAGGAAAGAACTACCATGATCATGAAGAAGAGGAAGGAAAAAATAAAAAAGGCCGAAAAGGAGAAGGCCATGAAAGAAAAATAAGAGAAGAAGGTTGTTGTAAGCATGAAACCCATTAAAGATAAAAAATTAAAGGCACATAGTGATTACACTATCCCAATAAAGGAAGCTAAAAAATAGGTGCACATTAGTACTAAAGGGGTGCTTGGAGATAAAGAAGGTGATGTTGGTTCCTTAAAGGAATAAACAAAAAGGGAAAGGAAAAAATAGGATGGCATTGAGAAGGAACCTATGGAGGTTCTCACCAAGGAGAAATAGGAAGAAGAAGTAGATGAAGGGGCAAAGTCTAAAGAAGAAGAAACCCTATAGGAAAGAGAGGAAGAATAAGGCACCAAATAGGGTAGTAGTGTAAGTGAAGAGGAATAGGAGTAGATAAAGCTATCCATAAATAAATAATAATTTGAGCCAAGCTATCGAGAAAAGTCACAAAAGGGGTATACCCAAGCTAAGGACTTCTACATGTTAGAATACATGCTCTCTAGAGCTACAATAACATTGACATGCCATCAAGTGTCATTTTCACTTTATTGCTATATGGATGAGTGTTAGTTCAAGGTACCAACAAAATTAATATGGAGTAATAAAAAACTAGAAAAGGGGTATGACTACCAACTCATCAACCCTTAGGATATGAACCTAGTAAGGTTGGCTAACACCCTCCTTAAGATGGCTTCTAAGGTAGTATGTAAGAACATTAATAATAATTTTTGTACCATAAAGCGGAAAGATATAGTGTTGAATCTAGAGGAAGAAATTAATGCCTTGAAGCTCAAGCTCAAGAAATTGGTTGAGTGTGTTAAGGAAGTAGAGCCATCCCTTTTAGATGGTATTGACACTTGCAAAATGTCTGAGGTTGATAAGGTGTATATGATGGTTGAACAAATGCTCCCTTAGATGAAGCTAGTGTAGGAAGAGGAAGAATACCCTTATAAAGCCATAGAGAAAGAGCTTAATAAAAATTTAAATGAGCTAGAGGACCTATTTTCAAGGATACAAGAGCATGTAGATGATGTTGATGTCATATTTTTTAACTTTTCCACCCAAGCATCAATCATTGATGTGCACCTCCAAAAGGTGAAGGGGAAGAAGGATGCATTGATAAAGTAAGCATCCATTATTATTATGGTTGAGTGCACATAAATAATAGCATAGGTTAAAAAATTGATCTCCAAACTAAAGACTTGGGAGCAACACCTAGAAGAACTCTTTCCTATCTTCCAGACAAAGGTGAGTGAGCAAGGAGCCATCCTAGATGGAAAGGTCCAAAATGTAAAGGAAAGCCTAGAGGCCTTATGTAAAGAACAAGACAACACTGGTGTATTCATGATCAAGGCTACCTCTATAGATATTGATAGTGCCATCTAATAAATCAAGATTTTAATCTAGGGATTCAAAGACTTTAGGGTAGAATTATAGCAGATTATGCCCAAATTTTACATAGCTAAGGTGCTAGAAGGATAGTTCAAAGGTGGACTAACATTTTTATATTGGGTAATGTTGGGCCCCATTTCATGCTAAATAATGGATCCATGTCAACTCACCAAACACATAATCATAAGGTACTAATGGAGAGTGGTTTCTATTTTATATTCTAGCAATGCCAGTTTTTTGGTACATAACAATTCCAATCAGCATGAGAAGTAGGCACAAAGGATAACGACCACACATTAAAGACAAGTGGCTCATTTTTAATCACATAATATTGGGAAGTAAGTGCATGGGACAATGAATACACATTAAAGACAAATCATAGTAGAGGTGGTGGGATGTGTACCTCTAATTCTAGATTAGCAGTTGGTGTGCTCCATTCCCCATGATCTTAGGACACTCTAAAGCTTATAATAGGAATCTAATTTTAGTTGAAGAGGAGAGGCAAACTAGAGTAGTGAAACTTTGGTAAACTATTTTTGGATAGTTACATTAGTTAGAACTTATTTGGTATGTTCTTTGATGCTCCCCCTTGTAATGCTTGAGTTTTCCTATGAGTTTGGGCCTTAGAATTTTATGTTGAGCACTTGGTCAGTTTATTTGGACTATGTATGCATTATTTTTTAACTTGTTTAATGAATAATGCTTTGTGTAAATAGATAATGAACTAATGTTTTAAGTCTTCAATTTCTCATTGATTACATGCTTTATTCTATGAAATTATGTTGATCTATCATAATTTCCTAACCTGGATTGTTTATGGTGGGCATGTAACTAGTAATAAATCTTGCATCCCTTATAGGAAATGTCTAAGTGTGGTTAAGACCCTATTCCCTGAATTATACCCATGCCTAAGTGTACGACCATGCCTAAGTATCTTAACCTAATACCTTATTGTCCCTTAAGTTCTTGAATGACATTTACCCTATAAAACCTAAGGCTTGTGCCTATACATGGACAACCATCATTACACTAACCCAAGCCCTTGAAGAATAGAGTTGTGCCATGGTACAACTAGTCCAACATAGACCCCGATACCTTTTATATTGTTTTTTTTGGTGAGAACATAAGGTTTATGCCTTATGTATATTAATTCCATCATATTCAAATGATAAATATTGAGTGCCATAGGAATCATCAGGGCCTATGTTCCCATTGAACAAGCCTAAATCTGACATATATAGCTAGGAAGGCACGTGACTAGGCCCATGGCTGGAAGATGGACTTTTATACAAAAAGGAATGAGAAGTATATTATTTTAGAAAGACATTAGTTGTTTATGAAAATAATTATATTCCAATAAAAAAATCCTACCTAGTAATGGTATTCACATCTCAGAAGTTGTGACACTACATGTTGAACAACAAGACCATTGTTATATCTAATATTAATAAACTCATATACATCTTCTCCAAAGCTGCATTAACTACCTACATTATTAAGTGGGTAATGTTGTTGATTTTTTTTCAAAATTGATTACCCACATTAAAAATAAATCAAAGTCCAAGTTTTAGTATATTAAATTTTTAAAAAACCAGTACCATATACCAAGTTGCTTACTTTTGGTTTCCTAGATGAGTTGATCTTGACCTTGGATGAATCCTCTAGTGAGTCATAGAAATGGTACTTATTATTTTATATTTCCTTCCCCTATCATGAATATGGATATGTTATTATTTTCATTACATATTAGGGTTATCACATTCCCAAATATTTTCATATTAGTTTCCTTTGTGACAACAAAATGGCTAAATATGAGGCACTCATTTGTAGATTATGTCTCATAGTTTAATGGAATGTTAATTAGTTGGTTGTTTATGGGGATTCCTAATTAATTATTAATTAGACAATAGACTGATATTAGACTAAACATGAAAATATTATTCATTGAAAATTTATGTTATATACTCTCAAAAATCACTTTGAACACATACAATTTGAGAAAATACCAAGAACTAACAATAAATTATTAGATGCAGTGGTGATAACTGGTTCTTTGATAGACATGGTAGATCATGCCCAAGAATAATTGTTTCTCATTGAACATATTTTCAAGCCAATGTATTGTTATCCAAAATAAAAAATGATATATGATATTTTTGGTCTCACTACATCTTGGTACTATTACATTTTAACCTACCTCCAAGAGCAAATTTTTCCACCAGACCTTTCTAGAAACTAACAAAAATATTGTATTCACAATGCATCCTATTATAACTTACTTGGTGAAACTCTTTATCAAAGAGGTTATGATGGACTCTAATTCATTAATGAACTTTGGAAGAAACTAAATTAGCATTTAAATACATGTATAAAGGGATCTCAAGATCCCACAACAATAGAATGGTCCTTGACAAGAAGCTACTTCATATTCATTATTTTTGTCCTACCATGGAATCAAATGAATATATGTATGTAAATAAATGTGTGGAATTCCAAAAACATGGAATTATAATTCATTCTCCTTTTCAATCACATAAATAAATCACTAATTATTTATCATTCTCAATGTCAGGAATAAATCTCATAGGGAATATTGATCATACCTCTTCTAATGGCCACAAACATATTCTTACTACTATTGAGTATTTCACTAAGTGTATCAGGGCCATTCCATTCACTTATGTGACCAAGAAGAAAAATTTCAAATTCATTTTAAACTACATAGTCTACAACTATGGCATTCACTATAACATTATTTATATTAATGGAAAGTCCTTGAAGAAAAAGAATGTAAAATCCCTCTGTGCCTAATTCCATATCAAACACATATTTTACACACTTTATTACCCTCAAATTAATTGCCAATATGAATCCTCTAACAAGACCATTGTCACAATCCTTATAAATATTTTTAATGTTTTTGGCCATGATTGGCACTTGTAGTTATTTCCCACACTTAGGGATTATCCTTATAATATTCATACCCCAACATGAGCCACCCCATATTCCCTAGTATTTGGCTCTAAAGTTATTCTTCCTATTGATATTGAGTTGCCTTCCCTACATATTTCATTATAATACATCATTGACAATGAGGAATATAGACTAGCTCAGTTACAAGAACTAGAACTCCTAGATGAGAGATGGGTAGTTGCATAGAATAATATTAAATCCTATCAAAATAAACTATGTTTTTGATATAAAAAATTCATTGAATCTAGACAATTTTAATTTGGTGACCTTGTGATAAAAGAAAATCAGAAAAATACCAATGTAGAGTAAACAAATAAAAGTAAATTTAAGCCAGCTTGGATTGGTCCATTCATTATCATAGACAACTATAAGTCTGGAGCATAGATATTGTCTAACCCATATGGGCAAGATCTAGATGAGCATATAAATATTATGCATCTCAAGTGGTTCTATGATTGATGTACTTAAACATTGTCAATGAGGACCCTTTCTTGGGGGGCAAGTCTTGTTCCATTCCCTTCATGTCTTTTCCATTGAGTTAGTCTCAATATTTTTATCCATTCCATCAATCATCCTAGTATTTATTATGATCAAATATGTATAATAGTAGCATTACAAAAATAAAATTAAAAGGATATTCAACAAGTAGTTTTGATTTGGTCATCATCAACACATTATTGTAGGTAGTGTATGTGCATCCTTCGGCATTGTTTTCCTATGTATTGGATCCTATAATAGCATATTTTTAATATTAGACCAATCTTATTAATTATTATTTCATTGATACCTTTCACATAATAAACTTACTATTATTTAATCATTTCATGATAGTTACACTATAATGTCTTGAGGTCCATTCAAACTATGTAGGTAGTGCTTAGTTTTGTATGTCATCTCAACCACCCCTATCATCAAACTCTTACCATTTTTATATATTTTTATTCCATGCTCTCACCATTTTTTATCATTCCCCATTATATACATATTTTTTGTGTTTTGAACCCATACCCAAGGTTACTTTTCCCTTTGCTAGATGATTCCTTGTACATTTACTTATGTCCCCTTTTGTGCCTTAGTCCAGAAAAATCCCAAAACATTCAAATATGTCAAAAACCCAAAAAAATAGTTTATATCTCTTAACAATACATTTATTTTATATTATATAAAATCCAAAAAAATATAATCGAAACATTTGATAATTCCAAAAATGTTTTACTACCTCAAAATGTTTGACACCTCTGATATCTTGTTAGCTAGTAGGTATTCCTCTTGATTATGTTCTACATGGCACAATTTTAGTGTGATGTGATTGAATCCCCTTTAACAAATGCATATTTCATAGGTAATAACCATCTTATTTAGACGCATTTCATACACTTGTGTCATCATTTCTCCAATCCATGATCTTGCCATTTTGCGAAGCAATCCATGCTTTTGCCATTTTATGAGCCAATCCATGCCCTCACCATTTTGTGAACCATATACAATACACTCTTTCCATTTTGTGAAAAATATTTTAGTATATCACACTTATATTTCCTTACTTTTCATCAATTTTCTTATGTCTCATTCCTAGGAGAACTATGTTTGGCTTGAAGTCTACAATGGACTATATACGCAGTGATTCGATGTATGGGGCATCTAGGGTTAGTTTTAAAACTTAATTCCTTTTATTATATCCACCATTATATTAAATTTTATGACATTTTATATCTACACTTACCTCAATATAAGGAGCAACATCTAAGAGTAACACATTCTTGCCACACACACACATGCAACCAATTTAATTAATTTTTTGTTTACTATTTTTGTATGTTTTGGTGTGCATGTTTGTTTGTTTGTTTGTTTGTTTTTTTGTGTTTATTATATTAAAATTTTAGTATTTTTTTTTTTTCATAATACTTTACTCTTAGGTATTTATTATTTATATATTTATCTTCAATCATGAGTATTTGTAGTTTGAACTAGTTTTGGTTTTATGCATTGTATTTTCTACTTAGGTCTTGGTCTATCATATATTGATCTTGAATTTTAAAACATTTTCCTATAACCTAGGCCATATGCTTGTGGAAAACACTATAATCTTGATTTATTAATAATTATGATGCATCTTATCACATACAAAATTAAAAATCAAGAGTTGGAGTATTAATAGCCATGTCACACCAAGAAATCCCCCAACACTCTTTATTATCCCATGATCTAACCAAAAGAAATTCCATAAAATGGTTATATATATGCTACTCATGATACTTATTAACAAAAGATCATATATAATCAGACATAACCCATTTTACATCATGATATAATTTCAATATCCCATGCCAAATCATAATCAAATCATGGTCATGCCCATCAATTCTACCCTATTTGGGGCAAATTACCATTCCAAGCTCACCACTTTCACCCTATTTGGAACACTTCAAATCATGATACCTTTTTTTTGGGTGTATTTTTCCTTATCTGATTCTGCTCAAGGAAAAGTATACCTTCCTTGTCATTGGTAGTCACCCTATATACTTTTATTCTTTGGATTGTGTCATTTCCTATTTTAGAGGGCTTGTTCACTCACTCTTCTTCTATTGACTATGTTGTTTCTTATTTTCTATGGCTTGTCTGCTCACTCTTCTTTTCCATACCATGGTTTTTACTCATTTTGATGGCATGTCTACTCATCTTATTTTCTAACCACACCCTATATGGGGTAGCTAGAGCTTATCAATAAACCATTCTCTAATCATTATTTAATTATTATATCAAGCACCATATAGGGAATCAATTTGAACATATTTATCTATAAAATTCAAAAACCAAATTCTTATAATTATCAACAAATATTTTTTTATCATTCTTCAATTATTATAGTGAATTTTTCATTCTTTAAAAAATTATTACTTCAACTTGTTCTCAAAATGCTTTCTCAACTAAGGGAAAATGTAAAAACTTCATTTTAATCACTTTCATTTTGAAATTTCACATGGAAATGAATTTCTAGAACAATGCATGAAAATGTCATTTTAATTCAAACTAACTGTATAATTTACCATGCATATTCTGAATCACTTTGGTGCATTACTAATTGGGGAAATAAACCATTTTGTGTCATTTATTTCTTATACAATGTCTTGAATCATTTCCATGAATTATAAATGTTATTCCAAATTAAATTAAATTAAATATTAATATGAAAAATAACATTACCAATGTCACCTTTCTTCTAATTATTCATTAATTTATAAGTAATTAATGTACTCATTTTCTTCTAATTATTAATTAATTAATATATTTAAATTTTTATTGTTATTAATTAATTAATTAATTATAGTAATAAAATAATTTTGGATCTTTTAAAATTATCTATTTTATTAAATCAATAAATATAATATTACCTCACATTGATATTATCAATAGGAAAAGTGTGCAAGTTAAAATAATATCAACTCTCACTTATACACTCAATTTCATAGCATGCAAAATTCATTTATACATTCTAATCCATAATCAACACAAACTCTTATGTTTTCAATCAAGGAGATGTGATGACTCATTCTCAACCCTACATCTCAATCAAGATAAATAATTATCATTATTTTGATAAATTTATACATACAAACTTCATATTCCATTTTAGAGGCTTGTGAATATTTACTTATTGATTATCCTGAACTTATTATTCTCTCAATTGCCGATTGCTTAATGAAATTATCCATATAACAATAAGTACCACCTATTTTGGATATAATGACATTGTTGAAGACTCTTTAGCTCTATAATATAAGCCTATTCCACTTGCAATCCAATTTTGAAGGTAAATCCATTGAAAAGGTATAACTATTGCATTATGTTTTTATATTTTTAATGCTTTCTTAGACCTTGTCCAATCACAAAGATTGATCTTGAGATACATTATTGTTAATTTGTTTTTATTGTATATCTATAATAATGAGTAGACTTCTATAAAATTATTGATCTAAAAATAGTAATATAATTAATAATCTCTAAAAATATAATATGAAATATTCTAATAGTTATTACAATCTCAATCACTATCCCACGATTTGGGAGTATCACACTAATATTTATAGTGCCACTAGGGAAACTCCATTCTGTATAGTCTATAACTCTTAATTTGTCCTACCACTAGAAGTGAAGTTAGCTTCAATTAAAATGTATCTTCCTCGTATTATTCACAATTAATAATTTAGTGAATTCCACCTTCACTCTTTAGATCATGTAGGTAAAATACATGTTAGTACTCTCCAACATAATTTCTAGTATAAGACTTGCATAATAAGGAAAAGAACAAGAAATTTAAAATTTAAAAGTTTGATCTCCAATATTTAGTGTTTAAATTTGATTAAACCCATGAAAAAGATCAAAAAAAATGACAAAAATAGTGTAGTTACCTTATTAAATACATGTAGTATAATAATATTGTTTTGGTATATTAAATACCATATTTGTAGATTTCTTCTTATGTAATTTTTTAATTCACATATTCTAGATTTATGATGTGTCACACCTCTTTTGTCCATTTTTAAGGGAATTTTTGAGTTACATTTCACATATAAATCCATCCACACTTTTCACACACTTTCACCACCTTTATGGATATTAGTGACAGTAAGAACACACTAAGAATGTTTTCCAAGGCTATGATGGAGTCTTCTAGTAACTCCTTTTATCCCACTCACTCTATTTTAAAGAGCTCTCTCCTTTATCATTCTAAAACTTGAGATATATTTATTATCTCTTGAATTTAATTCTTACTTATCATTATCTAATATATTACCTTCTATTCATGAATATTGTAGTCTTGGAGAATATTGTTGTAAGCCTTCCTTCTTAATGCACATGGGGTTTTCTTTTGTTGATTTAGTTCCCCTACTTATCCCTTTGTGTCTCAATTATCTTAGTGTGGATTATTTTTGAGGTTATATTTTATGTTTTTTATTCATTTACTTGTTTCAACATTATTTTTAAAGGTCATATCATTTATTTTTAACATGGTACGAGAAAATGTTTTGTTTTAATGTTGACTTGAGAATGTGTAGGTTTATGGGCAGAGAAGAAGAAAAGAATACTTTTTTTTATGATTTTTCAGATATCTTAATAGTTTTGGTATTTTTATTGATTTAATTGTTAGCATATTATTGTATTTACCTTAGGTTATTTACTAAGGTAATATATTTTGGTTAGTTGCCTTAACCACTTTGGTTAAGAGGTTAGTTGTTTATTCGGCCTTTGTTATTTCATGCAAGCCGACATAGGTTAGTTTTATTATACCCGTCTCATGCTTCACGGGTATTTCATTTATTTGCCTATTTAATAGGCCTTCATGCTTGGTTGAACGTTGAATGTGTGCTCTGCTATTCTCAATCTCATTTTCTCTCTGTATTTTATTTAATCTAATATGGTATCAGAGCCTATGGTTTGTAGAACCTGAGTGAAGGTTTGTGGAAGCTAGAGAGAGGTCGGTGTCTTGCCAGGGAGGAGCTTCAGGCGCCCAGTGGAGAGCTGAGGAGAGAGAAAGCATCACGGAATTCGGAAAACTCAACCAAAAGGTCTGAAAATTGCCAGGAAGCATCAGAAGGCTAAATAAGACCCAAAGGAAGCAAAAACAAGCTGTTTTAGAGGCTCAGAAGCCTATGTTGAATTTATCTTGTGCTGGGCGCCGTACGGATTCAGCAAAATCAGAAAAATTCATTTCTTCATCTTTTGCAGCGAAACAAAAGTCTAAATTGCAAGTTAAATCAAAACTAAGACACTGGTGAAAACGGTTTGCAATTTGGTTGAGAAACGGGCTCAGAATCTTCGCCTGAAGTTTCAGAGGTAGGCCAATTTTCTGATTGGCTGAATTTTTTTATAAAATTTTTAGCCTAAAGTTTTTAATATTTCAATTATTTTTATTTTTTAATTGAAATAAATCAAAACTTTAGCCAATAAGGGTTATTGGGGACCTACCGCTGACTAATAATCACGGAAGCATCCGGAAAGCTAAAAATTTTACCGTTTTCTGGGTTTTTTATCTGGATGTCAACGGAGAAAGAATTTTTTAAATCAAAATTGTAGTTTTCCCGATTTAATTATTTCAATGGTAGATTTTTTGTGATCTTGCAAACGGTATTGAGTTTGTTGCTGAAAACTGTTAAGGTTGTTCAGTGTCAATATAGAATCAGTTTGTAGAAGGAATTTTTTTTTAAAAAAAAAGGTCATTATAGTTTTTCCGATTTTATCATTTTCATGAAAAATTATGTAAAATGGCTAGTATTCAACACCTGTTACTACCAGATTCTCAAAAATTGGCTGGCAAGAACTTTAGTTTGTGGAGTCACAAGGTTTTGACAATATGTGAATATTTGAATAGTGATCAAATAGTGCTCGGTAAAGAGCAAAGGCCTACCACTGCTACCAATGACTATGATAAACGTCATCGTGAGGCTCTCATGTTGTTAAAATTGTCAGTAGTAGATAATCTAATCTCAGAGGTCAGAAATGCGACTATAGCATCAGATTTATGGAAAACTTTATCTTCAAAATATCAGGGTTCTGAAGTCGGTAGAGTGTTGTATTTGAAGAATTTGTTGTTTTCCACTATGATGCAGGAAGGTGGCTCCATTTTTGAGTTTTTATTACAGATCAAGGACATCAGTGACCAGTTGAAAGCGGTGCAGAAACCTGTTGATGAGCAAGATTTGATTGCTCTTGTTATGCAAAATCTTCCACCATCATTTGAGTCATTTGTGGAGTCCTTGCACATGATTGCTAAGATGCAGACTTTGGATTTTGAAACATTGTCTACATTGCTATTGCAAAAGGAGAGACGACAGGAGCATGCAGTATTGTCTACATCCACTTCCACAAAGAGTGCATTCTTTATTAAGGAAAAGGGTAAGCAGTCTAGTAAAAATAACTATCCATCAGAATCTTCACAAGTAAGTGGTAATAAGAGATCTAAATGGAAATGTTTTTACTGCAAGAAACTTGGTCACCTTAAGAAAGATTGTAGGAAAAGACAACATGATATGGCTAACCCCAGAAAGAAAGCTCATCATGCGAATGTAGCTGAAGGTGAAGGCAAGGAATCACCAGATTTTGCTTTCATGGCTTCCAGTGGTAATTCTGTGGTGGATCGAGCTTGGTACTTTGATTCAGGGGCATCTCGCCATTATACATGCCATAAGGACTGGTATGTGGATTTTGTTGAAGATAATAGTAGTAATGAATCTGTATCTTTAGGAGATGGTACAACATATTTTGTGAAAGGATTTGGTAATGTTCATATAAGTTTTAATGGTATAGTAAATTATACATTCAAGAATGTTAGGTATGTACCGGATATGAACAAAAATCTTCTTTCAATCAGTGAGATCACCTCAAAATCTGATTTTGTTGTAAAATTTCAAGAACAACAATGTTTAGTCACCACTAAATAGAACAAGATTATTGCTGTTGGGATCGGTGAGAAAGGCTTGTATAAGCTTGCAGATCCAATCAAAGCAAAGGAAAGTGCACTTGCAGCGGTTGATAGCACAAGTTCACTATGGCATGAAAGGTATGGGCATTTAAATTTTCAGTATTTGACTACATTGAGTAAGACTAAGATGGTTAAGGGGATTCCTTCTATTCGGCATAGTCATCATGTATGTATTGGATGTCAGTTGGGGAAGCAAGTTAGACATTCATTTGATGTTGGTAAAGCTTCGAGAGCAAACGGAGTATTGGATTTGGTACATGCGGATTTGCATGGTCCAATGCAGACACCTACCCCTTCTGGTGCCCGTTATTTCTTATTACTGGTTGATGATTTCTCTA
Source organism: Torreya grandis (assembly GCA_037957365.1). Lineage (NCBI taxonomy): Eukaryota > Viridiplantae > Streptophyta > Pinopsida > Cupressales > Taxaceae > Torreya > Torreya grandis. Next base: position 294,666 of record JARHVA010004771.1, on the reverse strand, counting down.
GGAAAAAGTGGGTATACTTTCTAGTAAAGAAATCTGATTGTTTTTCTAACTTTCTTACTTGGAAAGCTATGGTTGAAAAACAGGCAGGACAGCCAGTGAAATCTCTTAGAACGGATAATGGGGGTGAGTTCATCTCAAAACAGTTCAAGGAGTTTTGTGCCACTGAAGGCATACACAGACAATACACTACACCTTACACTCCACAGCAAAATGGAGTTGTGGAAAGGCGTAATAGGACGGTGATGGACATGGCTCGCTGTATGGTCCAAAGCAGAAATGTCCCATACAGGTATTGGGTAGAGGCAGTGAATACAACAGTATACATCCTCAACAGAAGTCCTACAAAAGCTTTGGAGAATTTGACTCCAGAGGAGGCTTGGTCAGGTCGAACTCCAGATGTAAGTGATTTCAGAATTTTTGGTTGTGTAGCTTTTGCAGTTATTCCTAGTCAAAAGAGAAAAAATTTGGATGCAAAAAGCAAAACATACATGTTTGTTGCATACAGTGATCAGTCAAAGGCCTACAGATTACTTGATGTTTCTACTAACAAAGTTGTGGTAAATAGAGATGTCATAGTAAATGAACAAATGCCATACTTCACAGCAACTGGTCAAGTTTCGGATATTGAGTCATTGTTATCTAATGATTCTATTATTAGTCATAATGTGAAAAATGAGCAGGATTCTTGTTCATCAGTGGAATCACATTCCAGGGAGGGAATTGATACAGGTCACTGTGAGGTTCTAGCATCACAACCAAAGAAGCCAAAGTGGTATACTACCACAATTAAAGCACTAAAAGAAGGAAACTTGCCACAAGGTGTGGAAAGTAGAAGACTGAGATCGGGAAAGCAGTTTGGTAATAGAGGTGAGCATGTTAATCTTGCTCTAACAACTGATGTTTCACAAGTATTTGAGCCTAATTCTTTTTCAGAGGCCAAAGGGAAGTCTGAGTGGGAATCAGCTATGCAATTGGAATATGATTCCTTGATGAAAACAATACTTGGAAGTTGATGGAACTACCACCAGGGAAGAAATCCATTGGTTGTAAGTGGATTTATAAGGTAAAATACAAAGCAGATGGTTCCTTGGACAAACACAAAGCCAGACTTGTTGCAAAAGGTTATGCACAAGAGGAAGGGGTTGATTATGAGGAGACTTTTGCTCCAACCACCAAGATGGGAACTTTTCATTTGATTATTGCTATTGCTGCTCAGTTTCGATGGCAGGTGCACCAAATGGATGTAAAGAGTGCTTTCTTGAATGGAGATCTAGAGGAGGAAGTCTACATGGTTCAGCCACAAGGTTTTCAAGTTCCTGGTAAGAAACATCTTGTTTGCAGGTTGATCAAGTCCTTGTATGGACTTAAGCAGGCTCCTCGAGCTTGGTATACAAAAATAGACTCATATCTTAGGGAGTCAAGTTTCAAAAGGTGTAACTCAGAACCAACTCTCTATGTAAAGGTGTCTGGTGATGATATCTTGATTCTCATTATATATGTCGATGATATAGCCATCACTGGGAGTAGTACTAGTCTCATTCAGCAAATGAAAGCTGATGTTTGTTGTACTTTTGACATGACAGACTTAGGACTACTGAAATACTGTTTAGGTGTTGAGTTTTGGCAAAGTGGTAATACTATATTTGTGTCACAGAATAAGTATACTAGTTCATTGCTAGAAAGGTTCAGAATGATGGATTGTAATCCAACTCACACACCTATGGAAATAGGAGCTAAAATTTCAACAAACACTGATTCACCTCCGGTCAATGAAATAGTGTATCGGCAGCTAGTGGGTAGTCTCATTTACCTCACTACCACTAGACCGGATATTTGTTTTGCAGTGAGTTTTCTATCTCACTTCATGTCTAAACCACAGGAAGTCCATTGGTTAGCTGCAAAATGAGTATTAAGATATGTCAAAGGTACTCTTGACTTTGGCATACTGTATAAGAAGTCTGTAGATTTTGAACTTTCAGGATATTCTGATTCTGATTGGGCAGGTTCAGTTGATTCAAGAAAATCTACAACAGGGTATGTTTTCACTTTTGGTTCAGGAGTTTTCTCATGGCAGAGCAAACTACAAACTACAGTAGCATTATCTTCAACAGAAGCAGAGTATAAAGCTGTGGTTAGTGCAGGTTGTGAAACCATGTGGATAAAGAAAATTTTGGAGGATCTTCAGTTTGAGTCATCAAAGCCTACTCCAATTTTTTGTGACAACCAAAGTGTTTTGAAGATGGTGAAGAATCCAGTATTTCATGCTAGGACCAAACACATTGAGGTTCACCATCATTACATCCGACAGTTGGTTACAAATGAAGACATTAGTCTCTTCACTGCCCCACTACAGAGCAGCCAGCTGATATAATGACCAAACCACTTGGTACAGACAAGTTCATAAAATTTAGAGATAAACTTGGTCTTGTTTCTGGTTTAGTCATTAAGGGAGGGTGTTAGCATATTATTGTATTTACCTTAGGTTATTTACTAAGGTAATTTATTTTGGTTAGTTGCCTTAACCACTTTGGTTAAGAGGTTAGTTGTTTATTCGGCCTTTGTTATTTCATGCAAGCCGACATAGGTTAGTTTTGTTATACCCGTCTCATGCTTCACGGGTATTTCATTTGTTTGCCTATTTAATAGGCCTTCATGCTTGGTTGAACATTGAATGTGTGCTCTGCTATTCTCAATCTCATTTTCTCTCTGTATTTTATTTAATCTAATATTAATTATTATATTTTATGGATAATTAAATATATAATATATGTGTTTTGTTGTTTATGTACTATTTTTTATTCATTATAGAGGCTTTTGATTTTTTTCATTAAAATTTCCATTTTAAATAGGGGTCATATATTTATATTGGCTTGGGTTTCAATATATCATTTTGGGTTTTTAATTATATAACATATTAAAAAATTAAATTTTTGCATAACCTAGATCACCATTATACATATATCATGATAATGGCAATTGTTTGTTTTCTTTAAACATGTAACTGATGATTTTTTAATGGTGATTTATTCTTTCATTATTTTTTCCTTCCATGACACTTGGCATATTTTTACTTAATATTAAGTAAGTCATTTTTCATTCTTTATTTATTTTTTAACTAAATTTAATTAATTCTTAATCCCTCTATGTGGCATATTCCTTATTTTGGGTGCATTAATAATTTCCAACTTAAACACTAGAAATAAATAAAAAAATCCAAATCAATCTTTTCAAATTAAAAAAAATGGCATGTGTATTATTCAAATTTAATCCTTTTATATTATTTTAATAGTAAAGTTAAATTTATTTGCAATTATTTTGATATTTTGATAGGAATTAAATGTTTGTGTGGTATATTTTGCAAGTTGAAAATTATATTTTCAAGTTTTTTTCCTTGTCATTATTATTAATTTACGATTTTTAAATTAGAATTTGTATTATACTTTAAAATGTTAATAAATAAATTGATTTCAAATATAATTAAATGTATGATCTTAAGTGTCAATCTAATGTTATAAAAATGACTACTAATGCATTGAAACCCTTATTTAATGAGAAATTGGAGAAAAAACATTATTTGATTGAAACTCTTAATGAAAATATTATTTATTTTGAAAATGTTAATGCCTTTAATGTTAGTTTATAGTGTAATTTTTCATCTCTTAAATAACATATTCCTTTACAATATCATGTTTCTAACCCTAATTTTGAAATTAAACAATCAATGGGTTATACTAGAGGTGAGCTTGGTAAATGTGCAAATGGCATTGTTGACCCCATTTCATTTAAAACTAATTAAAATTCTATAGGTCTTAGTTTTGATGTTTCTAAGGTTAATTTAAGTCCTTATTGTCCCCATCATGAAATACATTGCACCATAGTGATTTTAAATATAAGGATTCTTGTGTTCATATATTGGTTTAAAATGGTAAATATTATGAACATTATGGTAAATATAGGAATGATATTACTAAATGTTATAAATTGAATCCTTATTAAAATTGTAGAAAAATAAATCATGATATTTTTCATTGCTATAAAACCACTAAACCCACTCTTTCTAAGCTTAAACACATTTGGATTCATGATGTTATGGTGTATTCTCGAGACAATGATGCTCCTTATTTTGATAATTATTATACTACATCACATAGAGTATCTTTTGTGAAAGGCAAAACATATTATTTTTATCAATTTTGATAAGTTTTTATTATTGCTGGTAAAGGAGGGTTTTTTTTAAAAAAAGGGACCCAATCCTTATTATAAAACGATAAAATACACAAATATCAAAACCAAGAAAAACATTAAAGTCTACCTAAAAATTAAACATCAAGATGAGAACAAAATATAATAGCTAAAGAAAAGCAACTAAAAAATAAGAAAATAATAAGAAAATTACTTATCCATTGACCAAATTAGAAGTGTCTTAACTATCATTATTTTTCCCATCAAGGGCTACATCCAAAGTATCCATCATAATCTTCAAGGTGGTCTCCATATACATCATCCCTTGATTATCTAGGTCTTCCTATTTATCCTTCCCTACACATTTGGAATTTTCTTTGTCCTACTATATATCTTTGATTTGTGTCTCTTTTTAAGAATTTATCTCAAATCATCCATGATTACAAGATAATTTTTTATATCCATTTTGGTAAAGCTAACTAGAGTACTTAAATTATCCTTGATAGTTTCATTTTCCTTCTTCAGGATATTAACTATCTCCTCCAACTATTTAACCTATAATAAAGCTTCCATAAAATCATCCTTGCTACAAAAAGTATCCCTCTCCATATTATGATTTTTAATTGAATCTTTCAAAGAATTATGATCCTTCAAAAACCACCTAAGAAAATCTCTATGGAGATCAAACTCTTCATCCATTTCCATATATTTTTATTCCCCCTTATCTTTTCAATAAAACAATCAAACTCAACTCCCACCTTCTTATTTTTCTTATCTCCTTCATCTGGATTGGAATTATTTGAAACCTCAACATTTTTGGCCTTCAAGAGCTTCAGTCCTGAAACAACATCCTCAATATCATCATTATGAGAGAACCACCCCTCACTCTTACCATCTTCACCTTGCATGTTATCCATATTAGAACAATTATTAGCCTTCTTAATATCCTACTTCCCCTTTTTGTTATTTCTTAGAATATGATCACTGATATCATTCTCCATGCATTGATATTTCACACTTCTAGGAATGCAATCATGGTTAAACTCTAGGGACATAATATACTTTTAAATTGAAAAGATAACAACTTGATGAAGTGTAAATCTATTTTTTTACCATTTTAACCTCTTCCACTTAAATTTACATTGATTTAAAAATTAAAAATAATAGAATGATAAGAAATTAATGTCTAAAATAACTTAGAAACATAAAATGAATGGTGTGCACAACTTTGTACCTTCTTTCAAGAGTAAAATAATTCATAATTTTCCTAGTGACTTCATCATAAGGGTATGAAAACAAATACCTTAAGCATATTTCTTGAAATTCAATGATATCTTCTTCTTCTAGAAGTAATTTATTATTTTCCTCTTTATACTATGTATTATCTTTAAATAATTTATAATCCTCCATTTTCAAAATAGTAACTTTAGTAATAAGTTCCTTTGAATCTTCAGTGATAGAGCCTTAAATCTCCACCACTCTATCTTTCTATCTATTGGCAAAGTTTTTGGATATATACAGATAATACCCATCAATATCCTTGATGATATTAGCTAATCCACATTTATGTATAATCTCCTAAAGATATACATTTTTCATCAAAGCCTCAATTGAAAATGGCTCAAATATATTCAAATCTACACCCATATTTTCAAATCTAGATATGGTACAACTTATGTAACAAACATACAAACCATATCTATATTTATCATCTAAAACATCAAATATCATCAAATCCTCCACATGTTTCCATTTCCAATCATTGTACCACTTTATCCAATTAATCATGGAATTGATATGTTGGTAGTATTTACTCCCACAATCTACTCTATGGATAGCATGCTACTCTTTATGAGTGTAAATTCTCAACTTAACCATCTTAAAGATAATTATTAAAATACATATAATTATATAAATAACCCTAATTATATAGCCCCATACATATATTAATATTTATCATGACTATAATGCTACTAAATAGAGACTTGTTTGTATATCTTTTATAAAATAACATTAGATAACTCTTCTTTTCTAACCCATTTCTTAAAACTTTCAGAAACCACTCCCATATTGGGAAACCAATATGCAATGTGGTTTCCTATCGCATACACATGTTGTATGCAAACTAAATCAAATGACCCTAGGATAGTAAATGCCTTCTCTATCATTATTTTGATTTTATAATTGGTTTCAAATTGATTGAGAAGATAGTCGATGATACTAAGGGAGTTTCCTTTAATAATTAACTAAGATGCCCCTATTTATTTCTCTACTTTAATACCCTATAGTGAAAAAAAATATTCTTCCAAATGATTTATTTTTATACCCATATTTTTAACATAGGTAACCACAAACTCTCAGTTATTATCTCAAAGAATGCCCCTTCCTCCGAATAGTCCTAGGTTTCCTTTAGACATTCCATCAAAGTGTAATTTTACCCATTTAGGGGATGGAACACACCATTTCAAAAACTTTATAAACTTTTTTCTCTAATCAAAAGTTAATTTATTTTCACTGCTTAATTGTTAATTTATAGCCACACCCACCTTATCCTCATTGAACACTTCCTTTCTTCCTTTGAACAAACTCTCAAAATTTTCTAATGAGATACCCTTAATTTTACTAGCAACCCTTTTACTATAGGCCTTGAATATTATAAAGATAATATAATTTATATCTTGATAAATATATAATATAATATGGGGGAAATCAAATTTCCACATTTTTTTCAAATCTTTATTCCTAAAAAGAATCTTCCAACAGTTTCATAGATCTAGCAAGGATGAAGTTTAGATCCAATCAGATTGAAAATTTAATATATTATTACTCCAAAATTTGAAATCATATGGGAAATCCGAAATTAAATTTTTTATAGACTCTTCCTCTTTTTCACATAAGGAGAATATATTGATAAGAACCATACCTCTCTTCTTGAGGATATCCATAGTGAGGATTTTGTTTTGAATAGTCAAACATAATAAAATATTAATTTTTAAAATCAACTCTTTAATCCATAGTTTAACCCATGGAAAAAAATTGTATGTAACCTCAATCATAATAATTTACCCAAATTTGACATTTTAGTGTTCATCAACAAAATCAGTCTATACCAACTCATCCTATTTAATAAGATTGGTAACATACATTCCTTCGAGTAAAGTATTCAAATAAGACAAAATGTTATTACCTTCTTCATCAAACTTATCCATCGTCGTATGTTACCACAATACCCATCTCTTTGAGATATGAATATAAAACACTTTCGATAAGTTTAAAACTTCATATTTCTTGTTTTTTATACCAACTTTTTATTTTAAGTTGTCGAGGAAATATGCCTTTGTTGGAGCTAATGTTAAGTTTGGACTAACTTATTTTAACCATGTAGGATTCCACAATTTGATAAGGAAGTTGTATTTTTCTCTTGTTAAATTTAATTTTATTTCATTCAATGTATATAGATCATATTATGGCATCTTTTTTAATATTTACTTCACACGAAGATTGGAGTTAGCTTTTGTGCATTACAGGTATAGTAGATCAATTTTTCCATCTTTTTTTTTCAATATTCTAGTGTGGATTGAATTTATTATCCAAATAAGATTATTTGATATTTTTTATGATACCACCTTCAAATTTTAAAACATTTTACGTATATATACTTTTATTTCTTCTCTCAAATCATTATATCTTTGTAATTCCTCTTGAAGAAAGTTGTCATCAAGGGGGAGTATTAAGTAATTTAAAATTAATTATTTTTTAAAGATTTTATCCTCTTTTTTAACATAAAATAAATCTTAAGAGGGAGTGTTTGAGATTAATCTTGATTTTGGTACATTGAATGACATATTTTTGTATTTCTCATTATGTGAGTTTTTAATTCATATATTTGATATTTATGATATGTCACACCTCTTTTTCTATTTTGAATAAAATATTGGAGTTATAAGTCACATGCCACTCCACCAAAAAATTTCACATAAATCCATCTCACCTTATGGGGATTAGTGATACTAGACATACAATAAGAAGGTTGTGCAAGACTATGATGGAATTTTCTAGTAATTCCTTTTTACTCACTAGCTCTATTTAAATAGCTCTCTCCTCTCTTCTTCTACAAATTGAGATATTTTTATTCTCTCTTGAAGGTCATTATTATTTTTTGGTATCTCATATATTATATTTTATTCATGAATATTGTAATCATAGATAATGTTTTTTTTAATCCTTCTTTCTTAATTCGCATGGGTTTTTCTTTTATTCATTCAGTTTCCACACTTATCACTCTACGTCTCACATTATCTTAGTGTGGTTTATTTTAGAGGTGATATTTAACATTTTTCATATCAATTTAATTTATTAAAAATTATTTTGTAATATCCTATCATGTATTTCTAAGAATACATCTCTAGACTTAGTACTTATTGATTTCAAACTAAAGAATGACATAATTTCAAAGATCCAACCAACACATAGCTAATTAAAAAATATTATGTTTGATATATGTTCTTCATTGTTTAATTTGTATCCAATTTTTTTCATTTAGTATATATACTACATGCTTTCATATAATAATTTTATATTTTATGCTAACATTATTTTAAATTTTTATTATAAAATTATTATGTTTTAGATTATCTTACTTTATATACACCTTTGTGTTTATTAGCGTCATCTTTATCCTACACCTATTTATTTTTACATTTTAACACCACTTTCATTACAACTATGGGATCCTTTTCCTTGATAGTATGTCTATTTTTTTTCATTTTTTAAGTTACATGGTAACATATTAGGGTAAAAAACCATACCCTCATCACAAGTTCCCATCCCCTATAATTTATCACTTGGTCTATCCTTCTCACTTTAGTTTATTTATTAGCATGCATTTACACTAATTTAGATCTACCTATGGGATCCCTCCTAATTATTTTTCCTCTTGGATATTAAATCTTTTTAATGATAATTTTTTAACTCTTAGAAATCATATTTAGTATTACTTCATTTCTTTGGGATCTTCTCTTTATGCATTCATCATGCCTCTTGGATTTGGCATTTTACTACTATATGTTTTATTATTATATAAGGTGGCTAAAACAAGGGGTTGAACCCTTAAAAAACAACAAAAAGAAACTTTAGAGGCATTAGCACAAAAAAGCCTCAAAATAGTTACAGCATAGCCCACTTAACTAGCATAAACAATAAAGATAGCATAACCAAACTAGAGACAACATATATGAAGAAGCAGAGAATAAACAACATAAAATAAACTAGAACTAAAGAGGAATATTCTCCCATATTTTATCTATATATTTAGTAAATTCATCCAAATTTTTGAAATTCTCATCTTTATCCTCCATAGCTATAGTCTCAAGATCCTATAACACAAAAAGATTAAGTAACACAGTATGCCTGAGTATAGTGGAAATTGAGTGTTCCAAATTCTTCACATGACCCCTTAGGGTATCAATGTCATTAATAAAATCAACATCTTCCTCCATCTCATCATTAGCTTATTCTATAAACATCCTTCCCCCTTTGTTAGCATTATCCTCAGAATCACCAATAACACCACCAAAAACATCGATCTATTTATTCCCATTCTTACCTCTACATCTTAAGAAATCTCTTAGAATTCAATAACCTTATCCTCATCCCCCTGGGTGGATTCTTTAGAAGCACTCTCTGAATAATCAATAAGTTCATCTTTTAGTGTAGGTTTTCCATCAATCCTCCCTAAACTCCTAACCCTAGAGGATAATCCCTCCTTCTTATCCTTGGTGGCTAGATTAGTTTTACTTCCAGGTCCCACAGGAGTACTACTAAGATTTTTAGGGGTCTCCATAACATCTTGCATAGTTTCCTCTTCCACCTCCCTAATTTTCCTCTTTCTACTCTTCACACTAATTATAGAGACTGGAGTGTGGGTATGGGTCACCATGGTAGTCTCCTCATTAGATAGAGAAAAGGAAACCCCTTTCATCTTATGAGAAGTAGGCAATGGAAAAGGCTCCTTAGATATAGTAGTATTATCAGGGTTGGCATAAATTTCATTGCTATGAGACTAGATAGGGTTAGGTGGCTCTAGAGCAAGGTGAAAATTATATAAGTAGAGAATAAGACCCTAGTTTAGGGGAATATGTTTCTTAGCTAACTTAGCTTTAACCCTAAAACTTGAATGCTTAAGGGAAGATAACAAATATAATGGGAAGCTAATATGAGCATTACGTCTAAAATGATTCAGTAAAGGAAGATGATAATTATAGGACCTAGTAAACCACCCCTCTAGAGTGAAGTATTTCATTAGGAGGAAACACATTTCATCCCATGGCTTTGGTAGCTTGGCCCATTCGAATCTTCCTTGGTAAGGAACTAGTTCTTCACCTTCCCCAAGGAATAAATTTTGGTTAGAATGGTCCACCACTTTCACTTTCCTTTGCAACTTGGTCCCCTTAGTTGATAAGCCAATCACCATAGCAATAACTTTCTTAAAAACCTCAAGCCCAATTCTCCCAATAGTGACTCTATAGTTTTTATAAGACTGATCAAATTGCTCAGATGGATTTTAATCATAGCCATTAAACCATTCCAAAAAAGGGTTGATACCACCTTCCTTATAATAGTGTCAGACCACAACATTGTCCTTAAACTCATAATAGGAAATTGTCTCTATTTTAATCCTATCTCCTCCCATTATAGCCTTTTAAACAAAGACACAAAATCCCCAAAACAAAAAATTCATAGAGTTATTGTGAAAGGTGAGATTAAAATTTTGACAAGGAATTATGATAATAAGTCTGCATGTATTATCATTAATGAGAGCTACCTTTCAAAGGACCAATTGAAGCCTACACTTCTTATGCTCAAACATTATTATAAGGAATTCTCTATAATTAGTAGATAAGCAACTCACCTTAACACAAGGGAGTAATAAAGTAGAGATGACATTGAGCAATTGAAGTACAAAAAACACATACTTCAAGATACATGTCAGCATCTTCTAGTAAAATTAGTGGAATAAACTATCTTTCCTAAGATAATGAGTCATCATTGAAATGTCATCTCCTTTATAATTAAGTCCCTTATGTTTATAGGGATGTTATTAAGTTGGTGCCAAAAACACCAATTTGAAAATTATTTGCTAAGGTCTATAATAGCATCTGCAACCCCATTTCCCTATATATATATATATATGAGAGATATCAACTCTGGGGATCCACTATATAAATATCTATATATCCACTATAATGTCTTTTAGTTTTCATCCATAAGTCGACACATTAGTAACAACATCAATAACAAGTTTGGAATCCCCTTGAATATGCAATTGCCTAATATGAAGTGAAATAGCCAAATTTACCCCCCCATAAAAGATTAGATGCTTTAGCATAATTATTGTTTTGAAAGCCTATCCCTTTAGCATAGACAATAACCATCTACCCTTTGTCATCCCTAATAATCCCACCACCACTAGCCTTACTATCTACCTTAGATTCCCCATCAAAATTTAGTTTGAGCCAATAAGGTTTTAGATGAATCCATCTGGTATTTAATCTCTGTAACTATTTAGAATTATTATGAGCTAAGATTTGGTTTATAATTCTCACATTAGTTGTAATTTTCTCCTCTTCTTGAGAAAGAGGTTTTTCTATAGTTTTGATGTGAGAATTGGTCACACTTTCCATGAGGCTCTTAGAAAAGGAATGAATAACTTGAGTAGTATCCCTAACAACATCCCTAAAAATTTTGTTATTACATTTTTCCGTAAAGTCCAACCAAGATAGGGTAAAGTTTGGTTACAAATCTCAACAAGCCATGGATGAGATAAAGCAGGACACTAGTTGGCAATGACTTCCCTAATATCAAATTTACAAACCAATTGAATGCCAAAATTCCTTAAAATAATATTTCAAATTTCCTTAGCAAAATCATAGTGGAGAATTAATGAGAGACACTTTCCTCCTTCTCAAAGCATAAAAATCACCTATTGACCAAGGTGAATCCCCTCCTCTGTAAGTTATCTTGAGTTAGGATTTTGTTATGAACAACAACCCACCAAAACATATTAATTTTAGGAATAAGTTTATGATTCCAAACTTTTCCCCAAATCTCATTTTTATGCACATCAGGGATCAATAGGTGGTAAAAAATTAATATAAATCAAATTTTCTTATCTAGCCACCAATACAGCTCATCTTCCCTAGGAAAAAGAGGGATTCTAACCCCCAACATCAAATATTGGATAGACCGCATCCTAGGAGAGAGATCAGGGTGATGGGTACAACAATCTAAGAGATTTTTCCAACTCTTAATACCATTATTATTATGAATACAATGATAAACTTTTTCCCCAAAAAACTATGTAGCAATGACAACAATACCTCCATAATCACCTTGAGTAACCAGGGCCTTATCAAGAAAACCAAATGTCTTCCTAGAAGTTAATATAATTACCATTCCCTAGTTTCCATCTAAGCCCATTCTTGGGAAGACTTCTAGACTTTAGCATTTTGTTCTAGATAACATATCCTTGGGGAAGCCCTTCTTGATGGAGAAATCTAAAGTGGTCAGTTCCATGAAGATACTTGGATTGAATAATGTCCCCCCCACTCTTTATGGTTGTGGATCAAATTCTAGTTTATTTTGTAAAGGAGGGATTTATTCATATTACTGATAGACCTAATGTTAAGACTTCCATGAGATTTGGGAAGAAAAACTTTCTCCCAACTAACCAAAGACATTATCTATTTTTATTTCACCTCGGTCTATGAAAATGTTCTTTGAATCTGCTCTAATTTGTCAGCAATAAACTTAGGCATTTAGAAAAGAGACAGGAAATAAGTAGGAATACCTTGTAAAGAAGTATGTAGAAGCTAAAGCTTGTCATCACTACTAAGTAATTTCACCTTCCAACCAACCAACTTCTTCTGAGTTCTTTCCATATTTCCATTCCAAAATCCTTGAGACACCTCTTTGACCATAAGTGGGAGGCTAAGGTAGATGATAGGAAGATCAACTTTAGCACAACCAATAATATTAATGATTTTTCACTAGAGATCAGTTGAAGTATTAAAAAAATACACATTGCTCTTTTAAAATTTTATGTTTTGACTAGAGGCTTTGGCATAGTCATTTAAAATATTCTTCCAACTATGAGCTTCGACCACATAAGAGATACCAAAGAGGATGGTATCATCCACAAACTATTGCATAGACATAGAGGGAAGGGAAGAAGTATGTTTAATACCCATAATTTATTTAGAGGTAATCTTAAAGTGAACATATCTCCCAAGGGCCTTAGTGATCATGATAAACAAGTATGGTGAAAGAGGACCCCCCTGTCTAATCCCCCTTGAGGAAGAGAAAACCCCCTAGGGATGCCATTGACTAGAATAACAAATTTAGCAATGGAAATAGCCTCCTTAATAAGAAGGGATATTTTATCATTAAAACCAAACTTTTTAATGACTTCAAATAGGAATTTCCATGAAACTATCATAGACCTTGGAGATATCTAACTTTAGGACCATGTTAGGGATTTTGCTCTTGTCCATAGAGTGGATAGTTTCATGAGTGGAGATCACAACATCAAGAATTTCTCAACCAAGGACAAATCCTTTCTAAGAAGGGGAAATAATTTTATCCAAAAAGGCTTACACAAGCTAAGGTGATAAAGCCTTTCTAAGAAGGGGAAATTAGAGAGATGCATAGGCTTTGGCTTTTTAGGGACAAGAATAATAAAACTATTATTAATCTACTTTAGAAGTTTACTAGTTATAAAAAAATCCCTCATAGTGGTAGTGACATCAACACACACAATATCCCAATATTCCTAAAAGAAAATTGGAGGAAAGCCATCAGGGCCAGGGGCTTTGAAAGGACCCATACAAAATAAGACAACATGAACCTCCTCCTCCTCAAAAATAGGTTTTAGAATTTCAAAGTTGTCTTCTTTAGTAATCAAATAGGCGATCTTATCAATAAAATGTTTTATAATCCTTCTATTCTCAGCATTACTAGCTTGCTCTGATAGCAAATTCTAAAAAAATAACATAGCTTGGTCCCCAATCTCATTATCCTCAGTGATAGTATTTCCATTTTCCAAACATAATTTAGAGATAGAATTAGCCTTCTTATGTTTCATGGCTGAAAGATAAAAAAGGCAATATTTCTATCACCTTCTTTAAGCCACTAAACCCTAGACTTTTGTTTCTAGAAAATCTTTTCTTTGCTCATAAGATTCTTCTAGTAAAAAATTAGATCACATTCCTCCTATATAATATCATCAGTAACATCTCCTTGAGCCATAATCTACTAAAGATCAACTAATCTTCCAAAGATAGTTTTTTTTGGCTAAACACATTGCCAAAGCTATATTTATTCCACCCATGAACTTCCTATTTAATATGAAGGAGCTTTTTGACCAACCTAAACATAGGAGTACCCTGAATGGGAGTTTACCACCATTGAGCCACAAGGTTTCTATAATCTTTATGTGTAATCCACATAGCTTCAAATCTGAAAGGGAAAGGACCACACTTACATTATTCCTTCCAACTAAAGAGAATAGGATTATGATCAGACATGGTTATAGAAATATCCTTCAGACTTATATTATGTTAATTATCCCAATTTCTATAAATAAGAACTCTATCCAATTTAACTTGAATCATTTGATCTCCTCTTCTTTTTTTAGACTAAGTGAAATTCTAATTTTTTCGCTTCATATCCAATAACCTAAAGGAATTGATAAATTCCAAAAAGTCAAACATGTTATCACTATAATCAAGAATAACCCTAGATTTCTTAGAAGGATATAAGGGAGTATCAAAATCGCCAGCCAAAATCCAATGAGAATGAGGGGAAGTGGAAAGAGTGTTACATAAGTCCATCCATAATCTATTCCTTAGGGCTTTAGTGTTTAGAGTATAAATATTGATTAAGGACCAATTTAAAGAAGATAAAGAGAAGTTAACAACTAGAAAGTGATTGCTAGAAACAACAATCAAGATTTGGATTTTAGAATCATTCCACATAGTTAAAATCCCTCTAGAGTCTCTCACAGCTAGACTAATATATAAAGTAGCCTTGGGCCATATATCATCAACTATCCTCTTAAAGCTCTCTTCATTCATCTTAACTTTCTGAAGTAACAAAATATCTAACTTATTGTCCAGAATATAGTTTTTCACTTCAAACTATTTGGTGGGAATATTGAAGCCCCTCAATTTCCAAGATAGAATTCTCTATTGGAAGGTGTATGAGATTAGATCTCTAGTGTTTTTTGTTTACCACTGGCAATCTCCCTATCAATCTCTCTTTGCCTTATTTCTCTAAGAGTTGGTCTTCCTTGTTTAGAGTCTATTCTAACATCTATAGACTTTTTATCCCTTTAGTTCTTTTTCTTAGGGGTAATCCAATCCTCATGGTCATTACCACTACCAATCAAACCAATTTTAGTGGTAAATGAAGGAATATATTCTTAATCAACAAGAAAATCCTCCTTTGTGAATTCAACTATGGTTACAGGAGAGGGATTCTGCTTAAGGGATGTTTGGGAGGTCACAACCCTAGAATTGTAACTCAAGTCTAGGAGTTGGGACCTCTATCCAAGGGAATATGGGGCCTCATCACCTTCAAAAATATCCTCTACTGACTAGGAATCAATCTCACCCTCTTCAATCTGAGTATTATGTTAAACAAGGTGTTGGTAGTTATTTGTATCAAGATTCTAATAACTTTTCTCCATATCCTTCTCAAAATAATCTTCTATGATAACATTTTCCTCATTTCCCCCCATTCCTTGATCAATAGGGGTATAATATTTGGGTGAGTTATCTTTAACTTCATTATTAAGGTTAGCATTTCCTCCATTTTCTTCACCTTATAATGGGTCATTAACTGGCCTTTCTTCTTACAAATCTGACAGAAATTAGTAGCATTCTCATAGAGAATTGGTTGGGTTAAAATCCCATATTTGGAGTTTAATTCAATGGACATGGGAAGGGTTTGGTGGATATCCACTTTAACATAAAAATGAGCATACACATAATGGGACTTAGTTTGAGTGGTGTTATATGAAGTCACATATTGACCAAAGGTATTACCAATTGTAGAAAATATCTTTTCATGTTAAAATTCTAAGGGAAACCACAAGAGCCTCACCCAAATGGAGATAGACTGGTTCAAATCCATGCTAAGATAAAAACTAGGTTTCTAAGATCATAGAATAAGTGAATGGGTGCCATAGAGCCATGGCCCTCCTGCTAGAATAGCTAACATATCCTCCCTATTCATAAATTTAACTAAAAACAACCTTCTTGCCATAATGATGACTGACACACTACCTTTGATCCTCCACCGATTAGCCACCCACTTCCTCACCATCTCAATATTAGGATGAAGGGAGAAAAACTTACCGACTAGGGCGACATCCATGGCTACCACTATTTCCTCAACCAAGTCATCAGGAATATCTAAAGCCATTCCTTCCACAGATTCCTTTTGGATTGGAACCCCTAATGCACCTTTAGGGGAAAGAGACTTCTTCCCAATTAACACTCCTATCCATCCCTTGAAAGGATCCTTTTCCACTAATTTTTGGGTCCTAAAGGCACTACCCAAGGCAATAACTTCCATCATCATAAAAAAAGCAAGCAGAAACCCTAAAAAACCCTAGTAATTATGTTCATTATTTCAAAAGAGGACATATAGTAATTACTATATGTTACTCCTATAATCACCCATAATATTTTTTATTCCTCATGGCTATATCAAGCTTATATTATTTAATTATTATTTTAGTTTATGAGTCACATGGTAATCCATTGGTAAATACAACCAAGACCTCCTCACAAACACCAATCATCCTATATTACCTTGTATATTTTTATCCTCATCTAAACCATAGCTAGGGTTTGTCTTATAAATATAAGGAAATGGTTAAAAGTGGTGTTTTTTTTTCTTAGATTGAGTTATATTATATTGTAAAAATATTATTGTGGCATATTTACATGTTATTCATCCACATTTTATTGTATCTTAAAATTAAAGTCTCAAACACGATAGTCATTGTATCATATATATTTATATATTTTATGTGATTGTAGAAACTAAATATTTTCATTTTCATATATATATTTCCTTATTTTTCATCTCCATTTTTAACATGCCAAGGGAAATTTCAAGATTACATTCTTTTCTAAGGTGAAAGTCTAGGAGTATCTAAGATTCTTGGGTTCTATGTTATCTTTCTTAGTACATCATTATAAGTTTTGTTGTGTTAGTATTGATGAACCCATTTTTGTTATTTTTAATCCATTTGGAGGATTAACATATTAAAAAAATCATAAGCCATGATATGATCAAAAAAATAAAAATAAAAAAAATAAGAAAAAGGTGATTTCAAAATAAAAAAATCTCTAGAAGACATAAGCATTTCATTAGCACGCCCCTATCCTAGTTTAAGATTAAACACCACAATCATTTTTATATTAAATAATAAATTAAATTTGAGTGTATTATCCCAATAGAGTAGGGTAGGATGATTCATATGTACATCATTAGTATCAAATTTCCTTTCATGCTAGTACCCAATCCTTGAAATTGACCAATGGATCCGTTAGGATATTGACAACATGGGAACACATCGTGGGATGGTAATATTATTTAATTTTCATGTGTATATCCTTCATGTGATGATGTGTATATATTATTAGGTTGGGTTACCCATGCCATTTATGTTGAAAACTTTGAGTCTTAACAAAATAATGAGGGTGTGTTGTTTCTAGTAAATAATTTTTGTTTTCATTAAGGGTACCCTATTTTCCATCCCTCCATTATTTCCCTTTGATAAAAAAAACTTGTCTCCAAATATTTTTCATCTTTTTTATCACCTATTATCTATATGTTTTATACATGTCAGTATTTTGATAAGTATTAGTGTTCAAAAGTTCCTCTTTGAACTTAATATTTTCTAATAGAAGTTGAATCATTGAATTATTATGAGATGATAACTATGTATTGTTAGGTTGTGGAGCTAAAAGCTTCAACCCTTTGCAAACTGTGGAACAATGGTTGCTGAGATCCAGGAGCACCGGCGTCGGCAGCAGGACCGACGTCGGCAGAGACCAGTGAAGAAGGCCACTGGCGACAGCAAGAAGTCGGCTGACGTCGGCAGAACCAGACAAGCAGGGACCGACGTCAGTCACCTGTGTGTTCCAGAACTGCTTGTTTCATGGATAGTTAGTTAAGTGAATGAAGAGTTTGCATGTTGAGACCAGTTAGAGTCTTGGGCTGTGAGGACAATTGTCTAAATTAAGAGTCTAAGTTATTGTTTGAGTTAAGGATCTATTTATAGACCCATTGGCATGTATTGTATAAGCATGAGATAGAAAGGAAGAGTTCCTTCTAGTTGTAAGATCTGTGAGTTGCAGGTTGTTGCAAGCTCATTGGGGATCTACATGTAAGTTTGGTCTTTGAATTGCAGGTTGCATGTTCATGAGAGATCAGCTTGAAGTGCTATAGAGTGCTTGGTGTACCGGCAGGGTTATTACTGACTGGTTGGTGAGGTGAACACCAATTATGTGTGTGAGTTGGTTGTTGGGACCATTTTTTGTGTAGGAGAGTGTGTGTGAGAAGAATTACTGTACACTTGAGGTGTGGCGATCCTCTGTAAGGTGAAAGAGTGTGGCAGCTCTTTGTTGTATTCTTTTCTGTATAGTGTTAATACAAGATAGTGTATTGTCTCTCATATTCTGTGCTATTGGTGAATTCTAGTTACTTGTGTTTCTGGTTATTTCTGCATATTCAATTGCTTATATTTGGTAATCATACTGTGCTCTTTCTGAGGAGCAAGATCCTAATAGGTGGAATTAGAACAGGTGTGTTTGTTCTTGGATTTACCCTTCCACCTACCCCAACAAGTGGTATCAAAGCCTTGGTTGTAGGTTCAAAAGCTGATACCTGACAATTGGTATCAGAGCTTTAGGTTGGGATACTAACAAATTGGTGTAGATCTGGGTAGTGTGTTTTGATTACAGGTTACTCACAGGGTTTCTGTTTGAGTGGGAGTTGAGCAATGGCAGAAAGCAATCAACTACGAATGGAAAAGTTTAATGGCAAGAACTACCAATTATGGAGGATGTAGATTGAGGACTATCTGTATTAGAAAGATTTGTACTTACCGTTGGGTGGGGTTGCTAGCAAACCCTTGGATATGAAAGATGAAGAATGGGAGGTTCTTGATCGGAAGGCTCTGGGATCTGTTAGATTGAGTCTTGAGTCATCTGTGATTTCCAGCTTATCACAGTGTAAGACAACGATGGAGTTGATGAAATCTTTGGCAAATTTGTATGAAAAACCCTCGGCTTCGAATAAGGTATTTCTTATGAAGCGTTTATTTAATTTGCAAATGTTGGAAGGTGGATCTGTTCATAGCCATCTTAGTGATTTCCATGGTTTGGTAAACCAGTTAAGTTCCATCAATATTGTATTTGATGATGAAATTAGAGCTCTCTTAATCTTGTGTTCATTACCTGAAAGTTGGGAAGGTTTGGTAATGGCAGTTTCTAATACTGTGTCTCCTTCAAAAGTCTTAAAAGTGGATGATATTGTGAGTGTGATCTTGAACGAAGAGATACGCAGGAAAAGCACAGGGGAATCATCTAGAGATGCTTTGAGTGTTGAAGGAAGAGGAAGGCCAAGAGAGAAGATAGAGCGTGGGAGATCAAGGTCGAAGATGGGCAAGAGATCCAAGTCCAGGTATGGCAGAATAACTTGCTAGAAATGTGGAAAGCAAGGGCACTTAAAGAGAGATTGCAGATCAGGTGAAGATCAGCATGAAGGACATGGAGAAGAAGCAGATGTTGCGGGTTACATTGCATAGGATGCTCTGGTATGCTCTTTGGATAAAGTAGAATCTTGGGTATTAGATTCTGGTGCCTCTTTTCATGCATCCCCACATAGGGAATTTTTTCATGAGTATGTCCAGGGAGATTTTGGAGAAATTTGTGTAGGGGATGGTAAGCCTTGTCAGATTGTTGGCAAAAGGCAAAGTGAAGCTGAAACTGCAGACAAGTAACACATGGGTGTTAAAGGAGGTCATGCACGTCCCAGTTCTGAAGCGGAATCTGATTTCTGTTAGAAGTTTGGGTGAAGAGGGTTGCACAGTAACTCTCACAGCGGACTCTTGGAAGGTTACCAAGGGTACACTTGTTATAGCTAGAGGTAAGAAAGTAGGTACACTTTATCTATCTACTTGTTTTACTAATTCTCTTTCTGGGTTATCTACTTCAGCTGTAGATTCGGAGATGTGTCTTAATAGGCTTGGTCACATAGATAAGAAGGAGATGCTGGTTCTTGAGTCAAAGGATATGCTTTCAGATTTGGAAGGTATGGATCGTGATTTCTGTATGCAGAAGAAGAAGGTGAGGTTTCTTGAGGAATCTGATGTTAGTGACAAGAACAGGAAAGCCTTGGTTTTCAAGGAGAAAGTGACGGACAGAGTTCAGCACAAGATGCAGAGGAATTCTGAGCAGAGCAAGGGTGATTTGGACAAGGGTTTGATCCAAAAGGAGCTCACGGGCAAAAGTCAGGTCTCACAAGAAAAACACAGAGACCGACGTCGGCAGGAAAACCGGCGTCGGCATCCAGATAGGGACCGACGTCGGCTATGTGCAGCCCGACGTCGGTGACTCGGGGCAGACAGAGACCGGCGTCGGCCAGGGGAAACTGACGTCGACAGGGAGGCAGTCGCAGGGAATCGACATCGGTCGGCTGTAGATTGAGATGTGACCGGCATCGGTCACTGAGATGAATTTTGGGTGGATAGCAAGCTGTCATGGAGTCTCAAGCGCCCATATGGAGGACTGAAGGTGTAAGTAAGTTCTTAAATTCATCATTTCCCTTCTTTACACTACTTGTTGCTCACTTATGGCATAGGACCAGGAAGTTATTAAAGAAGCAGAACAGGTAGATCCAGGAAATAGTGGGAGCTAGGCATGAATGAGGATGTGATTCCTTGGAGGAGAACCAAACAGGTGTTTTGGGTAGTGTTGCCAGCTGGAAGTAAGCACTGAGAGATGAATGGATGTTAAGGATAAAGAAGAGTGGAAATGGATACGTGAGATGGAAGATCAGGGTATTTGATCTTGTATTAGCTGCAGGGCAATGGAGGTTTGTTCATTGTGTTTCTCTTTACCAAGTTGGATAGTATTAGCTACACTATCCTATTTCTATATGATGTGCTTGTTGCAGGGTTACATATACAGGTATTGCTGAACTAAAGGTAAAGCTAGTTCAGGTTTTTGTCATGGAGAATTTGGGAGCAGCAAGATTCTTTGGCATGAGTGTGTTCTAGAGACATGGTAGGTCATATGTTGACTTTGTTTCAGGATGATTGTGTGAAACCGATTAGCACGCCGATGGTTAGATAGTTCCTAGAACAGGTGTCTTGATTCACATAATGAGGTTGAGTGCATGGTATGTACTAAACCTGAGTTTTCCCAATCAGTGGGAGTTATCACAAGTTTGGAGTCAATCCGAGAAAGTAATACTGAAGGGCAGTTCAGTGGGACCAACAGCAGGTGCACATGCTATGCAGGGTCAAGTTCTTTTTCTACATGGTTGTAGATGCGGATGTGGCAGGTAATTTGGATGACAGGTTTTGCACCATGGATTTTGTGGTGGTTGGTCCTCAAGGGTGATCTTGAAGATGGATACATAGCCAAGGGAACAAACTAGACGGTGTATAGGTACATGTACAGGTTGCAGCTGTTTATCTCCAAGTGGGAGATTGTTAGGTTGTGGAGCTAAAAGCTTCAACCCTTTACAAACTATGAAACAATGGTTGCTGAGATCCAGGAGCACTGGCGTCGGCAGCAGGACCGATGTCGGCAGAGACCAGTGCAGAAGGCCACCGGTGACGGCAGGAAGTTGGCCGACGTCGGCAGAACCAGACAAGCAGGGACCGACGTCGGTCACCTGTGTGTTCCAAAACTACTCATTTCACAGATAGTTAGTTAAGTGAACGAAGAGTTTGCATGTTGAGACCAGTTAGAGTCTTGGGCTGTGAGGACAATTGTCTAAATTAAGAGTCTAAGTTATTGTTTGAGTTAGGGATCTATTTATAGACCCATTGGCATGTATTGTATAAGCATGAGATAGAAAGGAAGAGTTCCTTCTAGTTGTAAGATCTGTGAGTTGCAGGTTGTTGCAAGCTCATTGGGGATCTACATGTAAGTTTGGTCTTTGAATTGCAGGTTGCAAGTTCATGAGAGATCAGCTTGAAGTGCTATAGAGTGCTTGGTGTACCGGCAGGGTTATTACTGACTGGTTGGTGAGGTGAACACCAATTCTATGTGTGAGTTGGTTGTTGGGACCATTTTTTGTGTAGGAGAGTGTGTGTGAGAAGAATTACTGTACACTTGAGGTGTGGCGATCCTCTGTAAGGTGAAAGAGTATGGCAGCTCTTTGTTGTATTCTTTTCTGTATAGTGTTAATACAAGATAGTGTATTGTCTCTCATATTCTGTGCTATTGGTGAATTCTAGTTACTTGTGTTTCTGGTTATTTCCACATATTCAATTGCTTATATTTGGTAATCATACTGTGCTCTTTCTGAGGAGCAAGATCCTAACAGGTGGAATTAGAACAGGTGTGTTTGTTCTTGGATTTACCCTTCCACCTACCCCAACATGTATCCTTATTTTTATTGGATGTGTCTTATTTATTTTTAGGACCTTGAGATTTATTCTCTTTTTTAGGTCATCTGGACCTACTTTAACCCTCCCTTCATGGTTAGTCAATCTTATTTTCAAAATTAATACTATAATTTATTATTTAGTATCATATTTTTACCTTAGGTTGTCTAAAATTAGTATAACCTTTAATTAATGGTTATATATGCCCCCTTATATCTCATTTTTTTAATTTGGGTCTTCTAGAATTAATCTATCCTTTACCATTGTGGCTATTAGGTTGTCTTTCCATTTTACCATATTTTCCCAAATTTTCACATACTTCCATTTTTAGATTAATCTATGTAATTTTTAGCATAGTATCTTTAGGATTGCATATGCAATTTATTCATCCACCATAGTTAAGACATAATTTTTACTATAATCTATGTTAGTGAAAAATTAATTTAAGGTATTTATATGTTACTTTTAATTATTTATTTTATTTACCATATTTTATTAAAACACTTGATTTGATTTTATGTTGCTATTGTATTTCCTAAATAACCATCCCATGTTATATTATTGTAACATGTGATGAGTTTGAGTGGGGACTTACTAACACATGAACCTCAATGAGTGCACATCCTAGGTATGTTATCAAGAATTTAATACCTTAGTAAAAAAATATTAAATACAATCTTTTATACCATATTTTAAAAAATAAATATGGTAGAGGCCAAATTATTTTATAAAGCTTATTTTTCATTGTACTTGTTTGATTGTGTGTTTATTATTATAATTGATTATTTATAATGTAATTACCTATTGATATCATAAAATGTTTGATTATAAAGTATACATAATGGTGAATTTGATATTATTCAATTAAGTGTTGGTATTACTCAATTTTCATGCTTTGTCTCCTTGAATAGTGATAAGTATAAAAATAATGTAAGTGATAAAACTTATTTAAAGTTACATATGGCAAGATATATAATTTTAAAAAATTAAAATAATGAACTTTAATTCACCTAAATTTATAATTTTAGTCTTTGAAAGTAAGCTTTATCCTCTTCACCATAGTGTACAAGCTCATATTGAGTCATTTTTATACTTCATTGCATCACATTTATCTTTAGTACATGACATAACTTGAGTTCTTGCATATTTTTGATGGATTTTCATGGATATTAAATGGTTTTAAGAATAAATAAAAAAACATAATTTTTAAGATTCTAAACCTTAATTTTTTAATCCTAAGATATTGAACCCTATCCCAAATACTTAAGACCTATCTAAACCTATGTTTAATAGTTTTTTATATTGGCTATAATTTTCTAATATATTTGTAATGACTATATACATTGGCATATAGTTTTGACCTATACATTTGAAAATAAAAAAGGTTATTTATGCATACATTATCAATGGATTCATTTCAAATGTTTTCAAATTTATTTCAATGGAATTTTAACACACACACAAAAAAAAACACATGTTTGGACTTTAGTGGAAAAGATTTCAATTTTTTTTTGAAGGCATTGTTGTTAGATTACAAGGATATTATTCATATACATTAAATTATTATTTTGGAAAGATAGGTAAATGGAGACAAAATTTTATTAAAAAATGAATATCAAGATAAAAATTTGATAGTAAATTTAGTAATGGTTAACATCAATATCAATAGAGTTGGAAGTGTTGATAAAATTGTCCAAATAATTACTAGAGGTTTGTAAATTGGTTTTTGATAAAAACATGGTAATAACTACCATTTAATCAAATCATGTACATGTTGAGTATTCAATATACCACCTAGCATGCATTTAATGAGTCATTGGGAACTAGGGGTATATTTAGCTATTTTGTCTCATGTGGTCATTAGATGTTTTTGAAAAACTTCTATATGAAAAAAGAACACTACCATTTTTATTTTTAGAACTTCCTTGACTCATTTGAGTTGAATGTTTCATTAATTCGACATTGTATGTAGTTGTAAGGTATTTTAAAATATTTTAAGGCTAGTAAAATGGTTATCTTAGTAGTTTATATGGTTTTATCTAGGTCTTTAAAGTCATTTTCATGTTCAAAACTTATAGGTGCATGTATGAGCTTGTTTATTTTCAATAATAATTTTCACCTTTAGATTCAAATTATAAGTTTTAAATGAAAATGGTTATGTTTTTTCATTTTACTATTGTATTCAAAACTTTTTTATTATGCAATCTAAAAAATTCAAAATGATAAAGTTGAAATACAATATGAGAATTATCAAGATAATAAGAATTGAATAAAATATGGGTATGTCTATTTGAGATAATTTATATTTACATGTAGTATTTGTTCATGTGATTTAAACTTATTATTAGTTATTTGTTTCTCAATTATCTTCTTGAGTTTGTAACCTGAGACTTTATTGGACATTTTATTATGCAATATCATAAATATCAAACCCACATCCATTTTTTTAGTTCTTATTTTAATGGGTTTTCAACTATGAGTGCCACGATTGAATATATATGGTTTAAAAAGGTTTTATTTATCTTTCTTGGTGATTTTAAGTTGATTAAAATTAAATTATATTGATTATTTTTCATTCAAAGCTCATTTTTAATATTGAAGCATTCATAGACATATTTAATTTCACTGTAAAGTCATTGTAATTAAAACCCTTGCATGCACATTTAGATTCTTTTTTTTGAATGGTTTTTTAATGCAACTGTTTAACTAATATTTTATAGTTTTATAGGGTTAATTTGGGTTTATTTGACCATTATCATTTGGTCTTAAAAATATTAAATTAATATTATTTTTTCTATTCAAAGCATACATTCACATATATTTTTACATACACAACAAAAATGATACAATTAGAACCCTGTAAATAAATATGAAATAGTTAAACCTCTATATGTACATTTAAGCTCTTATCCTAAAATAATTTTGACATAAATATTTAAGTTAATATTATAAAAATATTTCAAAATGATTTAGGTTTATTTCTATGTCATCTTATCCAAATTTGAGCACAATTGAAATTGTTTCAATTTGAAAATTTTTAGTTTGTTTGACTTTTTCTACCTACCAATATCAATATAGTTTGGAAGGTTTTATGGTTTTATTAAAAAAAAAAAAAAAAAAACGAAAAAACAAACAAACTACATCTATAAATTTCAACACAGTCAATGTTCCTTCATTGAAAACCGAGTTAATATAAAAAAATTATGAAATTAATAAATGTACTTGATAAAACATATACAATTTAACAATAATTATTTGGATGCAAGTTATTTCATATGATTTTGATAATCTTTATGTTTGCATGATCATTCTATTTTCATAACTTTTTGGGTTATAATTCATTTTTGAAATGATGGTATTTTATTTTCTCAATTCATATTGATATTGATACCTCATATTGACTAAAATTCAACTCATAAGGCTGATGTTTTTGATATAAAGGTTTCAATTTCAATTTTATAGTTGTTACCTTTTTGAAAACTATGTTTTCCAAAATTGAAACTTTGTACTAATGAGTTTTTATACATTATTTTCATAAGGAAAATATTTTATTTTATGTTCAAATATTATTTTATAGATTTCATAAATTTATCAGTATTCTTTAACTTACAAAATCATCTATTTGAAGTTGTAATATCTCAAAAAATTATATGAATGAAAATAATTTGGTTTATGATGAGGATTAAACCATTTACTATTATTGTTTTATTGATACTCTTTAAATTTTCATAAGTTGATTAATTTTAGTTTGAATTAAACTAAATTATATCATGCATTATTTTTGATTTGATAGGGGGTAGATTACTATAGTTAAAAAATTTATAAATATATTTATTAGTGTATTTAGGTTAAGTAGTAATTATCCAATCCATGATTATATTACACATTATCTCCTGATGCAATAACAAACACCAGCTTATCCTTGGGAGGTGGTGATTTGGTAGCAATGGGTGCCAAAGTTTTTTATTTTATAATTATATTATTATCCTTATTTATAGTTATACTTAGGGATGATTAAGTACTTGAAATATCCTTATATAGAACTAGAATAATAGATTCAATTTTGATAAAAAGACTTTATTAAAATTCATAATTCTTATCTATAAAGGGAGAGAATATATAAAATGTAAATAATTATTTCATTTCCCTAGTTTATTTTACCTTCATTGGGGGTTTCAAGTTAAATACCAATATTCTAGAAATAAATATAATAAATATCAATGTGGTGCTTGGTGTACTGATCTAATTTAGAAAGGGAGTGTGTGCAAGTTGTATATATTGAATAATATAGCTAGGTCTAACTAGATACACTTTGTGGATAGAAAAGTGCATGATCTTAATAAATTACTTATAAACAAGAAATAATAAATATGGAATAACTATAACATTTTTAATTGATTATAAAATAAATAAATAAATTATTATACTAACAAATAAGAGAAAATATTTATAATGGTTAAAGCTAAACTACTTGATGTCCAAACACAACTAGGAACTCTTTCCACTATTGTGCCAATATGAGATGGGTTCAAAGGCATAGTTAGAGATTGATATGATAATTAAAATTAATATAAATTGAATTTATTTGATCTATCTAATGAAAAATTGTTCTAATCTCCCATCCAATTTTTTAAATTTCAATGTGGAACCAATAACCTACGTATAATAAAATTTATTCAAGAAAAGGTAATGAGGAAAAAATAATGAAGAGAAAAGAGAAATAATAATAAAAAAAAGAACAACTTTGTTTATAATAAAAAATACCTATTGGGATATTATCCAATAGGAAGTGCATGTAATTGTCTCTAGTTTATTCAAATATGTCACTATTCTACAAGATTTCAATAACACCTTCTGAGTATTGGTTTCCAAGAAAATAGGAGAAAACAAATTGATGGATTTTAGACCAATTAGTCTTTGCTCCACTTTCTACATGTTATGCATAAAAGATTTGGCCTAAAAATAATAAATTATCCTAATTAATATCATTTTATAACAACCTTCATCTTCAAAAGACAAATCAAAAATATAATCATCATTGCTCATGAAACTATTCACTCAATTTCTAACTCAACTAGGTAATGAATGTTCCTTAAACTTGACATGAACAAAGCCTATGATAGGGTATCTTAGAGCTTAATTGATAAATTTATTGACAAATTCAGTTTCAATTAGATGGTCAAAGGTATCATCTCCACTTTCATCTCATCTCCTATATTATTAATCATAATTAATGAGGTTTTAAGAGGCTTTTTTTCCATTTGGGAGAGGCTTACGCAAAGGAGACCCTATATCTCCCTACCTATTCATAATGATGGAAAAAACCTTAAGTAGAATCATATAAAAATTTAGATACATAATTATTATAAATGGAATGAAGGTGGGTCCTAATACCACCCTGATCATGCATCTATAGTTTTAAAATCACACACTGATGATGGGGAAGCCTTGATTCTTGAATCAAAATCCTTCAATAAAATTATCAAAAGCTATGATGATATTACTAGCCAATGTGTTAATTTTCAAAAAATAACATCTTCTTCAGAAACACACCTTAATGTCTACAACATAAAATATCTAATATTTTAGGTTGTATAATAAATAACCTCATGTATTCTTACCTAGGGATTCCCCCATTCAATGGTATAATGAAAACATAGTATTGGAATCCCATGATTAATATAACATGCAAAAGGTTGGATGGAAATAAACATTACTATACCAAGTAGGTAAGCTTCAACTACTCAAAATCTCTCTCTAGACCATACCAGTGTATTTCAAGTCTCTTTTTGATATCTTGAGTAAAATTTTTGACCAGCTAGAACTAATTCAAAAAATATTTCTCTATATGGGAGTTGAAGATAAATTTAAATTCCCTCTCATTTCATGGGAAAAAACTTGCCTCCCTAAAAGAGGAGTTGGCCTCAACCTGAAGAAGGTGAAGCAGATGAACCAATATCACATGGTGAAACAAGGATGGAAATTTATAAAGTAAGATAAAAAATAGATTAAAATTATAAAATCCAAATATTTGAGGTTGAGGAAAGGTATCAATCTCCTTTATGAAGGTCTTGACAATGATTCAACATTTTGGAAAGATCTCATCAAGTGAAAAAATATTCTAAAGAAAGGAAGTGGAATGTAGGAAAAGGGAATAAAGTTGAATTTTGGGATAATACCTAGTTATTCCATTACCCCTTTGCATATACCCCCTAGGATGTTATCAT
Source organism: Torreya grandis (assembly GCA_037957365.1). Classification (NCBI taxonomy): domain Eukaryota; kingdom Viridiplantae; phylum Streptophyta; class Pinopsida; order Cupressales; family Taxaceae; genus Torreya; species Torreya grandis. The sequence goes on along the minus strand of JARHVA010004771.1, from coordinate 265,560 downwards.
TCATGATCTCAAGGAGGAAGTTAGATCAAAAGTGAATGAATACTGGGAGGAGGAAAATGTTAAGAAAAAGTGGAAACTTCTCCTTAAGGAGGTGATCAACACTCAATATTCTCATCTCCTCAATGACCTGAATCTAAAACTTTAGATCTTCACATTAGCCTATTTCCCAAAGAAGATGAACTCATTTGGTCTATTGCCCCAAGTAATATGCTTTTAATTAAATTAGGTTATCTAGTTAACTTAGACCAAAATGAGCAAGCTAAAGATTTAAAGAAATTATCACCATGGAAAATATAGTTATAAAGGGCTTCCCATTCCCCAAAAATGTGTTATCTATAGAAATGAGGTTGAGTCCACTTACCACTTGTTCCTACTTTTTACATTTACTTATGACATTCTAGACTTTTTATTAAAGTTCAGCCTCACCTTGGTCAAACCCAACTCAATCCATGATCTAATCATCTAGGTTTACCCACCCTCGATTTTTCTTTGCGAACTCTCTTTGTTTCATATATTCTATTAAATCTAGAAGAGTAAAAACTCTTATATTTTTTACAATAAGTCCCCTAACCTCTCTTCCACCTCAAAAAGGATCTTTTTGGATATCAATGAGAATTTCACATCATTCTCCTCTAAATTAAAAGAACCTCCCCCCTAGAATCTTACTCCTCTCTTCAAACATTGTAATCTTCTAACTCTAGTTCAAACACAAAAGTGAAAGGTGGATATGTCTCTATTCAAATTGATCCCCCCTCCTAGTTTTTGGTTCAATCTTAATTTTGATGAAACAACTAAAGATAATATAGGACTATTAGGGGGATGAATCATAAGGAATTATAAAATAAACCTCCTAGCTAACTATGTGGGTCCCATAGGGATCCAAATAAACCATGTTGTTGAAGCTTCAATGGCATTGTGGGGTATCAAATTGGATGTTAGCTTGGGATTTGTATAGCTTTAGGTTGAAGGTGAATCCCTCAATATCATTAATTACTTAAAATGAAAATTTAATCCCTCTTATACCATCTCAAATGAAATAGATGATGCAAATAACTTACTTATATGACTCAAAGGATACCATATTACCCACACATGCAAAGAAGGAAATGAGGGAGCAAATCAAATGAAAAATATAGGGGTTAATATTGATTCATTTAAACATTGTTTGAAGTAATATGACCTCTCAAGTCAATTCATAATCTATGTCATGTGTAGGATAATTATAAACTTTATTATCATGATCTATATCATGATGGGAAAATCCTAAAGAGAGAATCAATTTAATCATTTCCACACAAAGGAAACTATTGGGAAACATGTGAATAAGTATGCCATCCCAAATAATAAATGCCTTGATTGGCCCAAAAATGGATTCTCAGAACTAGGTAGAATGATTAAAAATAGTAGGTTCATAAGTGGTGAGACCAAGAATAAAATGGGAGGTGATCGAGATAGGGTGGATTTAATGTCTTATGTGGAGGTGTAGGAGAACCTAGATGTATAGAATAATATTTCTATAAGAGGTCTAATAAGATTCATGAAAAGAATTGTGGGGTATCACTCATCCATTTTAAGAGACTTCACCAAAGTATGGGAAGATTTTTCAATCAAAATGAGAGGCCTCAACATCACCATTTATAAATAAATTATCAACAAAATAATAGGTATGAGTTATGATGGAGTGAAAGACTTTAAGTAAAATAAGAGAAAGAATGGGTTAATGAATATTTTTTAAAAACTGATAAACCATTCCCCTCAACCTAGAAAGGTTTTCTAAGAGTTGAATTATTGAGGAAATGGCCTAACATATGCTATAGATTATGAGGTATATCACCCTTAAGGGAAATCACATGATTATATTTTCAAACCATTTTTTATTAATGAACCACTTTAATGGTAATATGATAATCCTACCTTTTTTTTGATAAAATAATTGGAAGCCTTAGTGATGACCTTTAAGACTAATCCATCCTCTGACCACTTACACCATGGGCTTATCCTAATTATTGTGAAGAGAGGGGAACCCTTGTCAGGGAAAGATGTCATTGAAGATATAGACATAAAAAACAAGTGTTCCATTTTCCTAGGTATTTTCATTAGTGAGGGGAAAGATTCATAAGAAGATAATGAAGAGGGAGGAGATAGTGAGAAAGGGAAATATTCCTCTATTTATGTGGGAGAGGAAGAAACTAGTAAAACCTCCCCTGTTAGTAGTTATGATAGAAACATCTAGGTTTCCAAATTGATTAAAAGCCTAACTCCCCAAACCCCAAGGAGGAATATGTATGTTGAGGTGGAGTGGAATATGGAGAGGATATAAATGAAGGTGGATATGTAACATCTACTATGCTCTGAACTAGTTGACAAGATCAACAAATTGAAATTGATGTTTTTTCCTAAGAATTCTAAAATTGGTATTGGAAGAGGTAAGGTAGAAGGTACTAAGGAGGTAGGGGAGATAGGTATGACTCCTATAAATAAAAAAAGGAATCACGAATAGAGTAGGGAGGTGAAAGGAGTAGAGGAAGAAAAAATAGGAAAAAGGGGTGGTAAAGACTGTATAACAAAAGGAAAAGTATAGATAAATAATCCTTCTAAGGCCCAAACAAGATAACCAAATGCAAGAATAAAGAGAAGATAAAGGAAAAAAACACCAAATTGGTGGTCTACTTAGAATTATAAGAATCCCACCATTAAATCATTCATAATATTTGTTTTCTCTTGATGTTTTTTTGCTTAGTTTTTAGCTAACTTCAAGTTAAAGTTTCCTAATAATTTATGGCCCTAGTTGCTTCTATTGTATGTCAATTTCTCTCATTTTAATTTAAACATATTTCATTGTATTTTTTGAGAGTAATGGACCCTATTCCTAATTTTTAACCTTATCTAATAAAAAATAATTTAAAATCCCTTTTAGTAAAATATCCATTCAGATATTTTGGTCTTTGATATATTTAGCTTATTCTTCCATAATATTAATAGAAAGGATAGGCTTGGTGGAAAAAAGGGGACTGTCTCAAAAAATTCAAGCAAGAGATTTGAATGAATCAAAAGGTTCATGTTTGGTTTGGAAAGAGATTATTTATTAATAATTTGAATTAATTTATAGTCTAATTTCATTAAGTAATCTATTATATAACCATAAACATAAAACATTGAGTACTATTTAAAATTCTAAAGAACTATGTGAAGGAGCTAATGATCATCTTGATCAAGCCTAAGAGAATTTATAGGAAATGTAAATGAGACCACACAAAATTTAGGTAAATGGATACTCTCAAATAAAAAAGAAAAAGAAGATATCATCAATGCTACTTCTACTAATTTAGAATAATTAGAGAATTTATAGAATAAGACTATTCACTATAACAAGTCCAACAACAAATTTATCACCAATCTATAAAAAGAGCTCTAAAAACATTGAATATTCATTTAAATAATGATTTAAATTTATGTAAAATCAATCATAATATTATCCTGCTTATAGTCATGAAAAACATAAATTATTAATTTATATTATATTATTTTTATTTGCTCAAAATAAAAATATATAGGTCTTATTTTTCAAAAGAGAATTAACTAGTGTTAATGTAACTATTATACCAAATGAAATTAGTAGTATGATAGATAAATAGATTAAAAAATGTAATAATGTGGTAAAAGTTGTCTATATTGTCACTGTACTTTAGGTAGGAGATGGAATTGCTCATATTCATGGACTTGATAAAGTAATTGTAGGGAAATTAGTAGAATTTGTAGATGGTACAATAGGCATTACTCTAAATATAGAATCAACTAATACTAGAGCTAAATTAATGGGTGATGGCTTGATGATACAAGAGGGTAGTTCTATAAAATCAATGGGAAAATTTTCTTAGATACCAGTAAGTGATGCTTATTTAGGTCATGTTGTAAATGCTTTAGCTCAACCTATTGATGGTAGGGTAAAATTCCATCTTCAAAATTTAGATTGATTGAATATCCCACTCTAGGTATTGTATGAAACTCTTCAAACATGTCTTATTTATATGGATTCTATGATTCCTATAGGACATGGTCAATGAAAATTAGTTATTTGGGATAGATAAATTGGTATAATGGTATTAGCTAAAAATATGATTATCAATCAAAAGGGTTAGATCATAATATATTTTTATGTTTCTATTAGTCAAAAAATCTCTTCCATAACTCAAGTAGTTAATACTTTTCAATAACATGATGCAATGGAGTATATCATTATGGTATCAAAAACTATGGATTCTCCCACTAAATTATATTATCTTACTCTTTATATAGGAATATATTTATCTAAATATTTCATGTATAAAAAATAACATACATCAGCAATTTATTATGATATTTATAAACAATCAAAAGATTATCAAAAAATGTCTCTTCTATTAAGAAGACCACCTAACTAGGAAGCTTATATAGGAGATGTTTTCTATTTACATTCTCATCTATTGGAAAGAATAACTAAATTAAATTCTTAGTTAGGTGGGAGGAGTTTGACTACTTTACAATAGTTAAAACATAGGCTAGAAATGCTTTAACTTATATTCCCACTAACATAATTTTGATTATTGATAGACAAATTTTATTATCAACTAATTTAATTAAATCAAGAATTTAACCTAAAATTAATGTATGCCTTTCCATATATAGAGCTGGCTTTGTGGATCAGATGAAATTTATGAAACAAGTAGTGAGAATATTAAAATTAGAGATATCCTAACTTATTGAGTTATAAGCCTTTGAACAATTCACTTTTGATCTGGATAAAGCTATTTAAGGTCAATTGGAAATAGGTCAATGATTTCATGAGTTGTTCAAATAGTCTCAATTAGATACTTTAATATCGGAAGAACAAATAGATTTGATTTATACTAAAATAAAAAGATATCTATATGTAATAGAAATCATATAGGTGAAAAAATTACCCTTAAGGTTCTTGAATTTTTATTAAAATATAAGCCCCAATTTGGAGAAATTATATGTTCTACTAATAAATTCATTGAATAATAATAAACTTTTTAAAAATATGCTATTCAATGAATTACTGAACTTTTTCTACTTTAATCTAAAATAGAAATTTTGGATTTGATAGATCATTTAGAACATGATGGAAGAGATTTAATAATTTCTTTGCTACATTTTAAAGCATAATAATCAAAATTGGAAAATTGATTGAATATTATTATGTCAAATAGTATTTGAACCTATACATGTGATTTATAAGACCTCTATACTATTCAATAGATGATGGACACTCTTTTATTCACTATTTCCTTAAAATACTTTATTGTTAAAAAAACAAATGTGAATTTTTATCCATCCAAAATGATATTTGGGAAATAAAGAGAAATAATATATGCCACATGAACATCAAAAATTCATTTTGAATGAGCATTTTCCCCTAATAAAATTTAATGAATAATATGAGTAGTCAGTGAGAATTGGGCCTGCATCACTAGCATAACGGGCTAGGGGTTATAGTCAATGTTGTATAATGCCTCTAATTCAAAAACAATCATGAAAATTTTATATAATTAATATCATAAATTCATTAAATATATAAGTAAAGGTCACTAATAATATTATTCACACATACAAACTCTTTTTTGAAAAATGAGTTCACATTCTAATTTATTCTTTGTTCTTTTTTTAATATTTTCTTATTTAAAAAGATATATTTTTCCTCCATAACATATAAGTTAGTTTATTTTTAGTTTTTATTTCCTTTTTACTCCATGGACCAAATACCTACTCACTTGATAGATGATCCCTATAGAAAGATCAAATTAAAAATTGATCAATATTTGACTATTGAATCTTTCTAGTTACTTTGTTCCCTATTTTTACTTATTATAATCCTCTAAGAAATCAAATTTCAAAAAAATCAAATGAAATGGTAGTAACTCAAGTAAACCAAAGTCACCATTCTCTATCTATTTAACTGTAAATTTTGTTGTTCTATAAGTTTAACATTTAGTTAAAAATAGAAATAATAATTTGATATCCATGGATCATGTATTGATCTGACTAGAAAAAATGGTTTAAATATTATGTTTCATCATCTTGGATAGAATGAAAATGTGTTCCTTTTTCTCATTTTAGATACAGGTTATGAGAATGTATATAGTTCTTTTTTTAAACCAAGGTATTCATAGGAAAGGTTTTGAACCTAGATATAAATCTAGTTTTTTCATAGCTAGGTGAGAGTTGAAAGAAATATCCTTCAATTCTATGAGTTGTTGATGGAATGAATCACACTTTTACTACTAAACTATACCTACCATGATTTTATTATATCATATAGATACATATTTTATCCAATAGGAAGATAAACAATATTAGTTACATTTACTAAAATTTTAGTACAATTTCTTATCATTATATCATATCTCTCTCTAATTCCTAGAATTTCAATAGGAAATAGTTATCCTTTACATATTTTAATTTTATAGTGACAATAGTTAGTCACGTGTTCCAATAATACCATATTACTTATATACTTTAATAATCATTATTTTTTTCATTGATGATTATTTTCACAGTTTTATCAACTCCTTATTAGTCTTTGAAATATATTTTCAACCATCTCAATCTATTCTAGAACATTTCATTATAGCCTTAGACAGCTAGAATTATTAAAATAAAATAAATGCAGGGCCTTATCTAGATAATAAAAAAGTGATTGGAGAGGAAATAAATAATTGATATCAAAAGGTAAAATTTTGATATCCATTTTTGTTGATTTTATAACAAGAATTTTAGATTTAAGATTAGGTAAAACAATGTATTAATACATTTGGTCCATTGTTCTTAACTAGGAAAGAGAATGACTAGGCCATATATTGATTGAGATAGAGAAAAAAAGAGTCATTTGGAATGGAATGAATAGTACAACTGGATTATTTCCAATGTTGATCTTTATTTGAAGAAATTTTGTATTCATTTTATAACTCCCTTCCGAAAAAGATAGCTGAGTAACTAAAACAATGGATTATTAATCTATTTTATAGACTATATATACCAAGGGTTATAATACCTATCTATTCATTCAATAACTTGAGATGAATCCTCAAAACCTATAAACCCTTTTTATATCACTATTATTTATACCCAGGATTCCATCCTATATCATTTGATAGAAATCTAAGGATAAACAAAAATAAAAAATATCACTATTGTCTAAATAAACAATTTGAGAGTAAGCATTTTGTAATCTCTAGGATCATTATTATAATTAAAATGTAATAGATAATAACTATTTATTTCATATATATTATTTCATCAAGACCAGTAAATAGTATCATTTTTCTTATAAATGATATTATTTTGATCTCCACACATTGATGTGGAGATCAAATTGAAAAAATATGAAAAAAATAATATGTTTTGTTTTTATTTTCCTCTTTTCTTGGGATTGAATAAGATAAATAGGAACTCAAGTCATAGTTCAACTATCAAAAAATTGGCCATTATTCTAAAAATAGAAATGAGTATATCAATTGTGTGAAAGAGAAATAAGATATTCAAAAAATGAAATATACTATTATAAATACTCTATTTTAAATTAAATCTAATGGATTTATATTCTATTAATGAGAGTGGCATTCCATATCAATACGTAATAACTAAAACTCCACCTGTGATGGATTTAGAAATGATTAAAAAAAATTAAAAGAATTGAACATGGAAGGTAGATAGTTTTATCTATTGGAACCAAAATGAAATTGATGCTTCAAAAAATAAGTATCAGAATAAGGGAAAAGAGTTATACAAAATTGGGTTACTGATAGTAATCTAAGATCAACCAATATATTGAAATAAAACTATTGAAATAATATTTGGCTGAATTTACATCAACTGAGTGTTTCCTTTTTACAAACAAGGTTTCAATACTATTTATAATATTATCTAAAACATATGGTATTTTTTCAAGTAAAATCTAATATAAGAAAGAACAAAGGTATAACTGGTATTACATTCATAATTGGATCAAAAATTGCATAAGCCTTGGGAAATTTTAAAGAAAAGGATTATTCAAATGAAAATCAACATCCTCTAGATAAATATCAAGGTTTATGATAACTTGAATTTTGATTCTCTGATGAATAAAAATGATGAAATGACCCCAAATTATTTTACCAATTAATCAAACCTCTTCATCAAGATTATAATTTTAGTCTTTGGGTTAGAAGGGATCATTTATTCATACAATATTTTAACTATTATAATAGATACTAAACACTGAATATATAAAAAAAAATTAGTTCCCCATATAATGTATATTTGATTTACTCAAGAATTTATGTACCTCTAGTTTTTCTAGACTAAATTACTTAGCATCAGATAAGAATGAATCTATAATTGAAATGCATTCCAAAATTTGAAATATTTTAGAATATAAGTATTGATTAGCATTAGATAATAATGGATCATGGCCAAGTGGTAAGGTATAAATTCGTAGTCATGTTATTGTGAAGGTTTTAATCCTTCTATCCTAACTAGGTAGGACAAATATTAAAAGAATAAAATAATGGTAAAATTGGATTTTTACTTTCTTTTGATTTATAGTCATTTCATACACTATACTTATGGAATGGAAATAATATTTTAATATGTATTAAATATGAAAAGGGATATTTTTATGGTGTAGGATGGGAACACAAATAAAATGGAAAAAAAAAGTCTAATTTATGAAATTATCCCATTAGTATGCTAGTCTCACTCATATTATAACCCTATAAGTATATAATTATTTTATAAATGCATGATATTCCAGGAGATGATTATTTTAATGTAATGCATTATATGTTATAACATGAAAGATATTTTACTGTTGTAACTTCTAGTATAGCAAAACATCACATACTAGCATGTAGATCTTAAGAAAGAGTCATAGATAATATTATCCATAAAGATAATCAAGAATTAATTTCTATAAAGAGTTTCACTAGTCTAAATCAAATAAAAATGTAAAAGAATATAATGATTCTTATATTAGTGTAGGTTTTTATTTTTCCCTATTATTTAATTAATGAATATTATATATTTGTGCATACATGGAGTTTTCCTACATTCATGGGATAGGCTAGCTTATGTGGAGATGTGTGTCATAGATGAGTCATAGGTGTTATAAGAATGTCATAAGTAACTCCTTTAACCAGTTATTCTAGTTATGGGAGTCACTTCTCTATTCTTAGCACCTTGTCACCACCTTTCATGGAGGAGTTACAATCTATTCTTGGGGTGCTTTGACCACCTTTTGTGAAGGAGTTACTTACGTGCTCTCCTATATGTATTCTTCACTTTGGCCATATTAAGTTAATTAAATATCGGGTTTTGCTCCTATTTGTCTTTTGAAAATTATCTCTTTCAGTGATTTCACTTTGCTTTAGCTTCTTTGTGGTGTGCACCAGCTTCATCTCATGTGATCACTTGACCATTGCATTTGCATTATTCGTACCCTAAAAACAACTTTGATATGGTATCAGAGCCACCCTGATAATCGCATGTCTAGTTATGCTATTAGTTTATTCTAAAATCTTGATTTTTTTGCTTGCAAAGGATCTTCAATTTTGTTATTTGCATGCATTATGTTTGTACTAGCATATAAGCCTTGATGTAGATTTGTAGGTTTGACTCATTCTCCATGTGAAGTAAATGAACATACCTGCATGAAAATAATTTTCAAGTTTTCTTAGAACATCATTGATGTTATTGAAAAACTAGTGTGTTGGCATTTGACATGTGGAGAGCCTCTTAAGCTTTCTTGAAGGCTACATGAGCCGTACGACCTGTTGTCTCCTGAAAACCCCTCTCTTCCACTTTGGCACTTATCTCCTTAACCATGCATTTAGATATGTTATGAAACTAATCTTAATGTGTGAAGTTATTTTCTAAAATCAGATTTAAAGACTAGCATGGACCGTACGGTCCATACACTTACGCAATTTTCACTCACCTCTCACCTTGGCATTTTAGTTTGGCATTTCAGTTTGGCTTTAAACAGTAGAAAAAGGTGGCATTGGAGTTGTTTTGTCTTCACCAAGCTACTACGTGGAGATCTACATAGTCTTTTTGTTGATGCACAGTCAAAACAACAAACAAAAAGACCAAACCCTCAAAAATGGTGCCCTTTTTCAGTTTGGCACTCCATGTGGGCCCTCACACAACCTTTATTTAGTAAAATCTACCTTTGTTTCTTAAATTCTTAGCAAATTTAACTTTTCAAATCTTAAATCAGTCAATTTGGTTAAAAAATGAAGATTTAAGGCTATATTTTACATTGTGGGCAATTTGGGGTTTTTTAAATTTTAAGTTAGAGTTTTTGCCTGTCGAAGACAAAGGGTGAGGCCCAGGTTGGCAGGAGGCCAATACCCCCTCACAAAGACCTCTCATATATTCCTCACTCCATGATGAGTCTAATGAGTGGTTGGAAGGATACTTTCTCTCTCAAAGCAGACATTTTTTTAATGTTTTAGTGTTGTTTTTTTGCAAAATTACTAGTTTACAGAAAATTAAAACTTTAAAATATTGAAAATGGTAGCTCAGATTCGAGTTCCATCTTTTGAAAAAGTTCTTAGTTTTCAATTTTTCACAACTTAGGCTAGATAGTTGTAAAAAATTCACTAATTTATAAAGTGCCAAAAATTTGGGTCTCCTGAGTGCATTTTCGGTTGGGTCCAACGTCTTATTTGCTTGGGTTATTAACTTGACTTGCATAGATTACTCCAAGACACATTTTCAGCTGAGTATAACATCTTTTGATCATGCACTTACATATTTGGGGGGGGGGATCAAAATTTTGAGGGGTGTGATTATCTTTCAGGACTTTGTTTACTTCAATTATCTTTCTCCTTTCTGCATACTTTCACAAACTTGCAATAAACAAAAATTCACCTAAATTTAGATTAAAATGGATTATTTTCAAATTAAACCCCTAACACCCTTCAACTATCATGAATGGAAGGTTAAAATGCCAATCGTTCTTAGAAGCAAAGGGTTGTATAGGATCACCGTGGGTACTGAAGTAGAACCTATCACTGATGCTAAAAAGGTCAAGTGGTACAACCGTAGTGATGAAGCCTATGGATTACTAATCTTGTCTATGTATCTAGAACTTTTCTTCCATTTATAAACCTCTAAGACTTCTAAAGACATATGGGACACCCTAGAAACTTTATTTGGGAAGCTTGATGAGATGACAGGTCATGAGCTCAAAAATGAACTCATAAGTCTAAGTCCTAGCAACTTTGACACCCTAAAGGACTTCTTCACTAAGTTTAAGGCCCTTATATTTCAATTAAAATAATGTGGGATAGAGAAGAAACAAGATCAACTCATCCTTTCTATTCTTGCAAAGTTAGGTCCAAGCTATTCAGTCTTTGTCTCCACTTTCCATGCCACAAAAAGTGCCCTTGGCACTACATGGAAAATGCCTTCTTTGGATTCATTCATTACCAACTTGACTAGGGAGAAAGATAAGCTAATTCAAATGGGCATAATGAAGTCTACTTAACCCCAAGCTTTAATAGTTGGAAATGGTAAGGATAAGACTTCAATAAAGGAGAAGAAGAAAAAGAACAAGGACCAGGAGAAGAAGAAAGAAAACAACAATCCTACCAAAAAAACACTGAGTCTTCCTCCTCCAATGCTAAACTTAAGAAGGATAAGGTTAAGTGTGCCTATTGTAAGAATATAGGGCATGATGAACACAAATGCATGAAGAAACAAATAGATCACTTAACTCATCTTCTAGAGAAGCACAACATAGGTGTTCCTGAGTCCATCAAGCATAATTCATCTATCTAAGATTCTACTAAGGCAAAAGGTAAGGGTAAGGAGAAAGAAAAGGGCAAGGCCCTTGTAGTTACAATAGCTTCTACATCTTCATGGGTCATTGAATCGGGTGCTTCTCACCACATGGGCTCTTCCCTAGTTGAGTTTTCATTTTTAGAGCCTTATAGCATGACTTCAATTAGTTTGGGTGATGACACATCAATTTCCATTATAGGGAGAGGGTTAGTTGATATAGAAGGAGGCACATTAAATAATGTTCTAAGTGTTCCTTCTCTTTCAACCAATCTCCTATCAAAGTACCAAATCACTCACATTGGTTAGGGCATGAGAGTTGAGTTTTCACCAAATTTGGTGGCTATCAGGGAGTTGCATAGTGATACTATAGTGGCAGTGGGTAGGGCAGATCACCAAGCAAGGTTATACACCTTCTCACATTTTGCACCTGATTCTTATCCAATAACATTGCTGATTCATTCAGATGGAGTTAGTAAATTATGGCATGAGCAGTTTGGCCACCTTAACTACTGCTACCTTGAGCAACTTTACAAACATGACATGGTCATTGGCTTGCCTTGTGTCCAATTCTCAAAAGGATTTTGTGAGGGGTGCTCCCTTGGGAAGCATCCCAAAGCAAAATTTGACAAAGGCAAAGCTTGGAGGGCTTCACAACCTTTGGAGTTAGTCCACAGTGATGTATTGAGACCCTTTCCCAAACCATCTTTCACAAGGGCCAAGTACATCCTCACTTTCATTGATGATTTCTCTAGATACACTTGGATATATTTTCTCAAACAAAAGTCTGAAGTGTTTGAAAATTTTCTAGACTTCAAGGCTCTTGTTGAGAAATAGAGTAAGAAATCCATCAAGGTTCTTTGAAATAATAATTGAGGGGAGTATGTTAGCAACAGGTTTGAGCAATTTTGCACCATAGAGGGGATTGATTTGCAGTGCATAGTCACTTATAGTCCTTCACAGAATGGGGTTGTATAATGCAAAAATAGGTTCTTGAAAGAGATGGGTAGCTATATGATTCACTCCAAATCCTTAGCACCATAGTACTAGGCTGAAGCCATCAATTGTGCTTGCTACATTCAAAATAGGATTCCTCATAAAGCTTTAAAAGGGATAACACCCTTTGAAGCTTGGCATAAAAATAAACTTGATGTTGAGCACCTTAGGGTTTTCAGACCCCCAACCATGGCCCACATACTGAAGAAGAAATGTAAAGCTATGGAACATCAGTCCAAGTCTTGCATCTTTATAGGATATCTAGATGGTGTTAAGGGGTATCACCTTTTAGATCTGACCACTCATGAGTTGTTCATTGAGAGAAGTGTCCACTTTTAGGAGAGTCCTAGAGACTCAACACTTGGAACTTATTCTCTCTCATCAGATCTGCTTCTTCATGATGATTCTTTAGATTCAAATCAGCCATAGTAGGTTCCTGAGCTAGAGACATCTTCTTCTTCTTCGAGTTCAGACAATGAGGATAGTGATGTAGTGTCATCCACCTCTAGTCAGTCAGAGGATGAGGAGTTAGCACTTGACTCACCCACTTCTGGGCCACTTTGGGCTAGACAGACACTTGAGAGTGCTAGCACTTGGGTAGGAAATCCTGTAGATGATAGATTTACTAAGGGGATTTTCAGAGAGATCTACATGCTTTCTTTGCCTCAATTTTAGATCCAAAAACTTTTTGACAGGCATCTAGAGTACCTGAGTGGGATAGTGCTATGGAGGAATAATATTCTTCCTTAATCAAAAATTACACTTGGGACTTGACTTCACTTCTTAAGGGAAGGAAGATGGTTTGATGTAGGTGGATATATCAGACCAAGTTTGCAGCAGATGGGTCAGTTGATATGTACAAGGCATGATTGGTCGCTAAGCGTTTCTCATAGGTGGCAGGCATTGACTACTCAGAGACCTTTGCACCCATTCCAAAGATGACTTCTATCTAACTCACCTTAGTTATTGCCACATCACATGGTTGGGATGTGCACCAGATGGATGTGAAGAGTGCCTTTCTTCATGGAGACCTAGAGGAGGAGATCTACATGGAGTAGCCACCAGGATTTGTTTAGGGTTCTTCCTTATTATGTAGACTTAGGAAATCTATTTACGGCCTCAAACAGGCCACTTGGGCTTGGTATGCTAAGAAGGATTCCTTCCTTCTCACAGTGGGTTTCACTAGGTGCCATTCTGACCCCAATGTCTACTTCTTATGGTAGGATGATTTGCTCCTGATTTTGGTTCTATATGTTGATGACCTTTTGATCACCAGGAGTTCTTCATCAACTATTGTAGTGGTGAAGGCATCTCTCCAAGATAGATTTGACATGACAGACTTAGGTTTGTTGCACTACTTCTTTGGCATTGAGATCTCACAATCAGATTCATGGATTTCTCTTACACAACCTAAGTATGCTCTTGATTTATTGTCTCAGTTTCACATGGCTTATTGTAAGCCATCTCTGACTCCCTTTCTATCAGGAGTCAAGCTTGAGGCTGAATATTCTTCAACATTAGTTGATGCCACTTGGTATCAACAAATTTTTGGTAGTCTCATCTACTTGACTCACACCAGGCCTGACATATCATATGTAGTGGGACTTGTCTCCAGATTTATGTAGGAACCTCATGAGCTGCATTGGAAAGTAGCTAAGAGGATCTTGAATTACATACAAGGCTCACATAGATATGGGATTCATTATAGATTTGGCATAGAGGTTGACTTGATTAGGTATATAGATTCAGACTGGGTTGGTGATTCACAAACTTGCAAGTCCACTTTTGGTTATAGTTTCTCTCTAGGTTTTAGTCCTATCAGTTAGTCTAGCAAAAAGAAAAATGCTATTTCTATATCATCCATAGAGGCAGAGTATAGGGGAGCTATTAATGTAGCTATTGAGGCTATTTGGCTTCAAGGGATACTTTGAGTTTGGCATTCTTATTAGGTAGCCCACCATCATTTATTGTGACAACCAGAGTACCATTTAGATTTGCAAGAATCTAGTTCAGCACCAGTAGACCAAGCACATAGAGATTCACATGCATTTCATTTAGGAGCTTATTCATAGTTAGGTGATTGACTTGATATTTTGCTAGTCTTTAGAGTAGGTTACAAACATCTTCACCAAACCTTTCACCAAGATCAAGTTTATTCATCTACGAGTTCTTCTTGGGGCATGGTCCACATCTATAGTAGCATCATCTTTGGGGGAGGCCACTAGCCTCTTCATTTCTTTTGTCTCTCTTCTGGGGGGGAGTTTTTTCCTATGGGTTTTCTCATTTTCTCTATCTTATGGGATATTGCATTTGTACATGGGTACCTCATCGGGCCTAGTTGTCGGGACCCATTTTATATTTCCACACTACTCACCTAAGCTATGCTTATGGGGGGGTGTTAGTGTAGGTTTTTATTTTTCCTATTATTTAATTAGGGAATATTATATATTTGTGCATACATGGATTTTTCCTACATTTTTGGGATGGGCTAGCTTATGTGGAGATGTGTGTCATAGATGTGTCATAGGTGTCATAAGTAACTCCTTTGACCAGCTATTTCGGGTATGGGAGTTACTTCTCTATTCTTAGCACCTTGTCACCACCTTTCATGGAAGAGTTACAGTCTATTCTTGGGGTGTTTTGAACACCTTTATGGAGGAGTTACTTACATGCTCTCTTATATGTATTCTTCACTTTGGCCATCTTAAGTTAATCAAATATAAGGTTTTTCTCCTATTTGTCTTTTGCAAATTATCTCTTTCAGTGATTTCACTTTGCTTTAGCTTCTTTGTGGTGTGCACCAGCTTCATCTCATGTGATCACTTGACCATTGCATTCGCATTATTCAAACCCTGGAAACAACTTCGATATCTTAATCTCGATGAGATGATGTTGAGAAAGAGAATGAAGTAAGAGAGGATATCCCACCATTGAATTAATATCAAACAAATCCATTTATAATTGATATTAAATTGATGAGATAATATTAGATCATGATCTTATTCTCTAAGAATGGGGATATGGAGAAATTGGTAGATTCTATGGACTCAATCAAATTGAGCCTTGGGATGGAAACTAAGTGATAGCTTCTAAATCTAGAAAACCTTGGGATATTCTAAATGGGCAATCCTAAACCAAATTTGGTTTATAGGGATAATAATTTCATTTCCTTGAAATGGATAGGTGCAGAGACTTAAAATAAGATATTATACTAAATGAATATCATTTTAATTCAACCCAATACTCTATCTAGATAGTTACCTCTAGATTTAAAATTAAGTGTTAGATACTATCAATGCAAAAAACTAATGATTATAACTTGATTCATTTTAGGCTTTTTTTAAGATCCCAGCTCAAAATCAAATTGAAGTAAATAATTCATTAATTAATCCAATTAAGATATTATTTATAAAGAGAGTTAATTCCATTTTTTTAATAAATGGATGGATGAAGATAAATATAGAGTCCAATTTGACATGTTAGTACCAATAATAATTAAAATTTCAATATGAAGAAAATCCATTGGTTTTATAGACCATGTGGGTTCAAGTGCCTTTATCCATAGGTTTCTATCTCAATGACAAATATCTTACTCTTTTCATAATTTTGTGAGTAATTCAAAATTATCACCTTCTTTAAAATAACATTTATTGTGATTATATATTACCCCACTAGTTTTTATAAATATAAAAATTGATATTAATACAAGTTTATCATAGGATAAATTGATCCATTTTGTCACATAATCATATATTATATGTACAATTACTATTATACATAGTAATACATAATAATAATTAATTATATAATTATGCAATTGTTCATAGTATTTCAAATGGTGACTTACCAATCCAAAATTAGGATCCTTTTCAAAATGAAAAAAATCCATTTGTATTTTTAGTTGACATGAGTGTAGGTTATTTACTAGGATAATGTAGAGGGAAGAGCTGGGATAACTCAGTTGGTACAATAGAGGACTGCATATTCTCGTGCCACCAGTTCAAATCTATTTCTTGGCATGTGGAACCATATATTTAGATGGGTAAGAAAAATAATATCTATATATGGGTATTTTACATACATGTATATCTATGAATACATGTTTGTAACAATCATATTCCATTATTTTCCTCTTTTTTATTTATAGTGTGCCTTCTTAGTTCTAATCAAATCTTGAAAGAACTCATAAATATGAGAAGATTTGATAGGTAGTCTAATTATAATATTAGTTTAACTTGAAACTATTATAAGATCAAATTGAATATTTCCTTTTCATATATGTGATGTGGTATGGTAGATAATTATTGATGTGTGAATAAAATATATTTTATTCATCCTTATTTATTTTAAGGATATAGTAGAATTATAAATGAGTTATAATTTTATTATGGCTATATTTGTATTTGATTTCATATGAAATGGATGATATTATCCTAGATATATATCTATCATTTCAAAAGTAAAAAAAATACTTTTATTCCATTCAATAAGAATCGTTTATCTTATAAAAATCAAGTGAAATATAATCTTTGCATAAAGGCCAACCAATCCAACTTTAAGGCACCAATATAAGTTTGAGACATGGATTAATTTCATATATTATTCCCAAAATATCATTAAATTATTTTTATTTTAAATTAGCACCTTTCTAAATATGTATAATAAATAATATTATAGGATTTTACCTTGGGACAAAATTTTTTTTACACATCTTTTCAAGTTGATCTACATTATCCTTTAGTCTCATAAGATAATGATCCCCCTAGTGCTACATCATAGGAATGCTAATAAAATATATAATTAAGACCATAAACATATAAGGTGATGGTTATAGAGTCCCAATCTTCATATTTGATTTGTAATGTCTATGTGCCTTGGTAATCAAAACCTAAAGTTCTATGAGCTAACTTATGCTTGGCTAGCCAAGTAGATAGTTGACCCTACATTTGATTAATATTTATTTTCAAGGTATATATATAATTATTTAACATTTATAATGGAATTAAAAAATATCTTTTTTGTTACTTTATATTATTGATTAATCATTCTCCAATCAGATAAACTCATATTTTCAATTTTTTCAAGGGGTAGCTCTGAAATGGATTCTAATGTTCTAGGGGGTATCTCTAAAGTTGTATCAAATTGATATTCATAACACTGATGGAAATTATTATCATCCCTATTTACAATATGAATATTGGGTCCAATATGAAACCTATGCTTTCTAGATAAATACATCTTTATTTGTTGAGACTCAATCTTATATTCAAATAGATTTCAAGCTATATTTTCATAAAGTTTTATTATATCATCTATAATATATTTTGGTTTAATAGGGTAACCTAGAAAATAAATTTCCATAGGAATTAGTTTATCTACTCCATGAATGGTAGTATAATAATATGTAATAAACATTCCTCTTGTAATCATGCATACTCATATAGTGATTACATATTTTGGTTCAAGAATTTGTTCATATAATCTCACTAAAGAAGGAGCTATTTTCATAGTCATAGTTCTAGTTTTTATAATAATGTTAGCTTGCCTAGGACTAGATCTTGGTAGCAAACCATAATAGTTAAAGTCAAATCATAAACCTATTAGTGAAGCAAATTGAATGAAACAACAACTAGTACCATAAAGGAGTATCATAAGCTAGAGTGTCTCTCCCAATTTGACAGATCATTTAGAGTTCTTGAAATAATTGAATTTGGAATTTATTGATCAAGTAAAGGTGACTCTATAAGATATATAATTGGCATTATGTAATTTTGTACTTGACTTATACCACTGAAAAAAGGTGAGTTTATGTCCATTCTAATGATCATTTTCTCCATACATAAACTAAACCAATAATTAAGATAAGCACAAAAAAGGCTTATATAAATTTATATAGAACCAAAATATCAAAAATCATATCCCAATGATTGAAAAATACTATTTCCACATCAAAAATAATGAAAACTATAGAAAAAATATAATAATTAATTCTAAATTGGATCCAAGTATCTCCCATTAGTTATATACCTGAGTCAAACTAGTGGATTTTTACAACCCTTTATCTATGGGGGATAAAGCTATGGAAATAAAGAATGTCATAATTATAATAAGGATGGATATTACTAAATATATCTAAGAAGTATCATATTTATAAAATATAAACATAAATAGACTCCTTTGAAATAGATTAAAGTCCTCTTTTTTATTATCAATTTAAACATCTCTCCTTTATTCTCTAAATAATTAATTCTCATCGAAACATATCATTCTTATTTTTTTCATGACTTATGCTAAAATTCATGTAAGAATATTAATTTATCTTTACTCCTTCATAATAATCCATCCTATACTTACATTCATCATAAATTGTAACAATCTCTCCTTTTTAAGAAAAGGTTGTAATATAACACTTGTAATTTGGCAGACCCCATGCTGATTTTAGTTGTAATATGTCATCAACATGAGTTGGTGTAATTTATTATATATATATATATATATATATATATATATATATATATATATGTTCTATCTCTTTATAATAATTTTGTCCATCAAATCAAGGGGATTTTTTTTTGTTATTTATATTTTATGAGATAATTCACCAAGCTTCCTTTATTCTAGAATCAAATTGAGTGAGTCTAGTAATATTTAATTTTAATTCAAGGAACCTATTGTCTCTGAGTATTATAAAAAAAATCTTATGTATCTATAATCCTAATTCTACCTCGTGTATATCTCATAGGGATAAAATATAATCAAGTCCATTTTACTATATTTTTATAGGTGATAACAAAAGTACTCAAATAAAATAATTTTGAGGCTCTTGGATCTATCAACCAAATAGTTAACATTCCACATTATTGGGTTAATATGTTTAAGGTATAATCCACCTCCATTTTCAAAAACATTGAAATGAAACATTAAATAAAAACATATTTTGAATGTGTGTTGATGCATTCAATTTATTATATGAGTGGAATGGTTTGAGAAGTATATTTTACTTAGCTAATTCATAGTATGCAGAGCTAATTCATACTAAAAAAGGAATAAAATATTAAGTTCCCATATAAAAGGATAAAACCAATTTTAAGTGAATAATGAGGATTTTATAAATCCTAACCAATAATACGTACTTCCCATATGGAAATGGGTGATTAATAAAGTTTTAAAAATTCAGCATCAATTTTCTAATATGCTATTTAGAAAATTAAAAGACAATAAATATAGTTGGGATTAGTAGGTACTGATTGAATCATAAAATTTAAAATAATATTTCACATTAATGTGATTATTATGCATCAAAATTATGACATGATTTCTAATATATTTTTAATAGAATAGAGATATTGGAGAAGAGAACTTTGGGTCTCTATTATAAGAATTTCACTTTTTAGAAGTTCCATCCTAATATAATTATATATTTTAGAGTTATATAGTATATTATATGAATTATTTAGACTCTATTATTTTATAAAATAAAATCATAAATGAAATTTAAGTTTAGATCCACCATATGCCAGTTCCCTAGGAGTTTGCATTTTTTGTTTGCTACTAGAATGCAATGAGGGAAAAGAGTGGTTAGAATATTTTAATTTTTCCCTAAAATATTCTCACTAAATTAAAGGATAAATAATCTTTAGGGAAGAAAAATAAACAATGAACTGATGCTTCATTGTTTATCTATGTTTAGCTAAACAAATATTTTCTTGGAATCGGTCTTTTTGACCAAGTATTGAACATAATTATAATTTTAATATGTATGACAATTTTATATAGTATAGATCAAAATTAGGAAAAGTAGGTTGAATTTGAAATCACTTGATGAAAATAAATCTATATAATGATTATTGATCAAGATCAAAGATATTGATCAACTATCATTCTTGTTTGTGAACTTCAAATAGATTCATAAATACAAGAAAAAGATTCAGTTTTATAATCCATTGACCAAAAATGTGTTTGGAGTTAAAATTTAAATGTATAATTTGAGTTGACATGATCCAAAGACTCTTTAAAATTATAGTTGTGTCATAGAGACACTAATCAAAGAGGAGAAATATATAGGATTGAATTGTATTCCTTATCAATAAAATAAATCAAATTTATTATTACCAAATGATTCTAAATATTCCAATAACCCAACATGTGTTTTTATTGCATTTGTATCTTTCATTAACCAATGGATTTATTAGTTATTCTATAATTCTCTTCTTTCCATAAACATAAATAATAAGATGGATTTGTTTGCTTCAAACTCAAATTTTAAAAGTAATCCTAGAGTGATTCAAAAGGTTTCCTTAATGTGTGTCTACCATAATGAGACACATATTAATTCAAATTATTCTCTATCACCATAAAATTATAATACTATGACATTTTATACACCTAAAAGTTCATAGAGTGAAAAGAATTTTTTTTAGGTTACCTTATTATATTTATTATGCCTAACATTGAATGCACTCAAGATTGACCATATAAACTATATTTTTAGTTCTCATTAGATCTAACTTCATATTTTTTATGCTTTTATTCTCATAATTCATAGAATAATTATATATAACATAAGATATTTATGAATCATAAAAACCAAAAAATTCTCCCAAAAACCTTTGGTGCACATGTAAACGAGGTTCTCTACCAAGCTAAACTATATCCCTTCACATTATTGAAGATATAATAATAAAATATATTATGTCAATGTGGATATGATACTATTTATTTAGGCTAATATTGTTTATATGGTGAATTCCACATAGAATAGTTTCTATTTATGACTCTATCTATGATGATAAATCATGCACTTAACTTAGTGGTTATAGTATCACTTTCATATGGTGAAAGTCATTAGTTAAAATATAAGAGTAATTAAAACTTATTATATTCCATAGATGGATTGATTAGTTATTATATCATTCTCTTCTTTCCATAAACATAGATAATAAGATAGATTTGTTTGCTTCAAACTCAAATTTTAGAAGTAATCCTAGAGTGATTCAAAAGGTTTCCTTAATGTAGGTCTACCATGATGAGACATATATTCATTATAATAATTCTTAATCACCCTAAAATTAGAATAATATGACACTTCATACACCTAAAGGTTCATAGAGTGAAAATAATTTTTGTGAGGTCACCTTATTGTATTCATTATGACTGCCATTAAATACACTCAAGATTGACCATATAAACTATATTTGTAGTTATCATTATATATAACTTCATCTTTTTCATGTTTTTATTCTCATAATTCATAGAGTAATTGTATATAAAATAAGATATTTATGAATCAAGGGAACCAAAAAACTCTTCTAAAAAAATTTGGTGCATATGTAAACAAGGTTCTCTACCAAGCTGAACTATATCCCTTCACATTATTGAAGATATACTAATAAAATATATTACTTTATGTCAATATGGATATGATACTATTTATTTAGGGTAATATTGTTTATATGGTGAATTCCACATAGTATAGTTTTTAGTTATGATTCTATCTATGATGAGAAATCACCCACTTAACTTAGTGGTTATAGTATCACTTTAATATGGTGAGAGTCATTGGTTAAAATCCAATAGTTGGTAAAAATTATTAGATGCCATAGATGACTCAATGGCATATTAATATTTTTTTATATAATTTTTATAGAAAATTATTTATTGTATAATAATGAAAGAAATTATAGATCATTACCAGATTTGAAATTTATAAATGGACCACTAAGTAAATTAGAAATAGAATACTAAGTAAATAAAATTGATAACTCTTAGTTATTATTGACTCAACTCAGTACAAAACATTTTTTATTTTTAATTTTTTTTTAGTATTATAAATTTAAATTAATCTCTTTTTTCCATTTTTATATGAAAACCAATCCTCTTTTTCTTACAATTTATTCACTTGTATAAAATAAGGAATGATATATTACTCAAATCATCATCCCAATACTAGATGCATCTTTTCCTATAAGTAATATGCCTCAAATTTACAATTCCTTGATAGTTAAGCATAATTATTCAACTAGTAAACTAATTTGTGTTATTTTTGAGGTATAATATTTTTAAGGAAATAATAAGGTTATAGTTGTAGTTATGAATGTTGTAGATGATTTGATGACAGGAATGATAGTAACTAATAAAGAGCTCCATTAAGTTTTCTAGTTGGTGAAACTACTTTGAGGAGAATTTTTAATATTCTTGGAGAACTTGTCAATGATTTAATTATTGTAGGTGCTCTCACAACATCTCATATTCATAGATGTGCTCCTACCTTTACACAATTGGATACCAAATTTTCAATGTTTGAAACATGGATTAAAATAGTTGATATTTTAGATCCTTACCATCATAATATTAAAATTGGATTATTTAGAGGATCTCAAATGGGTAAAATAGTGTTGGTTATGGAGTTAGTAAATAACATTACTAAGGATCATGGAGGTGTTTTAGATTAGGAGAACATACCCATGAAGGAAATGATATTTACAAGGAAATGAAAGAATCATGAGTAATTAATGAATAAAATATTTTAAAATTCAAATTAGCTTTGGTATATGGTCAAATTAATGAACCACCATGAGATCACATGAGAGTTTTCTTAACTTCTCTAATCATGTCTAAATATTTATGAGATATCAATAAGTAAAATATAATATTATTTATTGATAATATATTATGATTTGTCTAAATAGGGTCATAAGTATCTATATTAATAGGAATAATTCCTTCTACCATTGGTTATAAACCAACTCTTAGTATGGAAATGGGGTCTTTACAAGAGAGAATCACTTCTAACAAAGATGAATCTATATCCTTTATTCAAGAAGTTTATGTACTTTTAGATGACTTGATCTATCCTAATCCTATTACAACATTCACATTTTTAGATATTACTATTGTACTATTGATAGTATTAGCTACCAAGGGTATCTATATAATGGTAGCTATGTTAGATTAAACATCAACTATGGTCAAAAATTTGATCATCGGTGAAGAATATTATGAAATTGAGTAAGGAGTTACACAAAATTTTCAACATTATAAGGAACTTAAAGACATTATATCTATTCTTATATTAGATGAATTATTATAACAATGTTATTTAATCAAATCAAGAGAATGAAAAAATTAATGTTTTTTCTCACATCCATTTTTTGTAATAGAGGTATTCACTGATTCCCCTAGTAAATATTTTAGTCTAATATAAACAATTAGAGGTTTTAAAATAATAGTTTTAGATGATATACCTAAACATTATATTTATTTAGTGGGTAGCATTGATAAAGCTACCACAAAGGCTATGAAATTTAATTTTAAAAATGAACCTATATCTTCATGAACTAACTCCTAATGAAATTATTTGGGATTCACAAGTTCAAGAAATAATCATAACTACCAAAAATAGTCAAATTAGTGTATTAACCAACCATACTATGATTGTAAAAAATTTAGATAGAGGAGTTATAAAAATATGCCTCAATGCACAATTATTAAATGTGGCTTAATGGGATGTTTCACCAAGATAGACAATAATGAAATCACATTATTGTTAAATAATGTAGAAATAGGTATTGATATCGATCCTTGAGAGGCTCAATAAAGTTATATATTAGCTAAAGTGGATCTTACACAAGCTAAAGGAAAGAGACAAGAAATCAAGGATTATGTACTCTTAAAAGGGATAAATCATGACTAGAGTTTATTAACCCTATGTTATGAAAATAAATATTTACATATATATATATATAATTCATGAGTTAGTTTAATAGTTGAAAGGTCCGTAGGTTTGTCAAAATTAGAAATTTGGTTGCATCATACATACACAACATGATATAATATTAGATAAAAATTATTTTTGATAGTAAAGGATAAAATAATTATTTTATATAAAATTGTTGCAAAAGTATTTACATTTGACACCCATGTTGATTAGACATCATCATTGTAAAATTTATTAACCACTAAATCATAAAGAGGGACTTATTTATGTTACCAAAATAGATACTAAAGCAAGTGTTAGATTCAAATCTAGTGTTAATAATTAGAGATTAAATTATTATACTTTGAACTATCATATTAAATATACTAATATCTTGGCAACATTTTGATTCACTCCTCAACCTAGAGTTCCCTTGACGGAAGTGGAAGTAGTAGTAGATAAATAATCTTCCACTAGTAGATGGACCACTATTTGGACTGATAGACTTACTATTATTGATTGTTATAAGGGATGCTACTATGATATTGAGCTCATTCCTAAAGAAAAAATTCAATGTATTTCATTTGTAGGTTACCTTTTAGATCTTTTTGAGGAAGGATCTATTACTAACCTATTCACTTCTATTTTAGGCAATGTGTTTAGATTGAAAGACTTATGATATCAACATCCTTAAGATTTATTAACTCCTAATTATTCAAAAATATTACAAGGCCCACCACATAGTAACCAAGTGGAAAGATATAAATTCAACAAATATGGTCATCCATTATTAAGATATACTATCAAACCAAAATTGGGCCTATCTATCAATAATTATGGTAAAGTGGCTTATGAATGTCTCAATGGTGTACTTTATTTTACCAAGGATGATGTTAACATTAATTTCAAAACATTCATGGACTAGAGAGAGTGTTTTTACTTTTATTCAACATGTGAAATTAAGGGGCATTACTTGAATGATACTACAAGTACATGAGAAGAAATTATAAAAAGAGTAGTATTCACCAGAGAAGTAGGAAATATAATTATGCATGAATATTTTACTGGAGGTTGTATGGCAAATACTTCATTGGATCATTATTGATAATATGAAAACCTATTTTTTCAAATTCAACATGCAATGCATGTAATTATTAACAAATAAAAAATCATGGTATGCACTTTCATGTGTTAGGTAAAACATTATAAATATTTGATGGAGCTCATATTCACTCTAGTACTATTTTAGGTAAACTTTAAGGAGAATGAGATATCACTCTAGTTTTATTTTATATATTACATGATGATTTTATTTAAAAAGACCAAAGTCATGGTATTTATGTTACTTAATATTGGGTCTTTATGGTAAGTGTCTTTCCTATAGTTTCAAAAGGTATTCACATTTGGCATATACCATCTCTAACTAAGATCTTTGGGGATGATTACGTATTATAGTTTGGTGGAGATACTTTGGGGAACCCTTTTGTAAATGCACCTACTATAGTATCTAATTTAGTCTCTTTATAATCTTTTGTACAAGTGTGTAATTAAATACATGATCTTTCTCATGAAGGTGATTAAGTGATTAGTGAAGCTACTAAATGAAGTTCTAAACAAGATACCACTTATGAAAAATGGACACAAATAAAATTTTAATTTAAACTAGTTGATACAATTGATGAATTGGTTGATAAAAAATTTGATAATTTGTAATCAAGTGACATTCATCTATTTTATAGCTTAATCAAGTTGAACTAGGCCTAATATTTTAAGATTGAGCCACATATTGAATGGATGGGAATAGATATCTTATTTAGAAGTGGTTATCTATAAATATAAATCCATTTTATGGATAAAAAATGTGATTTATTTTGATCCAATAATTTATAGATTGCAACCATAGTGGGATAAATAAATATTATCTTGGATAAATTCCTCATGACTGAAAAGCTTTAGAAAATTTCTTATAATCTAGCTATATGATATCTAATTCTCAATCATCTTTGTCCATGAATAATGGATCTATAAGAAAAGCATAAATTAGTTTATAAAAAAATGAAGTAAATGAAAAGTTTTAATCCAACAATCTATATTGACAATGGTACATTGTGCCAATATATTTCATAATAAATATATAATTTCTTAAGTCCACCATTCATGATTATTTTGTAATCATTATGAATTCTTTAGACAAACAAAAATAAACAGATTTGTAGATATTTTTTTATTCGATTCATAAATGGTAGATTTAAATTAATAGATCCTTGTTTTTTTGTCTTTCCATAGATTTAATTTAATTTATAGATTCTATTTATTTTTGATTCAAATGCCATATTGATTATTTCATATGGAATAACTCTGTATGCCACTTAAATTACATCTCTCCAAATAGAAAATAAGGGTTGCTAACTCAATGGTAGATTACTTGGATGTTAAGTGTGACTAAGCTATTTTACACATTCAAATGAAGTAAAATTTTTGTTCATACCATCAGTAAAGTTAGTAAGACTACAACTGATCCTAAAAAGGAAATAAATGGATAGAATAACATGTTCTAATAATATTGCTTTGATGAGACTATATTTTATTTATCTTATTTTACTAGAAGAATATTTTATCCAAGGAATCATATGTATTTGAAAATGTTTCCAATATAATTTTGGATATTCTATGTTGTCTACAAAAATGAACAAGTTATGAAATAAGATCGAATCAATTCTCGATTAAGTCGAGTGAGTCAATGGAAAAAGTTGGATTTATTAAAAGAATACAAAAAATATCTACATTCTTGACATCTATCCAAATATCCAAAAAAGGAAATAAATTTTATAAAAATAATTTATAATATTTATATTATAAATTTTCAAAAAAATATGATAGGAAACTAACTAACAAATATTAGAATTTGTTATTCTATTATTTTCTTTAAATTATATAAAATCATCAAATAGTATCAATTTTTTTTTATCGATAGATAGGTTAAAGGAGTAGAAAATGAAACATCATTATGTTAGTGTAAATAATGAGTTATTAAATTATTTCCAATACTATATCATAATAAAGATATGCAGATAAGAAGCATGTATAAATATCACTTGATTCATGAGGTTTTGAGAGAGACCCTGTTGAATCAAAAAGATTGGTAATTTTTTCTTATAAAAAATATATTTTTGAATAAAAAGAGTTTTATATTACAAATATGTATGAACAAAGACATTAAAATGTTTTAATAAAATAAGGATTATGAATATTTAGAATAATAAATTGAACAATTGAACCAAAAATCTAAGGAAACATAACTCAAATAATCAACCAATAAATTGACTAAATTCAACAAAGAAATACAATAAGAAATAAAATAAGATAAAAATATTGAATATAAGAAGTTATGGATTCACTACAAAAATTGTTATATCTTTTAATTTAATAAATGTTTACTAGAAGAAAACATAACTATTTGTACAAATTATAGAGCAATCTAAAAATGACTAGTTCAAAATAAAAAGCAGAGAAGAAATAGAACAAAATAAAACTATCAAATTTTGCAAGAATTTATGGTTTTTATGTGAAAATTTGGATACCCATCACTATAATATTTTTTTAAAATAGGATAAAAGTGTTTGTATTTGTGGAACAACTCTACAAATGACTAGTTCAGAGTGAATTAAAAGTTTAAATGATGATGGTACTTGGTGCCCTATGGATATATATTTATATACAATAGATCTTATAGATAAAAACCATACAACATATCTATTTTATTTCAAAATGGTTTGAATGGTCCTGATTTTAAAGTACAAATTTATTTATCATAAATATTTTCACAAATAAATTTTCACATACAACGAATTTTTATCAAATTAAACTAAGAGTACAAAAATGTTATTATCATATAAAAATACTATTATTGATATCTTTAGGGTTGTGATATGCATAAATTTATAAAATATTGGAATTTATATTCAAAATAAAGTATTAAAAAACTATAATACATTATTGGTATCATGTTGAAAATGGTTAAATTGATATTATTTGAAATACGTAACAAAATATCATTTGAATTTTATTTATATTTTTAAATGCTTTATAGAAATAGTTATCAACTTATTTTCAAGATAGGGATAATAATTTTATTATATATATATATATATATATATATATATATATATATGAAATAAAAAATGTCTAAAAAGCAAACTCTAGACATACTTTACAAATTACATAAAAAAATTAATTGACTTAAGGGATGAAATATATGTACAAGAGAAGTTAGTGAAATTAGTGTTTCCAAATTTATTGAAAAATGTATTTTTTGTGGAATGAAAAATATTTAATTATTATCTAGGATATTATTTAAATTATCCATAGTTGGATTACCTTTTTTGGCTCTAGGAACATATGGTAATTTGTTTGATGGAAAGATACCTAGTCCTTAACCAATTTTAAATATGGGTTCCAAAAGCATCATGGGTATCTAAAAGGATAATAACATTAGTTTAGTTATGATGTTCTGATAGAGCACATAAGAAAACAAAGCCCTCATGAGTTTTATAATAACATGGATGATGATCCATTGTTTAGCTCAGATAGTGAGTACCTATTTCATGAAATAGATAAACTCTACCTCCATCACATAATAATGATTTTATATTTAAATAATTTGTGTCCCTAATTTAATAATTAGGAGTAAGCAAAAATGAGATGAAATAATTAGGTCTAATAAGTCAGAGGTGATGGAGTACATCATAATGGAAGATGAGAATGATAATCTTGTTTTGAATTTTTTCATAATTGTAAAAAACCTATCTTAAATCATATAGATATGAAATATTAAAATAAATTTTAAAATATTTTGAGAATAAGTTCACTAAATCTAAGGATATATAATTTTTTTGTAGTTATTTACTAGAGATAGTGAGAAAGTTTTTTGCAATAGGAATAGATAGAATGAAAAAATAAGAAGGAAGAGCCTTATTTAAAAAATAGAGAATATATAGAAGAAGAATCCTATGTTTATTATAACACTTCCTATAAAAAATAAATAAGTTTAAAATACATATTCAAATAGTCATAGGTCAAGTAAACTGTATTATTGTTGCACTTGGAGTTATGGATTTTTAGTTCATGGGAGGCAGTATGTGATTAGTATTAGGTGAAAAAATAACCCATCTAATCTAGAATGCTATTCATAATTATCTTACATTAATTATCTTGATTATGGTAGATCATGCATACAATTAGGAATTTTTTTAATTGAAAATCAATTCTATTAATTTAAAAAAAAGTATTAATATAATTTTAGTCATAAAAAAAAAGTCATTATGTTGCATATACATCAAAAGAAAAAAAATTGCTATATATTTTGATTCTTACATCTCCCACAATTGGTGGAGTGACTACTACTTTTGGCATGTTCGATAACATCATGATTATGGAACTCAATGCATATATTGAATTTGTAACCTGTAAAAGAGTAATTAAATAGACATTAAACCTATAGAGAAGGGTTATCAAAATTTGATTATTTATTTTAATTTTTAATTTTTCATACCATTATTTCATGAGCTATTTTAAAACATGTTCTAAGTGAGAAAATGAAAATTTATAATTTTAACTTTTAAATTATTAAAAATTTGGAATTTTAAATTTTTGTTTGGTTTTAAGATCACCAAAAATAAGTCTTGATCCTTTAAGAACTTTTTTGTGATTGAAATTTGATCAATTTTTTTAGTATGTACAAGGTGAAAATGTCATTTTACATATAAATATATGTCTATATGATTGAGTCCTATATATATCTAAATTTAAATAAAAATATATATTGTTTGATTCAATGACAAATGGTTCTTTTATTTTTTGGAACTTGAGAGAAAAGATTTTCATGGGAAAAACACAATTATTTTGAAGAATACAAAATATGTATATTTTTAAATGAAAATAACACAAATTATTTATAATGAAAGGTAAAAATTATAAAAAATTATGTATATGTAGGCACATACCTCATATCAAACTCTAGCTATTAAAGAGTTAATTGGCTAATATATAACTCTATATTAGAATTATTATATTCTAAAACTCATATCAAACTATATAATTTTTTTTATGCTATATGGAAAATTTTGGATATGGGTATATGAAAAAAGGAATTTGGATATAATATGGATATAGTAAGTCTTCCAAAACTTCCATTTCAAATACCTAGAGATGAAAATACAATTTAGGTTGAAGTAGTATTCAATAAAAGGAGAAAGGAAGGATTTCACTAAAATGAGGATATATATATTTAATTAACAAGATTAAAAAAAAGGAAGTATTTCCAAAAAATATAGATATATGGATTAATTAGATTAGATATTAGTTAGGAAAAGATATGTATATAATGAGTGTCCCAAAAGTACTTTTTCAAGGACCTAGAGATGAACACCCAAATTGGGTTGAATTATACCATTAGTTATTTTGAGGGAGATATCTTTTTTTAGGAAATAAAATTGACAAAAAAGTTGAAAATAAAATAACTAAAATTAGGATATATTTAAATTAAGATAGTAAAACATAATTTTTTTTTCTTTCTTCATTGACAGGGTAGAAGAATAACATTGGGAGTCATTTTTTATGATACTATACAGTACATGGGGAGCTATCTATGATAGACATTGGTATAAATTATTTAATGGGAGATTTCCTCCTACATAAAGGGGCTCTTAATAAATGGGCAGTAATAAAAAATATTAGAATTATGATCCACCAACCCCATATGTCTCCTTATGACAACCCTCTTCGTCCACTATGATTTAGATTCAATGAATATTATATATGCAACTTGTGACAGTATGTTTCAATAATTTATGCAAAAATATTGAAATAAATGTTAGGATAATATATTGACTACTAGAATATATTTATATAGGACTAGATGATGCCATAGAATTTGGCTTTATTGACCAAATTGGTGTACAAGGCATAAATTAGTTAGAGGAACAATATGTAAATGTTGAACCATTTGATGATATAAATGGTTCAAAATTTATGTATTAAACTATAATAATAACCTTATTTTTATTTTCTTTCCCCCAAAAATAAATTCCTTACTAATTAGTGAAATTGAGTATTCTATTTTAGAATATCTAAGATATAGGTTCATTAAATTATGATAACAAAGATGACAAAATTAAAAGTTTTGTCCTTTTTACAAAAAAATATACAAACATATATGCCATATATTTAAATGGTTTCTCAATTTATAATCTAAATTTATTGGTTATAGTTTATTGTTAACATTATATCCAAGCTTCTTGCTTGGTAATTTATATGCCATATTTTCATATCGGTATCTATTTAGTATATAAATTGAAGATTTAAAACTTTATGAAAAGCATAATGATTGTTCTCAAAAATTTAATTTTAAAATATTTTTAAAAAAATTACTAGTCTAGTAATTAAAGTAATTTAGTTAAGTATTGAATTACTAATTGTAATAATTCATGTTATCTCACCATTTATGCCTTTATTTAGTTATACTATATAAATTTATTCTAGAAATTTATTTTTTAATAATTTATATGTTATAATATTAAATATTATAAGTTGTTTATGATCAATCTAAACCATTCAATTTATCATATAATTTAGAGTGTCAACTATTCAATAATTTATTATAATTGCAAGACAACCAATACAAAATAGAACAAAATGTCTTACTCTTTTGAGGATGTCCTCAATGTAAAGGAGTATGTGCTAGGGTATATGTGTGACTAATTTGGATCCTAAGTTAAAATAGATCAGGAGATTTTTATAATATTAAATTTCATGTTGTATAAATACATAGATCTATCATCTACTCTTACTGGGGATAAAATTTATGATTTCTATTGGTGAAAATCCAATCACCTCAATGTGGGATGAAAAGTAATTCATCATTAGTAGTGAATAGTCATCAATCCATTGAGTGTGGAAATAATTCAAATTGGAAAATAGTATATATTATGCTTGTATTACCACAAAAATAGATACAAAGTCAAATACCTTGCCAACTTTCATAATTACATGTCATCACTATATGGATAAATATTATCATGCAAGTATTCTTAGTTAATAATTTAGAGGGAGTAGAGATGGAGATGGTAAACTATATAGGTTTCCAAATATTCATCTCATGTCTAATTCAGGGATCTAATATAAAGAAAGGATCTTACTGTTAGAGAAAGAACCATAGAAATGATGAAACCCATAATATATTTTTTCTTACTTAGTGCAAGGTCTAATCTCTTCCATACCTAAAAGGTGCTAAACTAAAGGGAATTATGGTTAGTAATGTTTTAGTATAAAAATAAATTATAATTTATATTATATACATCAAAAAAATTAATAGTTTTATTTATAAATCCAAAGAAAATAATGACTAATCAAAAATAGAATAGTTATTCATGAGAATCAACTTTAATGACTAGAGTGAAACATGGATATATAGGTCAAAAACATCAAAAAAATATTCTTGAATTTTTTTAGGCTCTTAGGGGATTATTCAAAACTTTTTCAAACTACTAAGCAACAAAAAATGAGAGCCTTAATTTCCACTTATCAAGATAAGATTAATTTAAAGAGAGATTTAATTTATTTTAGATTACTCATATTAATGTAGCATCTCATGATAATAGAATCTCCTATAAAAAAAAATTATATGGTTTTTATACAAAATACAATTGCTTACAAATCATAAAAAACATGCACAATTAGCTATATTAGATAGTAATTGATTCTATATGGTCTTAGAAAATATTATCATATCATGAAATATTCGAACTAAATCTATCAAATAAAATTCTTTAGAAAACTAAAGATAATAAAAAATTTATTCCTATTTAGGAAAAACAATTCAATCCTTCAAATTGAATATTTTTGAATATTTTAATCCATTTCACTTATAAAATTGTGATATGTTATATCTTCATTAGATATCCCAAATCTAATTTGATTTAGGATTAAGTTCATCTCTTAAACCCTAATTACTTTTTAATTATAATAAAAGGTATGAAAGATAGAATATGATCTTGTTTAATATCCCTAGCTATTAGGCATTGTTATTTCAAAGTTAATCGATTAACTCAATGAGATAGTATTTTTACTTGCTCCTCCAATAAATATAATAATTAAGCTAATAATTTTATAATTAATTTTCTCTCTAGGCCCAATCAGTGACATAATTATGAAAAGATAATTGATTCCAAGGAAGTCACCTAGATATATTCCTAAAGTATGGCTTAGATGTATTCCTAGAAATTCATCTGGATGTATATGTATTCTAATAAATTTATTTAGATTTAGATGTATTCCTAGTTCACTTAGATTTATTCTAAAAGGATGGTTTCAATTTATTCATAGTTCATATCATGAACCTTTCCATAATATTTATTTTAAAAAATTCAAAAATAATAATTCACACTGATATATTTTTTTATAAATGCATTACATTTATATATTTTTGATCTATTTATATCCCTAGGTGGGATTAGTATATTAAATATATTATTTATTTATTTCTTTGTGAATGTAATGCTTGTAATAATAAGGACCAAAATTCCAATACCAACTGAATAATATTATTATGGCTACTTTTGTGAGTCATGTATCAGGAAATACCTAATGATTTTTTATTAACACTATCTTGGGTAAAACTAGTACATTCTAGAGTAATTGTTACTCTTACATTTCCACCCTTGACCAAAAATTACTATAGATATTGGATTTTATTCACTTTTTATAGAAAAAGAAAAGAAATAAAAAGGGATGTAAGTTGTTAAATAATTAATAAATATTTTATTATGAGAATCATTTAAGTAATAAAATCTTTAATTAGGATTTTTTAGTAATTAATTATTAATTCATTCATGGGAATAAATTTTGGATATAGATTTATATTTTTTAAATTCTAACCTCCTCCTTTGAGTTTTGAACATAGATAAGGATTGAATCCACTTTATTTATCCAATAAATACAAAAGGGTCAAATTTATCTAGCATATTTTTTGCCCTTTTTATATTCACGGGATAATTAGAATGGAAAAAGGGAAAGTGAAATCATCTGGGAAAAATAATTTATCTCAATTAATAAACTAGTTAAAGATCCCAACCACAAAGTAGCTAGTATAGGAGTTGTGAAAAAATATGTCTTTATATGAATCATTGTTTGAAAGTTATTCTTCTCAATCCTAATACATATGTTATATGTTTAAATAAATATGTAGTTGATGAATGCCTTATATTATACAAGGAACTCTAAAAAAATAGATATTTGTACAATGGGATGATATTTATATTTATGAAACATAAAATTTTATATTATAAAATATTTCCAATGAATAGACATCTTATATATGTCTTTGATGTATAGATTATATTCAAAAGATCAAATGAAAATGTGAATAAATTTCAAAAACAAAATACTAATTAAAATTATATTAAATATAATTATATACTAATAATTAAAATAGTTGTAGTGCAACTTGGTAGCACATATGTTCTGGGTACAAAATGTCACAAGTTCAAATCATGTCATCCCTACCTCATCCTTTTCCTACAAAAGGAAAGAAATAAAATGGAGATATAGTGATATCAATTTATTGGAACATCAACAATCAATTATTAGGTCAGTTTTAGGAGTAAAAAGGCCTTCTTTTTAGGAAAGTGCTCTTAGTTTAGTTTGGTAGAATGCAAGTCTCCAAAACCTAATGCCATAGGTTCATATCCTATATATCGTGATCCTAATTTTTATTTTTCCAATATTATTTATTGACCATTAATTTAAACTATAATGGTAAATAGATTCTGATTCTTAGAATCAAAAGTAAGTACACTCATGATAAAATGTCCTCAAATATCCAATTGATCACTATGTCAATACTATAAATACTAATTTATGAATAATTTAGACAAAGTTATATGAATTAGACATAACAAATTCTAGATAAAAAAAAACTTCAATCATATTGATTTAAAAAATAAGTAAAGATTAATAGTTGCCCTAGATAGTACCTCAAATTTACTATGGATATCAAGAAATTAGAGAAGTTAAGAAATTATGAAGTGAACGAAGATGTATTTATTTGTAATTAATTTTAAACAAGTCATATATTACTTAAACTGATGGATAGGACTAAGGTGAAAAAAATAAAAGTGAATAAAAATCCAAAATAGCTATTTTTAATATACATGGAAGGACTCAATGGAAAAAATATGATTGATATGTATCTTTATCAAGAAAATACCTTAATATTATCCCTTTATGAGAGATAATATCAAAGTTAGAGTTAAAAAAATAAATGATACATTATAATTTATACCAGTTCATTAATTTTATATCTACTGATATGTATGAATGTTATGAATAAACATGGAAGAAATAGATGAGAAAATATATTTTATTCATTTTCTTAAATAAATGAAAATAAATTTCCTTAATTGATTGATTAGCCCATGAAAGAAACCAATACCAATTATTTAACCACTCAAAAATATTGAACATAATAATATTTTAATAAATTTGAAGTGAATGAATTTGACAAGGATTCTGATTAGATCACTTGATGTTATTTCAAGCTCGATCTATTTGAATAAGAGAAACCTATTCTAAGATTAAGTATAGTAAATATACACTCATTCATATGCACATAATCTATAGATGAATTCACTTTTTTCATATTATTTCTTAAGTCCAGTAATGCAAGCAAAACCTAATATTCCATCCTAACTCTTTTGGATATAAAATAGGAATATCTCATATTATATTTAACATATCTAAAATTTGATCAAGATAATATTACACTATTCACCAATCTATTCAATAATTTCAGTCATCCACACACGAAATGATGTATTATCGAGTCATTAAGTTGATGGCACAATTTCACTTGTGATACTCTTATAAATACACTATATCGTAGAACCAATAATTGACTATTTGAAGTGACGTGAATGTATTTTATTTATGTATTCACCTATGTCCATATGTCTAATTCTTACAATATGAAGATAGGGTTCATTTTAGACATATCATGAAACATATGGGATTATATCATTTTTTGTCCAATGAAAAAAAATAAAGAGATGGACTCAATTGAATAAATGTATATGGAATAACTAGTATTAGTGAGATCCTTCTATCCCACTCCCTTTAAATACTAACCATAATTGTATTTTTATGTTATAAGAATACTAATTATATTGGTTCCATATACTTCAAATATACCCTTGGTATAATATTGACAATCAAACAAAGAGTATAGAATATATCAGTAGTTTTCCATTTCCTAAGCTTTCTCCCTCATGGTATTAATTTCCCCTTGACTTTATAGCAATATATGGATATTAGCATGTCTATGAATATGGGATAATGCACTTTTGCTGACATTATTACTAGTATTAGATACTATTCTATTCATAGTATTATTATAAATTCCTTATTCATTGTAAGTTGGTTATTTTTTAGTATAGGTTTACCTTATGATGTCTTTGAGAGCCTCCGATTGAATGATTATTTCATATAAATTCAATAACATGTTCCATTGGTAACTATCCATTTAGTTTCATTAGATCAACTCAACAAATTTATTTTATTTTTTATTTATCTATTTATTTATTTATTTATTTATTAATTATTATTATTATTATTATTATTATTATTATAATATAGGAGGTAATGATTACTATAGATATAACCTATATAATTTTTATAGTGAGATGGTTGGCCATTAATAAACTAGTTGAACCTATATGCATGTAAATAACACATTCTAAATTATGCACTTAACTCTTTTATGTCAAGCTAAGGTAGATGATGTAATGGATGGGCTATGGATTTGGTTGTTTATTAGGTAGAATGGGATTCATAATGGGTTGTGTTAATGGGTTCTTGTGATAAAACCAAAATATCTCAAAAACATATTGATGCTTTTTAAGAGCATCAAGCTGAGCCAAAATAGAACTCCATGATCCTTTAGTTTTTGATATCATAAGAAGTTGAAGCTCTTGGTTAATGATAACACTAGGTAAATGGGTAATATCAGGTTAAATGACTCAAGGAAGAAGGTATAATCTTTTGAGTTGATTATGCCTAGATAATGTCATCCATAAAATGTGAGTGATATAAGATGAGGCTAGACCCAAGGATAGGGAGGAGGTATGAATGGGAAACTAGGTCTAAAGGATGTTATGTTGGTGTCTTATATTATTTTGAAGGATGATGATGAGTGGACTGGTAATTATTTCTTTCTCATCTAAATCAATCAAGGAGTCAATAATAAGATGAGGAATCAGGGTGAAATAGAAAATCTCATGTCTTAGCTTAGTGTTGATATCAAATTATATGAAAAATATGAGACTATGTGGTTTAAACTAGGTAATAAACCATGGTAGATAATACTAGTTGTCTCAATAAGGTTCATCCAAAAGAGGTTAGTTAAAAGCCAAGTGAAAAGTGTATGAGCTTGTTTAGGTAATGGTTTGTTATGTGTGCTTGTTGTGATGCTTGAAGAAAGGATTTATATGGGGTGATTTCATGGATGAACAATTCTTCCATTTAACATGGATTATTTCATGTGGTGGCATAAATTATAATTATATCTAGGTGCTTGTGTGTTGGTAAGGCTTCTTGACACTGGTTTTGTTGAGTTTTTGTTATTTTTTTGAGATTTTGTTGTTATTTTTTAAAGTAGAAACATTGAAATAAAATATATATTTTTTAAAAATAAATGAAAATAAATTTTATTTTTATATTTTCCAATGATTCACAATGTATGCAAAAGAAAGAGGAATAAACCTATACTATTATATAAAGTGTTATTTTTTCCTAACTTTGTTTAGTTGTAAAATAAATGGTGATTCTTTTGTATTTTTTTTTATTATATGAGATGAACTAAGTATTAAAGTTATGTATTCTAATAATTAAATCAATGCAAAAAAAATTATCTAAAAAATCAATGTCATAATACTTTCTCTTAACTTTCTTTTCCTTATGAACAAGCTATACTAGACTTTTAACTTTCGTAGTTTGTTATAAACAAGATTTTCAATCAATTTGTTAAAAGAGAGGAAAGAAATTCAAATTATGATTTAATGTTTTGAATAGGAATAAATAAATCTGTTGATTCATTCAAAACAAAAAAATTCAAAGATATGCTAACTCTATTTGTGTGACTAATATTGTGTAAGTTCTTGTGGTTGACGAGTTGATTGTTTGGAATGCAAGAAAATTGTTTTGATCTTAGAAATTAAATAATATATTGGTTCTAAATGTCTTGATAATTCATTAAATTATTCCTATGAATGGTTTTTGAAATTTTTTATGAATTGAAAGAAAACAAACTTATTGTAATTAAAACATAATAAAAACTAACTACATTTTTTTGATAGTAAAGACAATGAAAAGAAATAGACCTCTTTCCCTCTCAAATTTGATATTTTTATGAATAAATAAATTAATCTAATGTAATAATCACTACACTAATCTAATCTAACAAATGAAAAATATTGTAAATCAAAGATAAATTCAACCTAACCAAGGCATAAATCAACTAGAATGCATGTAGTAATTTGATGAGAGAGTCCTTAATATGTTAACTCCTTTTATCCTTGTGCTAATTATAGGAACTATCTAATTGGAGGATGAAAAATTTATGGAAAAAATGGTAAATATAAGAGCCATAGCTAAAAATAGAGAGCATTTGAAATGAGTCTAGCTAATGCTTTGGTTTATAAATACTGATTTCCTAGACCAAAAACACTTATTCACATGTGGTAATGTTGTCGACATGAAAATTATAGAGGATGGATCTTTTGGTAATTGTGACAGGACTATGGCTACAAGAGCTTCAAAATA
The DNA here is from genome assembly GCA_037957365.1 of Torreya grandis. NCBI lineage: Eukaryota > Viridiplantae > Streptophyta > Pinopsida > Cupressales > Taxaceae > Torreya > Torreya grandis. The sequence goes on along the minus strand of JARHVA010004771.1, from coordinate 226,175 downwards.
ACAAATTCTAATGGCAATTTTTAAATTGTAAATTAAAGTAAAAAAGATCTTATTGTAGAAAGAGTTGAAGATTTCATGATGGATTTAAACTAAGTCTAACTGGGAGTTCCACTTGAAAGGAACTAAGAATGAATAAGAATATAAGATAGAGTGATCTTGGCTTGTTTGGAGGTGAGCATAAGTTGATAAAATCAAGAAACATAACACCAAACATATAAAATACATCAAAACTAAAATTATGGGAGTTAATTTTGAAAGGCATAAAACTGTGATGGAACTACCCATATTTTTAGGGGTAATTAAATAACCTTCACCCAAAAGGATAAAATTGCCCTTCATTATTACACAACCATCTCACATTTAAAAAAAATTGCCCTTAAATGATGGGTTTGTTGGGGTGGTTTGCACAACCATGCTAATTAACCCATCATAGGTAAGGCAATTTCATATCTCTAAGAGGAAATTTTGTCACCAAAAAGGGTGGTTTCATCATCAATGGGATATTTTGGAGATAAAACCAAGGGAAGATACAAAGGCCTCTAAAAGGGGCTTTTAGTGTGCTTAGGGGAGAGAGGAGGAATAAAAAGGGGAAGGGCAAGAGTTACAAGTTTCCTTATGGAGCACAAAATAAAAGATCACTACATGATCATCAAATTTGTATCAAGAGTGTCACACCATATAAATTTTGGGTGCATACATATTTCTCCCTCAGGATAATGTCTTGTCATGAGTTTTCAAGGTGCGATCATAAGTAAAGGAATGCAAAAAATAAATAAGAGGTTAGGAATAATTACTTTAATTACCTAAATGGTGAAGTGAAGTCAGTTGGGACTCTACATAACCATGTTGGTAGGGAAGATCATACTACGTGAATCATCTCTTTGGGGGACTAATTCTAGTGTTAGATCATTGCATACCTACAAAACCATAAATGTGTGATAAAAATGATAAAAATGTGTTAAATTATTAGATTTGGAGATTAAATCATAAAATATATAAAAAATATGACTTGACATAAAAATATATGCAAAAATTAAAAACATGCCAAAATTAGAAAGTTTTGAACTAAAATGGCTAGTTTGGGGGCCTAATATATTCAAAAACTTGCCAAAAAAATCATATATGCCATTTAATTTTCAGATGTTTTAATCTTTAGAACATTTATGACCATTAAAATATAGAATGTAGTTAACAATATGAGAATGATGAGAGTATGGTGAACTTAACAAAGGGAGGAGCTATTGAGCATGATTAGGTAGGTTTTGTTGACTTTTTTATTTTTGCCCCAAATTTGAATTTTTTTTCAAAACTTGGTTAAAATATAGTGAAATTTGAAATATTTAGTATTGAAATGATTGTTAGGGGGACTAGGGAAATTTTAATTTTGTCTGATTTTGGGTAAATTTTGTGGTTTTTTGGGTAATGTAGGAGGGTGCATCATCAGTGGATGGAACTGCGACTCGTGTGACAAAATTTCCCCTTTTACAAGGTGGAAGTTACATAACTACCATGGTGGTAGCATAATTATTGAATGAAGTTACATTAATACCATCTTATAGTAGTTATGAAACCACTTGAGGTGATTACAAAACCACCTAGGGTGGTTTTGTAACCACTTCAAGTTAGTTTCATAACTATTACATGCAAATGAGAGTGGTTCCATATATTAGAATTGGGAAGGGAATTTGACTTTTTTAGAGAAAAAAATTGATTCTCATGCTAACTTGGGGTCTTATTTATATTGAAAGGTGATTATATATGATGGATTAGGACTGAGGATTAGGATTTTCTACCTAATTCTTGGCACTTTTGATGGTTGATAAGTTAGTCATTATCAATTGACTAGGGATATTAAGGATAACACAAATGGGGATCATCCTCACCTCTAGTTAACTACTATGTGACCTTATAAATTATTGGGACCTTGACAAAAACATTTTTAGGTTCCCCTAGGCCCTAAAAGAGTGGATGATCACTCTTTTAGTTTTATATCATATTACAAGTCTCTTGATGGCTAGTCAATTAGTATCTATCTGATTTATTGATAGTAGTTGAATGGCCCGTAGCTCATTTGATCACTTTGGAGACCCTAATGCACCTGATTTGGGTGAAAATGTGGGGTGATGGTTTCTTGAGTTGAGGTGTCAGTGATCCCAAACCTAAGGAAGGCCATCATTGGTATCCTTTCCTCTTGACTAGTGGGGGATAAGGGTACAAATGGATTGTTGTACACTTGGTCACTGATTATGTGAAACATTGAGGAGAGAAAGGCATGTTAATATTAGAGAAAGGATATTATAACACATACATATAGGGATATTTACTAATTAGATCATTTGGGTTCATTTTTATCATCCACTTGACCATTATCATGGATTGGGTTTATTAGAGGATTATCCCCTATTAGAGGGGAGTGTTGATTGGGGCATTAAGAGATATTAGGGCGACTAGATGGACATATGTGGCACCCTTTTATTCCTTGACTTGGGTTTTGGGGTTTTCTTCATTAGTATACCTAAGTTACCTATATTATTTGGAAATGGTTGGTCATTAGGCCAATGAGGTATCCTATCTCATAATAGCCATCAGGGCCACCCCAGCTTGAGACAAGATTTTACAAATTAAGGTGGACCTTGTAGATAGGGTACCATAATAGTTTGACATGACATATATGGCCAACCTCTCTATCCCAAAATTTATATATAGGTGGATTCAAGAGGCAAGAGATATGAGGTTGTAGTGGTTGGCATGGAATCCACTTGTGTGACGGGTGCCAATCACTCTATCAGTTCCACATATAGTATCATTCATATTTATTATGAAATATTCTAGAGGAGGAAGACAAGATAGAGTATGGAAAAAACATATGGTCCCTCTTACACAACCACCACCACTATTAAAATACCCCTCCTAAGAAGACATTGCATAGTAATAATAATGAGAGATGGGGATGGTGAGGTTCTAGTATATGTTGAACTAGAGGAGGATATAAACATTAATCAAGAGGAGGCTATGGATAATGAATTTGACCCTAAGTGGCATTAAGTGGATCTAGGTTTAATTTTAATTGAAATTTTTTTGTTTACAATTCATATTTCACTTCATATCTCTATTATATAATTAATTTTTTTGCTTTAACTTTTGTAATAGATTAGATTTGACATTCGTTTTCTTTATGATTGTAAATACCTTGAGAAGATGGAGAGGTATGATCAGGGATGGCCTGATCAAACTTTTCTATTGAGTATTGGCTTGAATAGGGATTATCTCTTGGTTTATTAAGTCTTATTTTACTGGCTAGTCAATACATAGACATATTTTCCCCAACATTCCATACATTTTTAAGGTTTATACAGTTGAGGGTAGAGAATGTCACCTTATTAGATAGTGCGATGAGTCTAAAGTCATTATTGGACATGATGATAGTTAGAGGGGGAGGATGAATATCCTCCAACCATAGGATAGGTAGGGAAATGTCAAATGAAAGCTTGATCAAGATTCAACATCTTAGCTTTTGACCTGCAATTAGTTGGAAGGATTTAGAGGGAGTTACTAGGAGACATCACTAAATTTTTAACCCTAGACATTAACTTTTAAGATATTTTATACACATTTTTATAAATGTTAATTCTATTTTAAATGTTATAAGGCATATTGGCCCTATATAAAGGTGTTTTGTATTATATACCCTTGTTGTATAACCTTGACAGTTATTACGATATATTTATATACAAATATGATTGGCTTATATCTCAGTGACTTATCATTCACGTGATGAAAATTTAGTTTTTATATTTTGTTTTTTAGTTCATGAACTCTAGATGGCTAGGCATGTGATGATGTATATGCATATGTATCTCTTTGTTTTGTATATTATGCTATGGGAAATGCTTATGTATATGTGTAAATGTAATGTATATAATTGATGTAATATAATAGATGCATATATGTGATTGTAGTTTCACTAACATTTGGTTTTAGGTGATTGCCTAGTTGTTTTGTATACACACCATATGAATTTAAATTTTTAACAAGGGATGAAAGGGAAAATTAGATAAATATGAGGTGAAAGAAATGAACACCACAAATCAAAATTTCTTAGGAAAAAGGAACATGACCTAATCCTTATGAGAGAATGGTAAATTATACTTATTACTAGACTTATAAAACACTAACTTTATTGGCTTCATCTAGAGATAATTGGCCCTGATAAATTTGATAAATCGGAAAAGGTTGCCCACTTTAAAAATAGACATTAGGAAAGATTTTAAATATTTTTCTCTTTATAAACCTTTTAATTTGGAATTGATTTTACATTTGAATTCTACTTATTTTTATGACCCCCAATGCCTAATCCCATGTGAACTGGGAAGACACATGGGCTCACCACCAAAGGATAGATGTAGGTGAGTAAGGGACATATCTCCCTAATGATAACCCCACACAAATAATAATATGTGAGGGATCACCATGAAAGGTTATCAAAATGGTGATATATGTGAAACTTAACTTTTGTATTTGCATAAACATTTTTATTTTCATAAGAACATATAATTTTCTATTTGTAAGGCCTTTACCCTAAATCTTGGGCCTATACAATTATTAAAATGCAAGGGTTCATCACCAAGGACCAAGATAGTTGAATAAGGTTACCTTATTTTTATGTATGATAATGTTTATTTTTTAGAATGTAAAATAAAGTTATACTCTATCATGGACAAGACCATAGACTAAACTATAGGCTAGCATCTTTCTAAGTTGTGCAAAATGTTGATTTTGATAATGATTTATATGAGGTGGTAGGGTAATATGGGATCAAGATGATGTGATATTACACACTTTGAAAGTTTCTATATTTTTTAAATTAAAAATGAAATAATTATCGAATAATACATCTTGAATGAAGAAAAACATGTAACCTATGAAAATTTTATGCAAGTGAAAACAACATGATATACAAATACTAGATATAAAAGTTTTCTAGATGAAAAGAGTTCATGAAATCACCAAAATCCTTACCCTATAGATTTCATAACCAATAATCTATATTGTTAAATTATAGGGCCTAACCAATCAAGTCTAAAATTTTAACCTTCTCCTTTCTTATTATCATTTTAACTATCAAGTCTAAGGAAAAGGTCTCCTACATGGATTGGGTGTTTATGGGCATAATTATGGAGCTCATAATACCATTGGTGGGGCATGATTAACTCTAGCTACCTAACCATGGTACTTGGTCGGTGTAAACATGCACTTATAAGAACTCAAAAACTCACCATGAGTCCCTCTTAGTGTATAGAATATTATAATATAGCCTTGCATCATATAGAATTGGCTATAATAAATGATTTAATTTACATCTTTTAATTCCAAGTTAAAGCACATGTATGATGGATTATCGAGATGTATTATATGATTGATTGATTTCATAGGAAGAAGAGGTTTCTTAGATTTTGGAATGTTTATCTAATCATGGGCTTTAATGTTTATTTATATGGTTCCTATAATTAAGATGTGGAACCTCTCCTCAAGCATAGGTATGGATAAGTGAAGATAAATGTTTTAGTTAGGTGATTTAAGATCGATGGGGCAACTTAAACTATTATATGCCTTTGCATGAAAAAGTATCAAATTATTTTGATGGTAAAGGAAGGGCGATTCAATGGAAACCCTATCATCCTCTAATATCTATATCATATGGATACTAAGAATGATGGGGAGATAGGAGGCTATTAATGGATAATGGAATATCACCTCCCCCCCAATATGAGTAGTTACTTGGTCATTATATATCTTGAGGATGAGAGACTTTATCATTACTTAGACTATGAAATTATACTTTGGTATTAATGGATGGGGATTAAATAATGAAGATAGACATGGAGTTGAAAAGTTAGCTATTTTTCCTAGGGACTACATCTATAGAAATGAGATTAAACACTTTAATGATCTCATACATAGTGTTCTTTTACAACTAAAGGTTTTCATCTTTGGTCTGATAGATCTCAAAAAGTTGGTTCATAAATGAGTCACCCTAGATCCTTAGGTTCTAAATGCCCAAGAATTTCAAAATGAGAATACCATATAATAAGGATTTGTACTCAGCCCCATTGTTTATACACTCAAATTGTAGCTTGAATCTAAAATGCATGACTCACCCTTTAGGAGAAATAAAAATGACTCATAATCTAATGCCTATATGACACTTAGCCCCATCATAATAAAGGACCCACTAGTCATGTATAGAAGAGGGGTATTCATCAGGTGAAATGTATTGGTATTCAAATATCTCAACCATATGGATATTGAAAACATTGAGAAACCCCTCTTGATTCTCATGGTTTTGAAACTCAAGAGGATAATGAGCTTGTCTCCTTTATGAGGTGAACAAAAAGGCTTATGGAGATGTGATTGTCTCAGCCTTACATTATGGATGAATGAGGGGGAGAGTTTAGAGGAACTCAAATTGTTGTCTTCTATGCTTTGATTCAAGGTAGGTAAGTTCTTATAGAAATTTGAAAGGATGTTTGATAAACTTTTTCTTTGGGATGGGAAGTATGTCAACATTGATAGGGTTTTGATTTGGCATAGGGAGTATGTTAGTGTAGCTGGGATCTCACTTCAGCATAGGAAGCACAAAATTATAATTGTGTATCTTGCATTATTATGGGTAAGACATGAGTAGTATTTTTTTGTCATGTTTTTATATGTGGGAAAGCCTACAAGAATACGATGAGTGACTTCTTAGGGTCCTCTTCCTTTGTAAGGGGAAAATTTAGGGAGGGGGGTTTTAGGTATCCATGAGTAATAATGGGTTATAATTTTAATCTATATCATATTCACCATCATAGTATAAATCCTTTACCCAAGTACTCGCATTGATGGGGGAGAAGGAATAGTTTGGTTATTTATTGATGAGCTTGGAGTATGGAAAGAAATACAACCAAGTACAAGCTGAAGTAGGATGGCTAACATATCTAGAGGGAGAATACCTAATGTTTTGGGTAATCTATAAAATTGGTATGGCCTTATCATGGTGTGATCCATAAGTATACTCAAAATCTATTTAAAAGTGATAAGGGTAGAATGTAAAGTGTTGATATTCTTTATATGGTTAAGCATTGGGTTATAACATTGATAGTTGCATAAATGGTTGTTATGAAGGGGGATCTCTTCATTCCTTAAAACTTATATCATGTAAAGGTTTAGTAGGATAGCTAAACCCTCTTGGGGATATTGGCCTTGAGGTCTATATAAATCATAGGTACGCACCCCTCATGGGTCAAATGAGAGGATGAGGGAAGTGTATTTCTCTAAGAGGCTAATAATTTTGGCTATATACATAGTGGAGATGATAGATTCAATAAATAGTTATAGGTTAGTGGTATTTTTGGATATTATTACATATTTTTCCTCTATCCTTGAATATGGCTTGGGGTATTTCCACACCCTTCTTTAGGATGACTACTTTGGATTTTTGGGATCTCATAACATCAAGAATTGTGGGGGTTTCATGACCATGTCAGTGGGAAGTAGTCAATGTGTAATCCATTCTAGTTATGCATGGTATCTTGTAAATGTCAAAGGGTTTGGCATATCCATAAACCATGAAGACCTTCTATACATGATTTTATGGAACAAAGTTGAAGGGATGGCCTTCATCGTATGTATTCAAGGTCTTCCTAAGATCATATTGTAATTGGTGTCTTTGTATTTGATGTATAGATTTATTAGCACTATCTTGGGTTATAAAGTGATTGGGAACACAATGGTCTCTATGGAAGTTGTTTTGAGTCTATCATAGTCTTTTATGGTGTTTAATATTGTATAATAATTGGTTTCCCCATAACCATGTTTTGGAGGAAGAAAAATGGGATGATGTTGACATTCACTCCAGCATCAACCATGGATCTCTTTATGATATTTATTTTAGATCCATATCTATAGAAATAATTCTAAATTTCCCCTTCTTTCCATCTCATAGTTAGGTGAAAGGCTTCAAAAATCAAAGAAATAACTAGTGTCCCATGACTCTTGACTTAGTGAAAACATGGCCAAGTCAATGTCCTTGATATGATCTTGTAGAAGAGGAGTGACATAGCATAAATTCCCTAGTACTAGGGCATTGAGTAAGGCTAACTAATGAGCAAGAGATTTATTGATAAATTCTAGGAATGAAATGTGGGAGAATGTTTTGGTTAAATTAGAGAATAAGTCATAGTTTCCCATGGGTTTAGGAATGGATATGTTTCTAGAGTGTTGGAGTGATGGAGGGTCATAAACTGATACTTTTTGGTGTGAGTAATATATTTTTCCCCCTATTTTACCTCTATTTCTATGAACCCTATAATTCTAGTTTTGCCTTATACTCATAATTAAGTAAATACATTAGTGTTTGTAGTCCCAGATGTAGAGGCTTCAACATCATTTGTGCATGCCACCATCGGTTGGTTATGTTGAATAGGGTGGTTTTTTGGGTCACTCTATTATTGAATTTAGGTAATAAATGTTTAGTTATTGGGGAATGGGTTTTGATATATTTGTAAATTATTATTTTTAAGGATGACATGACCACTTAAAATATTTGGGAGCTTATGTTAGCATTCCCTAAGAACATGTATATAAATGTTTGCCTCTAAAATTCTAGGAGTATTTGTATGATTTTTTTATATTCTTTGTAGTTATAATTATTATTATTTATAACCTGATTAAAGAGGGAATAAACATTGGGATTTTAGTCCTTAGGTATCATGTTCTACCCTTGTTACCGAAACCTTGTTTATTATTTTATGGTTAATAGGTTTAGTTTTGAAACTAGGAGTATTGTTCACCTAGTTGGTATTGATTTTGGTTATGGTTTTGATGCTACATATTACATGGTGGTGGTTAGTTTAAGTCTACTACATGAATGGTAGGGAGGATTCTATTTTGTAAGGCCCATATTATTATTGATGTTGGTGTTATTTTCAAGTTGATATTGGTTTTTATTCACATGGTTTAGCTTCTTGATTTGTCTAGTGATGCCATTGGTATTAACATTACTATTTTGATTTAGGATCTTTGGACCTTGATTTTTTATCTTTATTTGGACTTAAATTTTGAAATCCATTATTTTTTTTGGTTTGGGGTGATGATTCACCCATTAGTCATATAAGTTTGACGACCACTATTAATAGCCACCTGATCAATTTACAAGGTGATCTCAAGGGGTTATTCATAAGATTGATATTTGAATTTATATAAATCTTCCATAATATCCTTATTAATAGAATGGAGGATGAGATAACATAATTATTGTTTATCCATATTAGGTGTGATGGTAGAGGAATATAAGATTTTCTGCCATCTCATGATGAAATGGGTAGCTAGTTCATTGTGTTCTTGATTGATATGCAAGGATTTGAATATAATATTTTTAAGGATCTTGTTCATATTTAAATCCTTAAAAAACTTAGCCATGAGCTAGTGGAAATAATGTATAGACCTCTCAAGGAGGTAGTAATACTAATAAAGTGTTATCCTTTCTAGGGTTTTAGGGAATATTTTTATAACCACCCCATCCCAATGGAGGAGTTCCTTAATGGTTATAGCATAGAATTTAACATGTTCATTGGGATCCAATTATTCTTTAAACTTAAGAAGATATGATGGGTTACATGAGAGAAGAACCCCCCCCCACATATTTTGGCATCAAGATTTTCCTTGAAGTACTCTACATAAGTTCCCATGTTGTTAAAATTTGTCATTGTTATAGTGAGGATGAAATGAAAATGTGGGGTCATTTAGGGTTTGGTTTGGTAGACAATAAAATTAATATAATAAACTTGATAAGGCATAATATAGTATGATGACAAATAGTTATCTAGTTGAGTATATTTCAAATACATTTGAAATTATAGGGAAATATAGATAGATGCAAGAGGTGTGGTGGTTTGTTGTGGTGGGGTTTGTGGTTTGCACATAACCCAATGCTATGTAAGGTGGGGAATACTTTACCTACATGGTGGGAACATAAATAAAATGTGTAAATAAAAAATGTTTTTATCTCCCAGATTATTTTTTTATGGTGGATAATAAGTGTATATGCTTCCCATTGGGGTTTAAATGGGTGTTTGATAATATGCATGAGATTTAGTGTTTTCAGGGTTAGGTACCCCTTGAGTGAGGATATCCCAAATGGGTTGGTGAAATACATGGGTTTATGGGGGTATATGTTATTATTATGGTAGAATCATATTGAATTGTTGCTATGGTGGTGTATGTGTCAGTTATTGGGTGGGATAAGGAGAGAGATGGGTTGGCATAAGATCATCTAGGCCCATTACATGACCCAAAGTTTTTTAGGTTATTTTCTAGGTCTCAAATATGACCCACCAACGTATTGATGAGTTATGTTTTACTAGTTTTGGCACTATAGAAACCTAAAATTAGCCACCAATGGCTTCATACCAAAATTTTTACCAATTTCTACCAACCATTGAAAATTAATCCTAGAAATCACTAAACATCCTAAATTTTCTTTTTAAACACTCATCAGGGCTCAAAACCCCATTAAGAAATCATGAATTGGTGTATCCTACCATAAACAACTAAAACCTCTCATGGATTCATCTCTAAATATTCCATGACATTATAACATGAAATTTGGCCTATAGACTAATTAAATGGGGAAAATACACATATAATTAATTTAAATATTGAAAATGCTAAAAATACTAAACATAATTAATTAAAATTCAAAACCTAATAGAATTCCTAATTGAATCATTCATGATCAATTAAATGAATTATCAAAAAGGAAATTCAAAAATCAAGAATATCTTAGGTTTTCATCATGATATTTGTGAGTTGTCAAGTATTTGAAAATATCCCAAAATATCTCACCCATGCCTATTACATGATAATCATTAGGTTTTGAAATTTTTTAACTCTACTAGGATTAATTATTGAACTAAGATGAGGTTTGAACCCATTCCAAGATCTTTTGCTAAAACCTATAAATACAATGATTTTCATATTGAATTAACCAACTATTTTGGTGTAAGTTATCATTCAAAAATGAATTTAGCTTGGATACAATAATGTTATATTATTGTTTTTATGATAAGATTTAAATCTATAGAGTTATAAAGCCAAAACTATGAATCACAAGCCAAACCATCAAGCTACATAAAGCAAGTATAATCCAAATAATGGTGTCAAGGGGAGAAGGAGCCACACAACTCCATTTGCCAAAGAATTCTTGAACACAAGATGAGAAAGTTAATGAAGATATGTTTTGTAGAATTCAAGGAAGGTAAGAAAGGTTATTTTTCTTGCATTTTAGTTATGTTTTGTTAATTGGTTTTCTTCACTAAGATTCCCCTATAATCTAGGTATGGAGGTGTTAATCTTTTTAAGTGTGTTTTTGTTTCATTTATTTTGATGAAAAATCAAACTTGATCTAACCTCCCCTCCATTGTCAAATTTATAGCATAAAAAATGGCATGCTCAGTGGGACATCCACCCCAATAAGGTTACTCTTAAATCCTTCTAGCTCATTTTGCTAACATTTATCATGTCAAAATTTGATCATGTTGACCAAGGAAAGTGAAAGTTCCATTTAGGGATTTATATGTGAAAATCCATGACATATACTATAAGACCCATGGCATAAAATCACTACAGGCCACTATTATGCCTGATAACCCATAGCCTGAGATAGAAAGCTAATAGGTCATCTTGTAGAGCTTTGTTTGGGCTCATACAATCTTTATTTTTGATGAGTTTTTTGTAAAACCAAATGTTTTCTCCTAAATTTTCATAATATCCTATCATTTTACCTTTATGTTTCATATTTTTTTCACAAAATCTTGAAATAGTAGTTTAAATATTTCAAAAATTTCTAATCATTATTTCTTGGTTTCATTGAAATGTGTTTTCCTTGTCTAATCATCTTATTGCTTTATTGAGTTTTTATGTTAACATTGAGCTAAATTATGTTTATACATTGTGTTTATTTTGCCTTCAGGTTCACAAACAATTCATCTTGATCCCTATCAACTAATATTGGTTATTATAACACTTGTTTTGCTTATCCATGAATGTGTTTCTAAGAAAAATGAGACTATCTAACCATTGTATGTCTAAGGTGTGATTTGAACACAAAATTTATAGTTTTATACTAATGCAAATTTCATTTTGGGTACCTAAAAAGAATTATCTAAGTTTCTCATACTTGAATTTGGTGCTTAAAATAAACTTGTTTGATCTTGAACATTTACTATTTGGTGTTTAAAATGAACTAGAGTGGATAAATATTAGAAAAACTTCATATTTTCATGCTTAAAATGAATGCTTAATTTTTGAAAATTTACTTTTGGTGTTTGAAAATGAACTTAGGCTAAATTTTGAACATTTGGACTCTTTGGGCTTAAAATGAACTAGATGGTTTTTATTAAGTTATATTATGCAATTATTTCAAATTTTCACTCTTAAGCCAAGGGTTGAAGTAAAGAACATTGTCACATTTCAATTTGGTGCCTAAAATCAAACTTTACTTGCAATTATTTTCAAAATATCTGTTGGTTATTTGATTTTACAAAAAGAATAACTTGTATATGCTCTCCCCCATCCCCTATAGGGAACTCGAGTGATCAAAAGTGACTTTTCATTACATTTGTTCCTTTGTCCAAAACATAGATAGAAAGTTGTATAGGTTCTCCCTAAAACCCACATGTTTTTGGTGATCTAAAAATAACCTTATAGTCTTTTTACCTATTTTTATTTTCATATAATTATTGTGAAGGGGATGCCATTACCTCTCATGAGTTCTCTAGGGAATAATTAACCTAGGGCTTCATCTCCTAGTAGTGTTTCAACCTTGATACATGGTGGGGTATACAAATTAGGCTACACATACTAGTAGTGCCAAGTGGTTGAGTGACTAACCTCTCCTTTAGTAATAAAAGCATGAGTCAGGTTTGGTCAACCAGGGGATTCCACTAAGAAGTCCATAGATGGAATCATCATATAAAGGAATAGACTCTTACATGATAAGTTGATCTATATAGACTCAATTGGCACCTATATATCATTATAACTCTTGACCTATAAGTACTTTGAATTATTTCTTGCTCATCCAAAGTAGTCAAGGAGTCAATAATAAGATGAGGAATCAAGGTGAAACAGAAAACCTCACATCTTAGATTGATGTTAATATTAGGCTATATGACAACTATGGGATGGGGTGATATAAATCTAGGTAATAAAATGTGTCATATAAAACTAGGTGTCTTTGGAAGGGTCATCCTAAGGACGTTTGGTATAATCCAAGGAAAAAGTGTATGAGCTTGTTTAGGTAATGACTTATTTTGTGTGATTATTATGATGTTTGAATTAAGGATTTGTATGGGTTTATTTCATGGATGATCAAGGCTTGGGTGTAACATGTATTATTTCACATATTTTCAAGACTTATAATGAGATATAGGTGCTTCTAGGTGTTTTCAAGGCTTCTTGACACTATTTTTGTTGAATTTTTGTAATTTTTGGCTTGTTTTTTGTGTTTTTTGAAGTAACTATTTCCATTTGAAATTGAAATTATGAAATCAAATAAACAAAAAATATTAAATTAAATGAAAAAAAATTATTTTTAAAAATTTTCTAATGATTCATAATGCATGCAAAAGAGAGAGGAAGAAACCTCTAGTATTATGCAAAGTGCTTATTTTTCCTTTGTTTATATGCAAACTAGGTGATGATGTTTTTATATATATATTTTTTAGTATATTAAATTAACTAAGTATTAAAGCTATGAATTATAAGAATGAAATAAATGAACAATAAATCTTATCTAAAATTTCAATGTTAAAACACTTTCTCTTAACTTTCTTTACCTTAAAAACAAGCTAAACTAACCTTTCAACTTTCCTAATTTGTTGTAAACAATATTTTTAATTGATTTGATAAAAGAGACAAGAAATGAAAATCTTGATTTTCTATTTTCAATAGGAATAAATTACACTTATTGATTCATTCAAAACAAGCAAAATCAAAGATATGTTATCTTTATTTGTGTGCCTAATATTGTCTATGTTCTTATGGTTGACTAGTTGATTTTTTTGAATGCAAAAGACTTGTTTTGATATTGGAAATGAAATAATATGTGGCTATAAATTTATTAATAATTCACTAAAATATTCCTATTAATGGTTTATGATTTTTTTTTATGGATTGAAGGAAAACAAACCTATTGAAATGCAAACACAATCAAAACTAACTACTCTTTATATAACAAAGACAATGAAAATAAATAGACATATATGCATATCAAATTTTCTATTTTTATGAATAAATAATATTAATATAATGTAATAACAACTATACTAATATAATCTATTAAATGGAAAATACTAGAAATCAAATATAACTCTAACCTAACCAAGGTATAGATCAATTAGAATGCACATAGTATATTGATGAGAGAGTCCTTAGTGTGATAGCTCATTTTATCCTTGTGTGAATTATACTAAATCTCTTACTAGAGGATAGACATGATCTGGAAAAAATGCAGAATGAGAGGATAAAACAAAAAATGGAGAGTAGCTAAACTGAGGCTGGTTAATGCTCTGGTTTGCAAAGAATTAGTTAGTGGACTAATAACACCTCTTCAAATGTGGAAATTTATTAAAAATGAAAAATATAGAGACTAGATATTCAAGAAGCCATAGCAATACTATGGATGCAAGAGATTCAAAATAACAACTTCTAACAACAATTTTCAAAATTGAAATCAGACCAAAAAAGGCCTTGTAAAAGAGTTGGGAGCTTGCATGAAGGAGTTAAACTAAGTCCAACTAGGAGTGAAACTTAATATGAACTAATAATTAATAATAATAGAAGAGGGAATGAGCTGGGCCTGACTGGAGGTGAACACAAGGTGATAAAATCAAGAAATACAACACCAAAAATGTAAAATGTGTCCATATAGTTATGGGAGATAATTCTAGAATGTATAAAATTATGATGAAACCACCCATATTTATAGGGATAGTTATATAATGATTTCCATATATGATATAAATCCCTTTAATTATTACATAACTACCTCAAATTTAAAATAAAACCACCCTTATATGACAATTTCATCAAGATAGTTTATGAAACCACCCTAATGAGCCCATCATGAACAGGGTGGTTTCATAACTCTAATGGGTAATTTTATAACCAAAAAGGGTGGTGTTGAGGTAAAAATACCTCCATTTATAAAAAATGAGGGCTCTTTTATTAAAAAATGCAAATTTTTACCCTAAATTTGAAAATTCATCTAATCAGAGTATCACTAGAATGTTTTGCACTATATATTTATTTAAAGATCATCCACACCTAAGTTAGTTGGCATATTTGTTCATGATTCTAAATTTTATAACATTTTATCTTTATGTTTTAGGTCATATCTCAAATGGAGTCCATTTGGATTAAGAAATGTCTGGGTTTTATGATTTAATAATGATTTGATCTTTTACTAGCCTTTGGTCTATTGAAATCAAGTTAAATTCATGTCTGATTCACTTGAAACCCTAACTCCAATTAACCTAGTTCATGTCATTTCAATAAAATTCAAATTTGGTAGGAAAATTTTACATGGGAACATTTCAATTATGTCATGGACTTAGTTAAATTCTTATCCTAAGGCTTAGTCATATATTTCAACACAACCAAACCTTAGGTAAAAAATATTATGCTTGATCCCTCTATGTCTTGTGACCTCCTGGTCTATTTTATTATTGGCATGGTCTAATTAGTGAATGGTTAATTTGTTATAAATATTATCCTAAAGTCTTACCTTAAGGTTTATTTTATTTATTAATATAAACTTTAGGATAAATCTTTTATCTTGCAGGGTCCCCTTTAACATGTTTTAAAACTTAACTTAAGACTTTAGACTAAAGCTTTATTCATATTTATTAATAAAAATGAAAAAATTAGTCTAATACTTTAGATTAAATTTTATGTTCCTCGACCACTAACTTAAATATCATTTTTATTTGTAGATCCAATGGTTCATGTTCACTCCGATGATTAAGATCTAATGGTATGAGCTTAAGTTCAAGACCCTAACCTTAAGTTAAATCTTGAGCATATTTTGAGGATCAATAACACGTGTTTAATCAAGTAGAATTGATCTAACAATGCATATCAGGTCAATACTTAAACAGAGCCTTGATACAAGCAAGAGGGTGATAAGTGCCATATTCATAGCCAAAGAACATTGAGCAGCTAATGGCATTCAACCCTATAGATCAAGATCCAATGGTCTATGTTTACTCATATGAAGATGATAGGATGACATGTAGAAAACATTAAAAATTCAAGGAAAAATGTGGAGACAACATGTGGTATACCTATATGCCATGAATTAAAGCATGAGCATCTCTCAAAGATCAATGGTACATAATGTAACATACACATTCTAATCAATGGTCCATGGAGTAAGAAGCATAATTAGGAAGATCAAGAACAATGGAGTATAATTATTTTGTGAAAATGAGATTAACAGTGTGTATAACATTTTGAAAATTTAAGATGAATGTGGAAGTGACAAGTGTCATAACCATGGGGAATGTAGTGATAAATCAATGGCTTTTAAGTTCTTATATTAAGATCAATGATCTGCACTGATACATGTAGGGATGATCCAATTATGTGAGATCAAATGGGAATTTTCAAAAGACAATGGTCACCTTTTGAATATTAATAAGTACGATGCCATATTGGATCCACATAAGCTTGATGTGTTAAATTAGAGATTTTGGGACCCAATAAATGCAAAGGTGTAAATTCAAAGATCTAAGAAAAATCTAAGTAATAAAACTTAAATAAGTTTAAATAGTTTCTACCATTAAAGCACTATAAGGAACATTTATAAAAACCCTAGCACATCTAGAATCCCTAGTTTAACCTTGTGATCATCATAATTAAGCCAAAAATATTTGATTATCATTTGAGTAAAGATAACTTGATACAAAAATAAATTATGGACCACTAATAAGCAATTTAGAGAGACTTACAACCATGGAATTCCTAAAAAATGTCTCAATAAAATATGTAAAACTCTATATGACCTTGGATGTAGAAGGAATAGTTTTCAAGGATACATAATTTGATGCCATAACTTTAAATACTAGAGACAATGATTGGTTAAGCTTGTTCTAGACCATTGAGAACCAACAACCCATCATGAGAGAATAAGAGAAGAACATGTCAACAATAAGGCTCTACTATGACATAGTTGCCACTCAAATGATGGGTCTCTAATACACCATAGAAAAACCTAAGGTACGGCATTGTATATATGTTCTCTCTCTTATTTTTAGAGATGGTATAATAGACAAGGGTATGTTAATCAATGATCATACTTGTAAAAATATAGGCTATATCTCTACCATAACATTTGAAAACTATTATAAATTTCCTAAGCCCCATATAGACCAAAACATAATCAATAATTGGGCCAAGGAGAATGACTTGAATACCATCCTTGTCCTATGGTTATATTCTATAAATTAGGTGTTTTCAAATTTCAATGGAAACATTCCCATTGGTCAATTCAGACATGGGATAAGAATGATCATGAATTTGAGATAGGTTATGTGTAAATATAACCACCACATATGTGGACAATATTTGGTTGGCCTTAGTCTATTTTATGGTTGAGAAACAACTCACCCTTCCACTTGGTGAAGTAGTCAACACTTGTTTAAGTAGGTATATCTTTGTAGTCAATAAGAAAATTGGGAACGAACTCTACACTATGCCATACCTCCTAGATGCCTTTCTTGCTACCATAAAGATACCCAACATAACAGAATGGTCACCCAATGGGACATAGATAGTCTCCCAATACTATTCAAAATTACAAATATTCAAATATAGGGACCACATCCAATTCATATGTGACTATGTTTATCCAACCCTAAATGAGGCCATAACTAATATTTCAATCCCAAGAGTCATTCCCTTGACAAAAAATTTAATTGAGGCCATTGGAAACATCTAGTTGTATCTAGGTTTTACAAACATTAGGATCAAAGGAACACAATGCACTCCCCTTTGATTACTAGTACATGTATCGTACAAGCTAGCTGAACAAGAGGTGGCTTATCGAATATTAAATGGAATATATGGTTTATGCAAAACTAAGATGAAGGGACTACTTCATAGCTTTTCCTTAACCATTAAAAGGACTATTTTTACAAAATATGACAATATTGAGGATATTTCCAAACATAAGACCTCCTTCAATCTCCAAGTGGATGATCTAAGGCAATGAGATCCATAGGGAAATGTTAAAGAACACTTGAAGGCCATGGGAATGAATATAATCTATGATCATCAATCTAGTGATGTTTGCCCCATATATACAAAGTCCTCTTCATTATCCAAGCTCACCTTTAGGTTGTATAAATACAACATCAAAATAGAGTCCAAAATGTAAAGGGAGCAAAAGGGGGATAATGACAAATGGCAATTAGGGTCAAGGTAGTACCATTTGCTGAGTGGTACACATTCTAGACCTCTACTAGCCTAGTTATAAATAAAATCTAGACCCAAAGAACAACTTGAGTAAAGGCTAGAGGAGAGAAGGCCTGATGAAATTACATCTTCCTCATCTCAAGCAAAGGAGTAGGGATCACCAGTAGAGGAAATCCATGTGGTAGCACTAGACCCTAGTGAAATAGTTGAAGATGCTCTAAAATTCCTATCATCAGCCTATGAATCTAAGGATGAAGAAATGGATCTATCCAAAAAATAAAATGGAAAGGAAGTGTTGGACCTAGTTCTTTTAGACCTCCTAAAAAAAAAATCTAAATTGGCCATTTTCCCAGTGAAGGTTAAGAAGCCCACGGTGACCACTTATCCTTTGAGTGAAGTTAATATTTTTAGTAAGGAAAACTTGATTTAGGGTCTAACCATTACCAAATGGTTCATCTATGGTAAATTTCAAAAAGTTACCTACCATGCACCATCCTTGGGAATTTATGCAAACAATAAATATTCTAGTGCATGAGGAAGCCAAACCATGGATAGTTGTATTGTAAAAAGATGAAGAGAAAATAATGACTACTCCAAGAGAATTAATTAGAGCATGAATGGAGACACCAACTCCTAAAGTGATAAAATTTTTATTGGGTGTCAAATTTGACCCAACCACTACTAGTTTGTAGAGGATAATAGATAAGAAAGCCATGATTGGTGGAGAGTAATTCACTTTCAAAAAAGTGGAAACTTTTGTTGGATTGACTCTAGTTTGAAGGCAAAATCCTAGAAAATATCTAATATTTTAAAAAAATGTCCTTGAATTGGCTCAGGCTCAGATAGATCAATTACAAACAATTATCAAGGGAATCTTGCATTAGAGCAAGAACCTAAAATAACAACCATCTTATCAATTCAAGAGGATAGATTCAAGAAATTTGAAGACACCATGATTGATTTATTTAATCTTATAAATTTAGTTAGAACCAAGCAAGAGGGAATAAATAAACAAAACACTAAGGCTATAGGCCAGGTTGTCCAATGGTAGGCTTTGAACTACCAAGTAGGGAATTTGATCAAGGTCTTGACTAGAAATAAAATACCTAAATTTAAGATAGTTAGCCTAGCCCACCTAAATATGGCTATGTCTATATTAATTGATAAAATCAAGGCCCTGAATAGCTAGTCCAAGCAAATTGAGGACATTTCCAAGAACCTCACGTAATAAGAAGATGAAATGTTTCACATATTATATAGCTTGATCAAGGAGCCTACCACAATTAGTCCCTTTTGTCTAAAAAATAATGAGGATTTCAATCATATAAATACGCAATTCATTCAATAAATAACAAACCAAAGACAAGGAAAAATAGGGGTGGATAATAAGAAGGTTATGGGCCTACGCTTATCATCAGAGGAGAAGATAGTAAATACCATGCACATCAAGAAAGATTTGGAAAGTGTTATGAGGGATCTCAAGGTCCTATAAGATCAAGAAAAATAATTGTTCATGAGACCTATCATTGATCTCTATCTTACAAGGAACAAAATTATTTAACAAAGATCCTTTAGAGGAATTAAAATACTGTGGTAGCACAAGGGTCTCCAAGTTAGTTAAGATAGGAATATTCTTTTATAATTAAGTCTGTATACTTTTGAAAAATAAATATTCTTTTGTAAAGGCATGTGTAACTTGTAAATCACATTGCCTATAGGTCAATCCATTGGGGAAAGTCTAGTGTATTCTATAAAATTTATGGAAAGGATAGTTATCCTAACACTTGTACTTTTTTAATTAGATATAACTGACCAACATGCTTCCTTACATCTTATAAAAGGGGAATTTTCAATTGTAAAAAATCAAGGATTTATGTGAGCCAAAAGCTAACTATAACTTTTGATAAATTAATATAAGCAAGGAATTCTATAAAATTTGTCCAAATTTGCTTATGTATTTTATTATCCTAGCTTCTCTCTCACTTGTTTGTTTTAATTTCTAGATTTGAATGGTTCTTATGAATTCTTGATGTGTACATTTGAATGTAGAGTTGTTAACTTGTGCCAATGCTAGGTTAATTGAAAAAAATTAGGTTCATTTAATTTAATTACTCTTCTTTCATTTGGGCTAATTTTGTTTCATTACAAGGGTAAATATATAACGTGAACCTGATTATTATTTGCATTATTTCACATTATCCTTAGATGTTTGCTTTATGCCTAATAGGATTTGATCTTATGCTACTTCATGTTATACAATGGTTAAGTGCATGCTTGGATGCTATTTTAAATTTTTCATGATATTTGGGATGAATATTAATAACATCTCTTATCTTCCTTACCTTTCCTTTTACTCCTTTTTTTAACCAGATCACTCTATCTTAACTTTAATTATAAATACCCATATTTTATTAGTAATTATATTAGTTATTGATTATAATTCACCATTATTAGCATATCATACTTCATATGTTGCATAAACTAATATTTATCCATAGTGGCTCCCAACCACCAAACATTATAAATATTATGAAATGGTCTACTTGCTTTACCTCTATTTCACCCATAGATAATAAGATTATCATAGCCTATAACTCATACACTAAATTCTTAGAATTGTAAAATTATAACTGTTCTTGAATACTTTGGGCACATATGATACATATTCAGACATCAACAAGGGGAGCTTCACTAGAACTAGAAGGAGGAAATGCTAGATCTTTATAGATTTGAAGTATCTTTGCTATTTTTTGTAAATTGTGTTTGAATATTGGTGTAACCTTTACATAATTAAGTTAATATTTTTTCAATTGTGTAAAGGTCATTGATTTTTAGAATCTTAGACACATATCCACACTTCCTTTAGATAAAGATTGACGTTCTTTGAAGGTCTATGCTTAATTATGGTAAAGATGGATTAAGTTTTGTCACTTCAATTGGTTTGAGGTTAGTAATAGTTGTTTTGATAAAATATTGATAAATATTTTTCTAATTTGAGTTTATTTGAGATTAAACATGTAAATATCAATCATACTTACGTATTTGGATACATATTTAAGCTAACTTAGTTAAATATTGCTATCCTTTATCATCCTTTATATAAATATTTGAAAAAAAATCTTAATTTTAAAGTTTGATCATTTCCCCCTACAAAGATGAGACTAACACATCATATTTAAAATAGGATTCAAAGCCAACAATTTGGAATTACCAAGGATCAAGACAAGATCACATTTAGATATTAGAGAACCTCTACTTTCATTAGAAGTTTATAAGAGAACTAGGTAGGATAAAGGTAAGTGTAGGCATTCAAATTCCTTACCAATTTCACCAATTCAAAGTGCTCTCGTTTTTAATACCTATCAAGTTATGGCTTAGCTAGGTGGTTCATCGATCAATGTGTTAGGCTTGGTATATGACCTTCCTCCTAATCTTAAATTACCAACATTTATTCTTGTGGCATTATAACTATTGAATAACACATTAAGAGTTTCAAAGATGCATTAATATTGTTGAATGTGACTCATGAATATGTACCATGTAAACTATTTCCTTTTACTTTTAAATATGTTACATATGAAAGGTTTTTTAACCTTATTTAAAATTGAATTACTAGTTGAGTTGATTTTAACAATGTTTTCATTGACCAATTTGGTAAAATCATTAGTCCTTTTGTTTTGTATTAGCAATTCACCATAACGAAAAGGGATGCAAATGATCCCATAAGAGCCTTAAATGATAGGTTCTATAAAATGTTTAGTAGGAACGTAGATCCTTACAAACTTGATGATTCTTTAGCCTTGAAAATCTATAAGCATGCCTTGGATCCTATGACTTTTATGTTTATAAAGAGAGTTGTTAGACCCATGACTACATTAGCTTTAGATTATGATGAGGTTATGATCATCAAAGATCAGATGTAACCCCAAGGACAATTGACATAATCCATTTCTAATGTCAATCCACATTTACCTATTATGAATGTTATTCCCAATGCCAACCAAAATGTGCCTAGCCTAAACTAGCTTTTAGTCTTAAACCAACTACCTTTAAGGCATGATTATCCTACTCAAAACCTAGGATTCCCAAATCATGTTGCCAATGGATTTCATCCATATGAATAGAAAGATTTAATGCTTACATATAATTCTAATACTCAAGTTCATAATTCTAAAGCCCCAAATAATGAAATTAATTATATCCTCAAGATGGTTCAAAATCTTAGCACTTACTTCCTTCAGTTGTAAAATAAAGTAAGAAATACTGGAGAGATCTCTATTAGGAATTTCTCTTTTCAAAGGTTTAAGTGGCCCATTAACATATTTTAGAATGATAGTTACCATCATAACAAGAACAACAAACCATCTACTAGAAATAATGTGCTTGATATAAATCTTATCGATGTTGCTTTACCTAAATATTGTAGAGTTCATTTCATTTCTAAGCACAGGGAAATAGAATATGCTAATTTTTGAAATGCTTTTGAAGCCTTCTAAGAAGAATTAGATACTTTTGAAGTTGTCCCTAATAAGGATTGTGATGTAGGTACATCTAGTTCCTTAAGATCATCTAGATCTGCTTATTCAACTCTCATGGTGGAGATATTTGAGTTCCCTTTCCAAGAGGATAATAAGCCTAAGGATATTCCTGAAGAGATTCATGATTTTAAAAAATTTCTAAAGAAGACTTATCCTCTAAAAAATTAGGAAAAAAAGAAACCATTGACCACTTCAACTCCTCCAAATAATTTTGAGACTCCTCCTGATACTACCTTAGACAAAAATCTAGAGCCTCCTAAGGGAATTATTCTAAACCTAATGCTGATACATCTAATTATTCTAATAGGATTGGGTATAACATAGTATAAGACATGAAAAAGATCAAA
The DNA here is from genome assembly GCA_037957365.1 of Torreya grandis. Taxonomy (NCBI): domain Eukaryota; kingdom Viridiplantae; phylum Streptophyta; class Pinopsida; order Cupressales; family Taxaceae; genus Torreya; species Torreya grandis. Next base: position 202,774 of record JARHVA010004771.1, on the reverse strand, counting down.
ACTAACATTACCTTTCATGAGTTGACATAGATTACTGAATAAAGGGATATATTGTTAGAATCTTTGTATAAAAATCTTGATAAGTCTCAAAAGTTTTCACATGTTAATATATAAATACACAAAAGTAAGGCATATGTTCCTCCTTTCCTACTTAAAATAAAGATCTTTGGTAAGAATTTTTATAATTGATTGTTATATTCTAGTGCATCTCCAAATTATGCCTAGGGGTATTTGTGAAAAATTAGGTTTGACTCCCATTAAATCTAATAGAGTTGTAAATCAATTCAATAAATCAAGAGTTAGAGTGATTGGTGAATTATTGCATGTTCACATGAAAATTTTCTTAGAGATAAGGATCCAATAGTTCATTTATATCCAAATGGTAGACATCCTTGATGCTTATGGGATGATATTGAGCATAGAATGGACTAGGATCTTGAGTGGTTATATGTTAATAGATTGTTCACATATGTGGTTTCCTTGTAAGGTAGTCCCAAACCAAATTAGGATAAAAATGGATCCTAAAATGAAGCATATGATCACTGAGTACAATGTAATAAATGAGAGGGTCAACATGGTTAACTCAGATCTTGGTGTTTACAATCTTAACACCACAAACATATGTAACTATAAAACTTCTCATGCTTTTCTTATATTATGAAAAATTTATTTTGATGGTGATAGATGAAAATTAGGTTATGGAGTGTGAGTGGTATTAATCAATCCTATTGGGAAATAATACTATGCCTCTTAAAAAATTTAGTTCTCATGCACCAATAATTTGGATAAGTATGAAGCACTTATTCTTGGATTATAATTTTTAATCAAGCATGAGGCCAAAGAACTATTAGTTTTTTGTGATTCTAAACTAGTGGTCAATTAGGTCAAGAGTAAATATCAATGTGATTTTTCATATCTTAAGAAGTATAAATTTAGAGTGTGAGACTTAATTGTGTGTTTTAATGCTTTCAACACTATGTCGATCCCTAGGGAATAAAACAATGTTGATGATGAACTTGATTCAACTACAACCAACCTTATTCCCAATCAAAGTTATAAGTTACAAAACCTTACAATTGAATTAATCCCATGTCCCTCAATGTTAGCTAATGTGAACCACTTATAGGTATTTAGTGATGATCAACAGATCATATGCTTTATGAATAGTTCAAGAGTATTTGAGGTTCACATTATTGATGAAGCTAGTCTCCTTGACAATGATAAAATTGAAAGAAAACTTAATGAAAATGTCATTTAGTTGAATGACAATAAGATCCCCAAAGGCATGATAGCCTTAGAGAGACTCTTTTATTCTAATAGAATAACTAAGGCTACCAAGATTCCCAAAGTAAGTGGGAAAGATTATAGCATAATCAATATTGGATTTTAAGGTCAACCTCAACTAGTTAATATTAATACAACATGTACAAGCATTGAATCTAAAAAATCTAAAGACTTGTTAACCAAATATAAGGATATCATATCATGGTCCTATGATGACCTAATTATCTTTTATCCAAAGGTCATAACTCATACCATAATTTTAAAACAAAATTACAAAACTTTTAGACAAAATCAAAGGCCTATCAACCCAGTTTTAGAACCAATGATATACAAAGTGGTCAATAAGATCTTAGATTCCAATATCATGTTTCCCATTAGGCATTCCACTTGGGTTATTTATTTAGTACTATACAAGAAGAAAATTGGTGAAATCATATTGTGCATTGATTTTATAAATCTGAATAGAGCGTTTGAGAAAGATAATTACCCCTACCTTCTCTTGACCAAGTAATACAATTTTTTTGTAGTTATGACATGATGTCCTTTCTTGATTTTTTTTTAGGGTATAACCTGGTACTGGTGAACCAAGAGGACAAGATGAAAACCACATTTACTATCAAGTGGGGCATGTTTGCCTACAAGATAATAACTTTTGGACTTATAAATGTAAGAACTACTTTTTAAAGGGATATGGATCAATATTTATAGGGTCTTGTAGGTAAGTTCATTATTATATACATGAATGATCTGACTATCTTTTATAAGAATAGGTAATATCATATTATCCACCTACAATAGTTATTTGAAAGATGTAGAAGCTATGGGATTTATTTCAACTAATTTTTTTTTTCTATTACTGAGGGAAAACTATTAGGACATGTTATCATTAAGGAGGGAATCTCTATAGACTCTAATATAGTAAATGCAATATCTAGTATAGATCCCCCTAATAGTAAGAAGGAATTGAAGTCATTATTTTTTTAAATAAATTTTATATGAAAGTTTATTTTTGGTTTTGTAGAAATAGTGAGACCTTTGAATGATATTTTAAAAAAAGAGGCTAAAATCACTTGTAATGAAGAGACAAATAAGGCTTTCAAAGACATAAAAGAGGTAATTAGACAAGCCCATGTACTGATAAGTATAGACTTCACCAAAGATTTCTATCTTTACTCCTTTGCTTTAGATCATACAATAACTATAGTTCTAACTCAAAATATAGATGGATGTGACCATCCAATAGCTTTCATGAGCACTAACCTTAAATTTTTTGAGTTAAAATATTCCTTTATTTAAAATCAAGCATGTGCTTAGGTCGAGGCAATGAAAACTTTTAGGCATTATATCCTTAAGAATAAGGTCCATGCCATTCTACTAAACCCTACCACCAAGCTCATGCTAAATCAAAATAAACTAAGATAAAGGAGATGTAAGTATATGCATATACTCTAAGAATATGACATTGAGATGAAGATTGTCAAATTAGTAAGGTGCCAGGGTTTAATTCAATTGATTTCCAATACTAACCCAAAGCTAAGTGTTATGTAGTTAGAGAAACAAAGTTTAAAACCTAATGATTGGTATGATCCCATTGTCCACTTAGTAATTAATGGTTATTGTCATATAGGGTTAATTAAATAATAAAGGAGAGATCTAAAGGTCAAGATAGCTCACCTTATGATTAAGGATGGAGTGTTGTATAATAATAAATTTGAAAGAATCTACTTGAGATGTGTCTCTAGGAGTGAAGTAGTTGAGATCATGAGCACCTTCCATGAAAAAATAGGAAGTGGACATCCATCTGGAAGGACTATGACACAAAAAATATTAAAGGTTGGTTAATACTAGAATAAAATCTTAAAGGATGCTCATAAACATGTGAGAGATTGCCACTCATGTCAAGTATTCAACACTAAAGAGCCTAAGGCAACCATGCCGCTAAGACCATTAATGATTAATAAACCCTTTACCTAATGGGGGATGTATTTTATGGGGGTCATTAACCCTAATTCCTCTAATGGTCACAAGTATGTTTTGATTCCTACCAACTACTACACTAGATGGATGGAAGTAATGGAAACTTAGTAGTTCAAGACAAAAGAGGTGATCAAATTTTTATAAGAAAACATATCCACCAGGTTTGTGACACTTGTATCTCTATCTTGTGATAATGGATATGCTTTTATATACATAGAGATGATATAATGGGCATATTATAACAACATCATCCTCAAGTTCTCATCATTATCCTCAAGGTAATGGACTATTTGAATCAATAAATAATAATTTGATGAAGGATATAAATAAGTTTATAGTTGATAAACCTAGAACATTGCATAAACTACTTAAGTATGCCCTTTGGGTAGATATAACTAGAATAAAAAAATATCTCAAATCATAACCATTATTTATAATTTATAGTCAAAGACCCATCTTACCCATCACCCTCAAACTACCAACATATAGTTTCATGCAAGAGTACACGGAGGACCAAGAATTTTCAAGTTCAAGAGTGTTGCACATCATATAGATGGAAGATCTGAGAGAATAGGCTCTTACCAATTTTAACAAACACCAAACTATAGTCAAGAGGTGGTTTGATAAACATTCAAAAATAAATGTGTTCGAGTAAGGAGACTTAGTTATTCATTAAGAAAAGGCATCTGAGCCTAAAGATAAACATGGGAAGTTCACACCTTTGTGGATAGGTCCCTACCAAATAGACAAAACACTTGGAGATAAAACTTTCAAGCTGAAAGACTTAAAAGGAGAAAAATTCACATTTCCCACTAATGGGAAATACCTCAAGCACTACTTACCTATTTTTCCACCTAAAGTCTTCATGGAATGCTTATAAGACTAGTTAGAATCAGTGTAGGTAGGCTTGATTAGTTTCTTTCTACTCTTTCCTTCCTATCCCTTATTTTTATATATTTATTTCCTTGATTTATATTTGTCTACTTTATATTTGGTGTGTTTTCTTTCTCTAATTTTTTATATACTCCTAGAAAGTCATTTTGGACAATCCTTCAACTCAATACTCATATGATTAGTCAAAGAAATCTCACAATTTAAGAATGCAAGTATATTTTCTCAGCATTGGTTGATCATGGATTATTGAAATATGAGCTTAATGTTATAGTTTATAGAAACTAGTAAACAATAATTAATAGGTAAATTTATTATTAAGATTATAAACTTTGTTATGATCTAAGTTTCATTCTAAGAAGGATTGCACATGTAGGGTGAAATACTAGATTATTAAGATGTAGTCATGCTTGCACTTAAAAAACATCAATTACCTGGGATAAAGTTTATAGCCAAGGATGATTGTCTAAAGACCAAAAACTTGATAAAATCCCTAAACCTGGCTAACTTAGTTTCCAACCTTTGATATAAATTCAAAATGTCTTGAAAAATACAAAAATATAAAAACCTTATTGCAAAATTCAAGAGCTTTTTGAGTAAAGGTGATTCTGGTAATCTCCACTAGGGCTAAGGATACCTGGTTAGAAATGAAGAAAGAAATTGAGTGGAGATAGAGGAATTTTTATTGGGTATATGGATTCTTGGAAAGAATCAAATCAATTCCCAATCCTTATTTGAGCTAAATCATGGTTCTTAATGAATATCTAAACATGATAAAAATTAGTGTTAATGATTAAAGTCATGAACCTGGAAGTTATTTTCCAAACCCTATGACAATTAGTAAGTGGAATAAAATAAAACACACAACATGGTTATGTCTTGATGTTTGATCCTAATCCTTCATTTTCAAGATTTATTCTAACCATGAAATTATCTTAACAATGGTTCTTGATCAATTGGAATAAGTAGCTTAATTATTAGTCTAAACCAAAGTCTCTAAATTATAACATATTACTATGTTTCCCTAAAATTTTCCATTTGTTTAGGTCAACATACCCCCATTTCTAAAAAATGAGGAACCTTGTGTTAAAAATCACAAATTCATACCCTAAATTTGAAAACTCATCTAATAAAATTATCACTAGAATGGTTTACAATATGTCTTTATTTAAAGATCATCCACACCTAAGTTTGTTGGCATATTTGTTCATGATTCTAAAGTTGCTAACATTTGACCTTAATGTTTCAGGCCATAGCTCCATTGGATTCCATTTGAAATGAACAATGTATAGATTTTATGATTTAATAATGATTTTATCTTTTACTAGTCTTTGGTCTATTGAAATCAAGTTAAATTCATGTTTGATTAGCTTAAAACCCTAACTCTAATTACCCTAGTTCATTCCCTTTGAATTGAATTCAAATTTGGTGGGAACATTTTATGTGGGAACATTTCAATTATTCCATGGACTTAATTCAATTTTTATCCTAAAGCTTAGTCATATTTTTCAACATGACCAAACCTTAGGCTAAAAATAATATGTTTGGTCCCTCTATGTCCCACAACCTCCTAGTCTATTTTATTACTAACATGGTCTAACTAGCACATGGTCCCTTTTTTATAAATCTTCACCTAAATCCTTACCCTAAGGTTTATCATATTTATTAATAAAAACTTTAGGCCAAGACTTTAGGCTTGGTCTTTTATCTCATGGGGTACCCTTTAACATGTTTTAAAACATAGCTTAATACTTTAGCTTAAAGATTTATTCATATTTATTAATATGAATGAAAACATTAGTATAAGACTTTAACTTAATTTTATGTTCCCTGAGCACTAAATTAAACATAATTTTTATTTGTAAATCCAATCATCCACGTTCACTTAGATGATCAAGATCCAATTGTAAGAGTTTAAATTTAAAGCCCTAACCTTAAGTTAAAGCTTGAGCATATTTTGAGGACCAATAACATGCATTTTATTAATAAAAATTGATCTAATGATCCATATCAATTCAAGACTTCAATGGATCACCAAGACAAGTGAGAGGGTGACAAGTGTCACACTCATAGCCAATGGCATTTGACCCCATGGATCAAGATCTAATGGTCCATGTTTTCTCATATAAATATGATCAAATAACACATAAAAAATGTTGAAAATATAGGGGAAAACATGGAGATGACACATGGCATACCTATGGGCCATGAATCAAAGCTTAAGCATCTTTCAAAGATTGATGGTGCATGATACAATGTACATATTTTGTTCAATAATTATGGAGTAAAAAGTATAATTAGGAAGATCAAGATCAATGGAGTGTAATTATTAATTTCAAACAAGATCAAAAATGCCTAGAAAATGTTTAAAAGTAAGGACAAATATATAAGTGATGTCACAACCATGGGGAATGTATCAAAAATCCAATGGTGTTCATGTTTTTAGATCAAGATCAATGGTCTGCATTGATCCATGTAAGGATGATCCAATGGTGCGAGATCAAGAAAGAATTTTCAAAATATAATGGTCACCTTTTGAATATTAATAAGCATGATCCCATGTTGATGCCACATTAGATCCACACAATCTTGATGTGCAAAGTTAGAGATTTTGGGGCTCAATAAATGCAAAGGTATAAATTTAAATATCTAAGCAAAATCTATGTCATGAAACTTACATAATTTTAAATAGTTTCCACCATTAAATCATTGTAAGGAACATTCAAGAAACCCATAGCACATTTAGAAGCCCTAGTTCAACCCTATGATCATCATAATTGAGCCAAAAATATTGGGTTGTCATATGAGCAAAGGTAGTTTGATCTAGAATTAAATTACAAATGACTAGTAATCAATTTAGATAGACTTATAACCATTACATCCTAGAAAAGTATCTCCAAAGAATATGTAGAACTTGATTTGACCTCAAATGTAGAAGGAAAAATTTTCAAGGATACACAACTTAATGCCATAGCTTTAAATAATGGTGACAAAAACTATTGAGCCTATTCTAGACCATTGAGAACCAACAATGCATCATGAGAAAAAATGATAAGAAGTGTTAGAAAGAAGGATCTATTATGACATAGTTTCCATTGAAATTATGGTTCTCCATTACACCATAGTAAAACCTAAGGTACTGCATTATAGTCATTCTCTCTCCTATTTTTAGATATGGTAAAATTGATAAGGTTATGTTAATCAATGATCATACTCATAAAAATATAACTTATATATTTGTCATATCATTTGAAAAATATTTCAAACTACCTAAGCCATAAATAGACCAAACCAAAATCAATAATTGAGCCAAGGAGAATAAATTGAAGACTATCCTTTCCCTATGGTTATATTCTATAAATCAGGGCTTTTTAGATTTCAATGGAAACATTCCCATTGGTTAATTAAAATCTATGATAATAATGATCATGAATTTTATGAATAGGTTATGTGTAAATCTAACCACCAAATATGTGGACAAGATTTTGGTGCCCTTAGTATATTTCATGGTTGGGGAAAAACTCACCCCTCTCCTTGGTGAAGTAGTTAGCACTTGTTTAGGTAGGAACATATTAGCAATGAAAAAAAAACTAGGAACTAATTCTACATGATGTCATACCTCCTAGATGCCTTTCTTGATACGACAAAGATCTCCAACCTAAGAGAATGGTCAACTAATGGGACATAGACAGTATCCTAATACTATTCAAAATTTCACATATTCAAATATAGGGACCACATCTAATTCATATTTGATTATGTTTATCCATCCCTAAATAAGGCCATAACTAGGATTCCAATGCCAAGAGTTAGCCCCTTGACCAAAAAGTTAATTGAGGCCATGGGAGATATCTAGTTGTATCTAGATTGCATAATCCTCAAGATCGAATAAACATAATGCACTCCCCTCAAATTACTAGTCCATGTACCAAACAAGTTAGTTGAATAGGAGGTGGCTTACTAAATGTGCAATGGAATAGATGGTTTGTGTAAAACCAAGAGTAAGGGACTACTTCATAGTTTCCCCTTAAGCTTTAGATGGACTATTTTTGAATAATGGGACAATATTGAGGATACTTCCAAACATAAGACCTCCTTCAATATCTAAGTGTATGATCTAAGGAAATGGTATCCATAGGGAAAGGTTAAATAACACTTGAAAGCCAAGGGAATAAATGTACCCTATGATCATCAACCTAGTGATTTTGAACCCAATATATAAAGGACTCTTCATTCTTCAAGGTAGCCTTCAAGTTGAATAAGGACAACATCAAACTAGAGTCTAGAATGTAGAGGGAGCAAAAGAGGGATGATGACAAATGGAAATCAGGTCCAAGGAAGTATGATTTGCTAAGTGGTACACCTTCTAAACCTCAACTATCCTAGTTAAAGACAAAATCTAGACCTAAGGCATAGCTTAAGAAAAGTATAGAGGAGAGGAGTGATGAAATTGCATCTTCCTCAACTCAAGCAGAGGAGTAGGGATCACCAGTGGAGGAAATCCATGTGGTAATATTAGACACTTGTGAAATAGTTGAAGATGCATAGACCCCCACCCCCCAAAAAAGAATTGAATTGGCCATTGTCCAAGTGAAGGCTAAGAATACTAAGGTGACCTTAACTCATCCTTTGATTGAAGTTAATCTCTTTAGTGAGGAAAACTTGAATCGAGTTCTAACCATTCTCAAATGGTTTGGCTATGGAAAATTAAAAAAGGTACCTACCATGCACCATCCTTGGGTATTTATGCAATTAATCAATATTTTAGTGCATGAGGAAGCCAATCTATGGATAGTTGCATTGAAGAAGAAGAAAAAGAATGATTGGTCTAGGAGAAACAAGTGGAGAAAAAATAGAGACACCAATTCTTAAAGTGATAGAATATTCAGTTGGTTTTAAATTTGAACCAACCACTACCATTTTGTAGATGGTAACTGAGAAGAAAACCATTATTAGTGTAAATAAATTAACTTTATAAAAGGCGAAAACTTTTGTTGGATTGACTCTAGTTGGAGGATAGAAGCCTAGTGAAGATCCAATATTTGAAAAAATGTCCTTGAAGTGGCTTAGGCTCATATAGATGAATTATAGATAATGATCAAGGGGATCCTATATCATAATAAGAACCTAAAAGAACAAGACATGTAAATTTAAGAGCATTGATTTAGGAATTTTGAAGACACAATGACTGATTTATTCAATTATTTAAAATTAATCATAACTAAGTAGGATGCAATAAATAAATAAAGCACTAAGGCTATAGGCCAAGTTGGTCAATTATAGGATTCAAACTACCAAGTAAAGGATTTGATCAAGGTCTTGACTAAAAATCAAATCCCTAAATTTAGTGTAGTTAGACTAGTAAACATGAATATGGCTATGGCTATATTAATTGATAAAATCAAGGCCCTAAGTAACTAGTCCAAGCAGATGGAGGACATTTCCAAGGACCTCAAGCAACAAGAAGATAAAATGTTTCACATATTAGATACATTTATTAAGGATAATACCACACTTAGTCCCTTGGGTCTAACAACTGATAAGGAGTTCAATCATAAAACTACTCAATTCATGCAATAATTAAGGAACTATGGATAAGGGAAAATAGGGGCTGATAATAAGGTCATGGACCTATTTTTATCATTAGGGGAGAACATATAAAATGTCAAGGGCATAAAGTAAGCTTTGAAAATGGTTGAGAGGGATCTCAAGGGCTTATAAGATCAATAAAAATAATTGTTCATGATACTTATCATTGATCTCTATCTAATGAAGGAACAACATTATAGAAAAAAGATCCTATAGGGGAAGTAAAAGACTTTAGCAACACAAGGGTATCCAAGTTAGTTAATATAGGAATATTGTTTTGTAGTTAATATTTTATACTTTTGAAAAAGGAATATTCTTTTGTAAAGGCATGTGAAACTTCTAAAACACATTGCTTATAGGTCAGTCCATTGGGGAAGTCTAATGTATTCTAGAACATTTGTGGAAAGGATAGTTGTCCTAACACTTGTAATTTTTTAATTATATATAACTAACCAACATGCTTCCTTGTATCCTATAAGAAGATAATTATAAATTGTAAAAAAGTAGTGAGTTCTAAGAGCCAAAATCTAATTGTAACTTCTAAGAAATTAATATAAGCAATGAATTTTGCAAAATTTGTCAAAATTTTCTTATGTATTTTATTATCATATCTTCTCTCTCACTTGTTTTTTCTAATTTATATATTTGAATGGTTCTTATGAATTCCTAATTTTTACATTTAAATGTAGAGCTATTAACTTATTTTAATGCTAAGTTAATTAAAAGTTTTTAGGTTCATTTCATTTACTTATTCTTCTTGCATTTGGGCTAATGTTGTTTGCTTGTAGTGGTAAATATTTAAAGTGAACTTGATTCTTATTTGCATTATTAAACACCATCACTATATATTTGTTTGGTGTCTGATAGGATTTGAGATTATGCTACTTCATTTCATACATTGGTTAAGTGCATGCCTAGATGATATTTAAACTTTGTCATGATATTAATAATGAAGATCAACAACATCTCTTCTCTACCTTACCTTTATTTTTTCTCATCTTTTTAACTAGATCAGTCTAGCTTAAATTTCATTGTAAATAACCATATTATATTAGTCATTAGATTAGTTCTTGATCATAATTCACCATTCTTAACATATCATACTTCATATTTTTCATAGACTAACATTTGGCCATAGTGGCTCCCAACCACTAAACATTATAAATATCATGAAATAGTCCACTTGCTTTGCCTCTATTTCATTGATAGATAACATCATTATCACAACCTAAAATTCATGCATTGAATTATTAGAATTCTAAAATGAGAAGTGTTATTGAACACTCTGGGCACTTGTGATACATATTCAAGTATTAATAGGTGCTTTTTCATCAATAGGAGATTCAATAAATAAGGCTAAGGGAAGTTTCAAAGGCCTCTAAAATAGGGTTTTGGGATGCTTAGGGGAGAGAGGAGGAAGAATAGGAGGATGGATGAGAGATAGAGAGTTCATTGTGGAACATAAAATAAGAGATCATTGCATCATCATTAGATTTATATCAAGAGTGTCACATCATGAAAAATTTGGGTGCATACAATAACAACAATTTTTTTCTTGGGACCAATATCAAAAATGTAGTTCATATATCAATGAACTCTATATAAAATAAATAATAGAGATATTCAAGATATAATCAAACCCAAATGAAAAAAATGTTGAATTGAATCATACCATCCTTTAATGGGGTTTGTTACTCATTTTTGTGCTTGTTGTTCTTTTCTCTCATTACTTTTTCAATTAGGAATAGTGAAAATCTTCTTTATCTCCTAACTCAAAGAGATATAATACTCATAAATAGGATTTTTTATGTATTTAGCATGTCTACTTAATAAAATTTCAAGGGGACTAATATAAATGGTTGAAACCACTGGAAGAATCCCTCTTTGGTTGATATGTACTTTAATTAGTATGCTCATGATTAGTTTAATAGGTATATTTTTCTATAATTCTTATTCTGGATTAGGATCATCCCTATAGTAATGAAATGTATTTCATATCTAGAAGGAATATTGTACACTTTAAATTAAAAAATTAAAATTAAAGATAAGATATTACCCTTATTTGAACTCAAATAAGGGTATGGTATTATCTTTCTTTATTTTCAAAATAAATTTAATCTCTTTATAGAGTCAAAATTGTAAATTTATACAAATCCCACAACTATTTTATAAAGAGAATTAGATCTTTTGGTTGAATATTTTATCGATCAGTGTACTAATAAACAAAATAGGTCTGATTAGCCAAAGTAGGAAGATTAGTCATCCAAATGTGTAGGTTCACCACATCAAAAGGGGACTGATCTCTCCTCTCATCAAGGGGAGGTTCCCTCTCTCTCTCTCTATATATATATATATATATAGAGAGAGAGAGAGAGAGAGAGAAAATAATACTGAAGGGTAGGACAAACCATCCATCTCTCTTTCTTCAGAGATGATGCATGCAAATCAAAGGAAAAACTCAAGGGAAATGACAAAAAGCACTCCTCTTCTTTCAAAAGTGCTATTCAACAAACCACAAGAATACTCCTAGTAGTAAATGTAAAATGTAACCAAGGACGTAGTAACCAACAAATTGAGATGTAGCACAAAGTCTCCACCTAAATTGCCTAAGAGTGAGATACAAAGGACAATGACGGCACAAAGTCATCCTAAGGTCCTTTACATAGAAATGAAAATAAAACACACTGAAAGGTAATTATGGGGGCACAAAGTCTCTCCATAGTTGACTTCAAGACACCTTCCTGATTATTGTCACTAATTCTACTTGTTGAATTAAAGGAACAGAAGATATATTAAGGAAAAAGACATAAGAATAGTTTCCTCAACAACAAAGATATCATAGAACAACGTCTAAAAAATCACTTTCTTTCTTATTCTAATAACAAAATATGATCAACAATCTGAGCTCAAAGTCTTATTAATGCCTTTCAAGTTGGGCAGAGTTTCGTTCTGATTGTCAAAAAGAGAGATACATTTACAATAAAAGAGAGTCCCTTATATAGCCTCTTCAAGAAGGACTTGAGAATAGTAACACATCATGTTGTATTGAAATTTGTTAAGAAGATAGGCTAGAATTTAGGGGCATTTACCCATTTACTTTTCTCAATGTAGAGAACCAAGTCATGCTATTGAAAGCTTGCATCTTTCAATGTCAACCTAGCGATCTGATCCTTCCTCATCGTTCCTCCTTTTTTGGTTAATTAAATTAGCTCCGTGATTCAATTTGATACTCTACTCCTTAGTCAGTTCCTACTGATCTTGGCCTTAAAGCCTATGAATGCATTTAGGTCTATATATTAAAAGGATCAATGGCTATTTTATGAGCTTTGAAATTGATGTTCGTGCACCTGTCACTATATTTTCAATGGCTAGTTCGTTGTTCTTGAATTTGACGTCTTCAGGCACGTCACCCCTTGGTCCTTCTTCAAATTTCCTTTTTTGCATCTTCCCAAAGGGAAGGTGACCCTTTAGCTTTGGGGAAGTGTCCTTTAAGTTGGCAGTTGAGAGTCCCTTGCAAGGGCACCTGCCCTTTGGGGTCCTTCAATGGCCTTTTCTTTGGAGTCTCTCATGGACATTCCCATGGACATTTTCCCTGGGCTTTCTCTGCGAGCATTTTCCCATAGAAAAAAAGTCTACAAAAATTTCCCATAGACAAAAAGTCCACAAAATTGTTCTGATCACTTTGCCTTTCATCTTTGGAAAATTCCTTCGACTTTTCCTCCCACACCTACTTTCTCAAATTCCTTCAGACTTTTTGTCCAAAGGAATTCCTTCGAACAAAAGTCCAAAAGAATTATTTCTTTCCTTAGCCTTTTTCAACTACCTTAAACAAAAATTTGAAATAATTTACCTTTGCAGCCTTCTTTGAAAATGACCCTTCTGAAGGGTACTTTTGTCGACCAAGTACCCTCCATAAGGGCACTTTTCCTTTGGGAGGCTTCTTTGAACTTTTGTATTGAACCACTCCTTTGAACCATTCCTTTAAACCAAGCTTTGAACCACACTAATGATCCCTTTCATTGAACCAATTAAGTGAACCATTTGATTGAACCAAAGCATTGAACCACTTGGTTGAACCAAACATTGAACCAAGCCAATGAACCAATCTTTGAACCAAAATGGTTCAAGTTAATGAACCCTTTAATTGAACCAAGCCTTTGAACCAAGCGGATGAACCAAAACATTGAACTGAGTGGATGAACCAAAGCATTGAACTGAGTAGATGAACCAATTGAGTGAACTAAAGCATTGAACCTCTTGGTTGAACGAAGCCGTTGAACCATTTGATTGAACCCACCTTTAAACCATTTGATTGAACCAAATGTTGAACCAAAAGCATTGAACCTATTAAACCTTGAACCCATTGAACCTTTTAACCAAAGTGGTTCAATGGTTCAATGGTTCAATGGTTCAAGCCTTCTTTGCTTAGATGTTTGCTAATGGACATTTTTTATTGAACCAAGGTGCTGAACCAATCTCAAAAATGACTAAGTGTTGGAAACTGATTCTTTTGATTGAACTCACCTATAGAGGCCTTTGATCCTATAGAAATGAACTTGCCTGAAAAGTCTGTAGAAATTAAGTTTGTAGAAATCAACCTATAAATCCCATTGAACTTGGCCTGTAGAGTCTGTAGATTCAAGCCTGTAGAGTCCATAGATTCCTGAGAAGCTTGAAAAATGAGGAATTTGAATTCCTAAGACAAATTTTGGAAAGGGAAGAGACAATTTTGGTCTATAGGACCAAAATAGTTCAAATGTTGTCCCAAAAATGAGTGATATTTTTGGGGGACAATAGCTAGCTCCAGTTGGGGAACTTCTATCAATTGCAAAAAGAATTGAAGGGAGTAGAATCCAAAATCTCCAGTGTCTTCATGTGTACCATTAGGATATGGAGTCATGCTACCTATAAATTAAAGGCATGAGAAATGGAAATAAACAAAACAAAATAGAATTAAAAACTATACTAATATACATATGTGTAGATGAAATGATCTGATACTTCAAGAATTGAAGTATTTTAGATGTTTCTCATTATGAGGTAGTGAAAAGAGTGTGCCATCTTGATAAACCAGCAAGAAGGCATTTTGTCCCCAGAAATGGTGATGGGCGAATGGAGCTCCCCACCAGGAAACCAATTTTTTGCATCTTCCTCTTGGTCTTTTCTTCTTCTTGCTCCATGGCAGGACGTGGTCTTCAAAAAAACCATAACTCCTTGCTTTCTTGGTGAAGGGTTCCTTTGCCTAATTTTGATTTGTAGTAGCATGGTCCATTACCATAATTGGTGTTTCTTTTGGTTCAGTCTAGCATATGATTTCTTCATCAAACTCTTGACAAACTATCAGCTTAGCATCTCCTTTTATGTGAAGGAGTTTGATTTATTCATCTTGAGCAATCTTTAATTTGAGCAATATAGATTCACATCCAATTGTGTTGTTGGTGTTTCTGACTTAAAAATTACATGAAGGAATAATATCTCCTTGAGGAGATATCAACATGGTCCCAACTCTATCATAGGTGGAAGAATTATTGCCATTGGATTTCAAGATCTAAGCATCATTAGAAGCTGATCTCCTATCAGATTTCTCTTCATTAGAGATGAAAGATCCTTCCTTATTTGTACTGCACCCTACCAATTCTCCTAAATTCTTGTTTGGATCAATTCTTGGATTGTCAATTATAGGACTTTCATCTATAGAAATATGAACATTCTTTGTGGTCAGGAAATAATTACCCCTGCCTAAAGACTCAAATAGAATTTGTGCTATAGGAGTCGACGTTTGGGTGACCACATATTTTGCCTCCTTTTAGGGAGCAATCTCTTAGTTACGCCTTGGATAGGGATCCTTACTTTAGATAGGTCCATGATTAGTTCTCCTCCCATGTCCTTGCAAAAATTCCATCCAAGCAAAATGCCATAAGATGCTGGGACGTCAGCCACCAAGACATTCATCTTGATTCTCTTGTCTAGAAAGGTTGCTAATGCAAATTGGGCACCTTTGATTTGCCCCAATAATGGTACTTGCTTGTTCTCCATGGAGAAACATTTCCCAAAGGTTTTGGTTAGTGTGATACCTAGAGACTCAGCTACTTTAGTAGGCATGACATTTTTAGATGCCTTGAAATCAATGATATAATTATTGAGCTGATAAACATTTATCAATAAGGAAACATAGAAAGGTTCTATTTTCCTAGGGGTAGTTAGAGGAGTAATGACAAGATAATTTGGAATGGGCATGCTCTTTAGGGAATTAGGAATTATTTTCTTAAACTCTTGTCTTGTAGGGATGGTTTGGTTCTTAACACATTGGACCAACCTATCCAGTTGATCAAGATTGGATTGCAAATATTAAAATTCAAACATTTGTATTTTAGTCTTTTTGACATGATCAATTATGTCAAATGGCTGAATTGGACTAGGAATAAAGGAAAGCATTTCAACTTTTTGATTTTTAGGAGGGATGGGAGGAGGGTTGGTTTGCAAAATTGAAGTAGAAGGTGAAGGTGAAATTGATGTACTTACATTTTGGGTGATCACCGAATCCTTTGACTGGAAAGGCAAAGTGGTTCCATGCTTAGCAGTCATAACTGCCAGTTGAGGGTGGTCCTCTCTCTTCCCTTTATCAGCTTGCTGGACTGATTGGTTCTTGGACCTGGTAAACACTACATATGATCCATTAATAGCTTATCCTTTACTTTTGGGTTCATCTTGGTAGTTTAGGAAACCAATGTGGGAGTCACCATCTGATTCTTCTTGATCTTTTATAAGGAGATCAACGTTATTTTCTTGCTCAAACTCAGGTTGGAAAGAGAAAGCATGCTTTATTTCTAAATATCCAACTACTGAGTTTGATGGAGGAGCTTCAAGGGAAAGTTTCCCTTGTGGGGGAGGAAGATGATCTAGCTGCCCTTGATTCCTGATAGCATTGCCTTGATATGACTAATTTGGAAATGTCCTTCTTGGCATATCTCTGTATGAAGGAGCAAAAGACATTCCTTGCGCCATTTGTCTTTTCAAGGCTTGCAGTTCATTTGCCAGCTTTTGCACCATTGGATCAGTGGTGCCTGTAGATGAATATTCAAAAGATGATGAGGATCTATTTTTATTTGGATCTCTTCTTATCCTCCCTGCTAAGATGAGATCATCTTCTACCTCAGTGGCTAAAAGTTGAGCTGTAGCAAATCTATTTGACCAACACATCTCAAAAGAAAACTTACTTTAGGTAACTAAGAATTAATGAAGAAGCATTTGAGATTCTCAGTTGTAGGTCAATAAATTATAAGAATTCTATTGTTTAGTTTGTCAAATTTGGCTAAGAAGTCCCTCATTAGTTCATGAGGTTCTTTCTTCATCTATGTAAGTTGAGCTAGAAGTGCATGTGCATCTTCTGCAAGTTCGAATCTAGCTTCAAATTTAGCTTTGAGGGTATTCCAATTAGTTACTGACCGAGCCTGTAGATGATAAAACCAATATGA
Organism: Torreya grandis; assembly: GCA_037957365.1. Classification (NCBI taxonomy): domain Eukaryota; kingdom Viridiplantae; phylum Streptophyta; class Pinopsida; order Cupressales; family Taxaceae; genus Torreya; species Torreya grandis. The sequence continues at coordinate 185,558 of JARHVA010004771.1, read as the reverse complement.
AACAACACCTTATAATGTTTTTACAAATAGCATGGCTGCTACATATTCAAATTCTACTCCAATTACTCCACAAGCTATGCTAAAAGCTGTAATGTGTTCATCAGGATGAACTTTCCCATCACCATAGAATTTGGGGAAATTATTCCTTGAATTACATGGAAGCTCATGTAAAGGTGGATTAAGATTGAGAGGACCAAAAGCATTACCCTAGGGGCCTTGAACTGCCATTATAATATTATGAAAATGAGGGATAACAAATCTCAAAGGTGTTATTATTGGCAAATTTTTATCAACAATAGAAGTAGATACTTCGTCTAGCAATGGAGATTTGACTTTAGTAAGAGGAAAGCTCTTGGTTCATTGGAGATGAGATGGTGAAGGAAATAGATCAAAATTACTTTGTTGTACCAACTCAAATATAGGATCAACAATACCTTTTGCCCTTTGGCTTCATGTATACCTTGAATCTACCAGATTCTGAAACAAAAATGGAAAAGAATTGACTTTGCTTTAGTTTGAAGCTTGAGGCTTTAAATTGTGCACTCTTTCCAATCAACTCTATTTTTGTAGACCAGATAAAATAATGGAGGTGGAGGAAGATGGTAAGGCTATAAATGGATAATGGGTAAGACATGAAACAAAGTCTCCAAAGTCTATAATGGATAAGGGTTATAATGATAATGTGTAAGACACAGGTGATGTTTCAATCTGAAACTTGAGGTTCCAAATTGCATAAAATTATGTATATCCCTAGTGGAGCCACCATAAATTGTTGGTTGAATTTTTTGTCGATCAGCATACTGATAAACAAAATAGGTTTGATCAGCCAAAGTAGGAAGATTAGTCATCCAAATGTGTAGGTTCACTACATCAAAAGGGGATGGATCTCTCCTCTCATCAAGGGGAGGTTCCCTATATATATGCCATATATATATATATATATATATATATATATATATATATATATATATATATATATATATATATATATATATATATATATATATATATATATATATATATATATATATATAATATATAATAGTCAAGGGTAGGACAAACCATCCATCTCTCTTTTTTTAGAGATGATGCATGCAAATCAAAGGAAAAACTTAAGGGAAATGATAGAAAGCACTCCTCTTCTTTTAGAAGTAATATTTAGTAAACCACTAGAATACTCTTGGTAGTAAATGCAAAATGTAACCAAGGACATAGTAACCAACAAATTGAGATGTATCACAAAGTCTCCACCTGAATTGCCCAAGAGTGAGATATGAAGGACAATGAGGGCACAAAGTCATTCCAAGGTTCTTTACATAGAAATGAAAAGAAAACACACTGAAAGGCAATTATGGGGGCACAAAGTCTCTCCATAGTTGACTTTAAGACACCTTTCTAACTACTGTCACTAATTTTGCTTGTTAAATTAAAAGAACAAAAGATATATTAAGGAAAAAGACATAAGAATAGTTTCCTCAACAACAAACATATCACAGCACAAAGTCTGAATAATCACTTGCTTTCTTATTCCAATAACAAAATATGATCAACAATATGAGCTCAAAGTCTTAGTAATGCCTTTCAATTTGGGCAGAGTTTTGTTCTGATTGTCAGAAAGAGAGATACATTTACAATAAAAGAGTCTCCCTTATATAGCCTCTTCAAGAAGGACTCGAGAATAGTAACACATCATGTTACATTGAAATTTGTTAAGACAAGCTAGAATTTAGGGGCATTTACCCATTTTATTTTCTCAATGTAGAGAAACAAGTCACACTATTAAAAGTTTTCATCTTTCAATGTCAACCTGGCGATCTGATCCTTCCTCCTTTTCTAGTTAATTGAATTAGGTCCTTGATTCAATTTGATACTATGCTCCTTAGTCACTTCTTATTGATCTTGGCCTTAAAGCCTATGAATGCATTTGAGTCTGTAGATTACAAGGATTAATGGCTATTTTATGAGCTTTGAAATTGATGTTTGTGCACCTGTCACTACATTTTCAATGGCTAGTTCATTGTTCTTGAATTTGATGTCTTCGGGCACGTCACCCCTTGGTCCTTCTTCAGATTTCCTATTTTGCATCCTCCTGAAGGGAAGGTGACCCTTCAACTTTGGGGAAGTGTCCTTTAAGTTGGTAGCTGAGAGTCCTCTGTAAGGGCACCTGCCCTTTAGGGTCCTTTGGTAGCCTTTTCTTTGGAGTCTCTCATGGACATTCTTGCGAACAATTTCCCTGAGCTTTCTCTGTGGGCATTTTCCCATAGACAAAAAGTCTGTAGAAATTTCCCATGGATAAAAAATATTCATAATTGTTTCAATCGCTTTGCCTTTCATCTTTGGAAAATTCCTTCGAGTTTTCCTTTCATAGCTACTTTCCCGAATTCCTCCAAACTTTTTGTCTAAAGGAATTCCTTCGAACAAAAGTCTGAAAGAACTATTTCTTTCCTTAGTCTTTTTCAACTACCTTAAACAAAAATTTGAAAGAATTTACCTTTGCGGCCTTCTTTGAAAATGACCCTTTTGAAGGGTACTTTTGTCGACCAAGTGCCCTCCATAAGGGCACTTGTCCTTCAGGAGGCTTCTTTGAACTTTTGCATTGAACCACTCCTTTGAACCATTCCTTTAAGCCAAGCTTTGAACCACGTTGATGATCCCTTTGATTGAACCAATTGAGTGAACCATTTGACTGAACCAAAGTATTGAACCCACTTGGTTAAACCAAATGTTAAACCAAGCTGATGAACCAAGTTTTAAACCAAAATGGTTCAAGTTAATGAACCCTTTAATTAAACCAAGCCTTTGAAGCAAGCAGATGAACCAAAGTGTTAAACCGAGTGGATGAATGAAATCATTGAACTGAGTGGATGAACCAACTAAGTGAAACAAAGCATTGAACCACTTGGTTAAACCAAGCCATTGAACCATTTGACTGAACCCGCCTTTGAACCGTTTGATTGAACCAACCATTGAACTGAAAGTGTTGAATTTATTAAACCTTAAACCCATTGAACCTTTGAACCAAAGTGGTTTAATGATTCAACGGTTCAATGGTTCAAGCCTTCTTTGCTTAGATGCTTGCCGATGGACATTTTTTATTGAACCAAGGTGCTGAACCAATCCCAAAAATGATTGTGTTGGAAACTGATTCTTTTGATTGAACCCACCTACAGAAGCCTTTGAACCTGTAGAAATGAACCTACCTACAGAGTCTGTAGAAATCAAGTCTATAGAAATCAACCTATAAAGCCCATTGAACTTGGCCTACAGAGTTCATAGATTCAAGCTTGCAGAGTCTGTAGATTCCTGAGAACGTTGAAAAATGAGGAATTTGAATGCCCAGGACAAATTTCAAAAAGGAAAGAGACAATTTTGGTCTGTAGGACCAAAATAGTTCAAATGTTGTCCCAAAAATGAGTGATATTTTTGGGGGACAACAAGATCAATCCAATTCTATTTTTTTTCTAAACAAAAAACACAAATTAATGGTTTATTCTCCATAATATTATCAATATTTGTTCATTTCTAAGAGATTCCACAAAATTTGTGGAAGTTTTTAAAAAATTAAAGAATACAATTTTTTTAGTTCTAATAAAATAACAACTATTATGATTAGGAAACCAACAAACTATTTCATTCAAATGTTTGCTTTGTTAAATAGGTGGAGCCCCAGTTGTACATTGAAAAATATTTCCTTTTCTACTTTTTTTATTATAAACTATAATACAACATGGATTAATGGGATTATAAAATGAATGAGCTCCTCTTGCTATTAGGAGGCAATGTAAAAAAACATATATATTTTTCACCTTTTCAAAGAGTAAGATAAATAATAAAATGAGGGAGAGTATTAAGTCAATACTATCAAACTATTTCCCTCCTTATATTTATGTTTTGATCATTTGTATTGGATATGATAAACTAAGATGATAAACTATGACATCTATATAAATACATCATGTCCCATATTATTAGGGGACTATTTGAAAAGTCTCACTCCTTATTCAAGACATACATATATTTTCATCCTTAATATATAATATTTAACTAGAGGAATGGAGTGAATGAAAATCTCTCCATATATGAATGGGTATGACTTAATTTTTAAATTTTTATATGACTACATATATGATTACATTAGTCATTGATAGTATGGACATTTAAATCTTTTAATTAACTTAAGGGTTCACACATAAATTTATGCAACTAAAAATTAATCTCAACTAATTGAACTTTTTAAAATTATTTCATCTTACGAACTAAAAACATATGTGCCAAAATGATAGGTGATAAAAATAATAAAAGAACTTGAACATGTAAAGGATATTGAAGTACTATTTCTACATCTTCCTAACCAAATCCACCTATATTGGGATTATTCATTAACAACTGATTCACTTTCATGAATTCAACTTTTGAGACAATACATTCTAGTCTTAGAGGTAAAAATTCAACTAATTATTGACCATCCAATTAATTATCAATAGATATTTGATATGCACTCTTTTATTTATGTTTAATTTTACTTATTCTACTTGTTGTTGAAGAATTACAGACTGTATTGTTTCTCTTTATCCCATTGGGATAAACTTTTCCTCTTCATATACTACCACCCACATATATGGGATATTTCAATAATTTAACTACTTTATTAGTATAAAGATTTGTTGAAAGTATGGGAAACATAATTTGACTATGTGTTTGACTAGGAATAGGACCTACTATGATAAAAAAAATTTGATTAGGTTGATAATTCTGAAAATAAATATCATGTATTTTTTCCTTAATTTTAGGATAAATACAATTTAGCGGATCTAATTCAAAGCCTTCAAGTAAAATAAAAATAACTCCTACATTTAAGTTCCTTTATTAAAATTATCAATATTTTGTATTTTCTTATCATAAGGGATCTTAATGATTACTTAAAATACAATATTATGAAGTACAAACTATGGAACCTTAATCTCCACATGTTTTTTATCCAAATGAAAATTGGGACATATAATACATATAGTCACTTCTCAATGATTTTCATAACCTTATTTTATGAAAATAGGATATGAATTCACAATAGATGTCTAAGTCATTATATGTATCTCATCAAGAAGTAAATTGATGGAGTTATCTATTATGTCACCCAGCCATCATAAGTATTTCTATTTGCATGTTCATTTTTTGGTTTTTAATCTTTTGTTAAAAAAATAAGTGGGATTAAGTATCTATCATAGTTACTTATTTTCAATTAAGATACTACATAAAACCAAATATAAAAATTAAGAAGTATCACCCTAAATAAATTAAAAAGGGGAGAATAAATTTTCTATAATGAATGACTATGGAAAAAATAATTTTAATTAATTGTGTTATAAACCCATTTATCATTCATTCATCAAATGATAAATAAAAAAAGTAAGTTGATGTAAAATTGAAACATCAGAATATCTAATATTTTAAAATTCTACCTAATATGAATGGAAAAGTTGAAACTAGACTAGATATTATTCATTCATTGTGGCCAAATCCATCATTTTCAAAGATAAAATTTCTCATCAATTCCCAACCATGGGGATAATGAAACCCAATACATATATTGGTTTATAAAATAATAGAAAAATATTTCATTATATCACTTAGGCTATAGAATACTTCTTGGATCCAAGAATTAAGAATGTCAAGGTTTTTCTTACCCAGAATAAGATAAACAATTAGAATAAAAATATATATTAGATTTGTTAATAAATGCAAGATGATTTATATAAATCTTAATTATATATTTTGACCAATTAGATCATTTTTATACATATCTATACAAATATATTATGAATTATTTTTCAAATAACCTTAAACCATTCTTTCCAATAGGAATAACTCTTTTATTTTCTCAAAATTTCCTAGAGTATTTTCATCTTGTAGATAATCCAATGTTTTTTGGATTGACCAGTATTCCACCAATTTATAACCTAGGACTATAAACCTTTCTGTAATGAAATTGAAATTTCCAAAGGTAGTAATTATAAACATGAAATATATTATAGGTAAGTTAATGATTTATATTTGGCCAATTCCAATTCATGAATCACTAACAAACTTGATTAAATCATTAGGTCTATCCAAATTTTGAACAAACTATGAACTATAGAATAAGGTATGGGATCCATAGAATGATATAATGCACAATTATTCAACCCCAAGAGAGAATATATTTTATATGAGGGATAGGTTTATCAAAATGAGAAATAGAGTGAAATGGAAATTGATCCTAGTTGGATCAACCACTTGTAAAGTGCTTTGATTTGGACTAATATATATATTTTTTCTTATTTGACTCTTTGATCGAAGGAAGGAGCATAAAAAAGCCTTAAAAATTATTTTTTTGAATTAAAGGGATGGATGTTGATTATAAAAATAGGTAAAAACTACCTTATTGTATAGGAACCATTTATATATTTGATAAGTTAAGGCTAATAATAACCAATTCTGCACTCTAAATTACTTTGGTAGGTATAGGAGATTAAATATTCTAATTTAATTTTATGCACATATGTAATTATATATATAGTAATTATATAAATAAATATAATTGTGTCCTTTTGAGATACTTTATCTATCATCCCTTAATAAATATAAATAATTTTATAGATTTTTTTACAAACTACCAAAGAATGTCGGTATATTTTAATAAGTATCGTTTCATGTGAGTGGAAATCAACTAACTATATAATCTTCCCTCCCCAGTCAAATTCTATATCAAAATTTATTCTCGTATATACATTTGTATGTTCAATAATACCCTATTTCAAAATACTTCAATGGATACATGGAAAAAGGGGCTAATTTGGCATTTTTAAATTCTATTTCACATAAAGTCAAATTTTATTCAACATGAGTTAATAGGATGTCTTTTTGGAATTTTATTTCCATATAAGGAACATGATGAGGGGAAATACATTCACCTAAATATATTTCATAATAAATTGGATAAAAATACAAATATTTATTCTAAGAAATCCCACAATTCCATATTTTTCAAGAAAATTATTGTAATCACCACCCACATTGTATAGAATTGTACATCAAAAATAATAGCTAATAAATAGGCCTAAAATAATGTAAAAACACATTAAAATTCCTTGTGTAAAAAAAAGTATTTTTTGATATGAAAATAAAGGTATCAAGTTCCTACCAAAATAACTTTAAATTTTAATCAATAAATATCCTAGTGAACCAAAAAAAGGATACAAGCAAAAACATAATTACCTATCTTTAGAGACCCTATTATGGGTTCTATGTAGAACCATTTTTATAGATGATTCATAACAAATTACATCCTATTTAATTTAAGGTAGTAGCCAAACACTTACTCTTTTGACTCCCAAAGTTACTCTCATAAATTATCTATATAATAATGTAGCCATATACATATAAGTATCTAGTAAAAAATTAATTATCAAATATCTATATATAGTATAGATATTTTATCTTATTATTTTTCCATGTTTTTTTGGTGATGGGGAATTGGTCCTTAATTTATCTATTGTATAAATAATACATACTTCATTATAGTAGTTGAGTATAAAAATGTCTATATTTTAAATGTATATGTACACATCATATTAAGTAAGAAATAATTATTCATTCACACACACATATAAAAGATATGTATCTAAAAATATATTGTATACATATCATATACATTGGGACTCTATCCATATATTATATCTATTATGTATGCATAATATGATATATCTCCTTATATTCATCATATATGAATAGATATAAATAAAGATGAATATCTATTCAAATATGTTTTATCCATGTTTAAAATAATTTTTTATGTTTATATCATCAAAAATAAATATAAAAAACATAATTTTCATATTATTTAGATATTGGAATATGAGATTTGATTAGATCAGATTCATATATCTTGTTTTTAAATATATAAATAAATAAAAATGATTGTAATTGCCAGGGTAAGTTGGGATTTATCATTAAAAAAATATCTTAAATATTTATATCTATTAAGAAAGATATATTATAATCCCGAATGAGAAATTAAACTAAATCATTGGATTTGTCTTTCAAAATACCTATTTTTGTAAAGTACTTTATTTTACTTGTTTGATAGAAATGGGACCAATTTCCACATTGTATATTGGTACATATAAATGATAAAATATATCCAATGATTATTTATATATTGAATATATTTTAATTATTCCTATAATGTTATTGAAAAAGTATTCACCTTTGAGATAAGGTGTAATGTCCCTATCGATAGCACCATTACATAACTAGTTTGTCAAGTTACAATTGTATATCCATCCAAATCAAGGTCAAAATTAGACCAAACCTTTTTAATTCAGATCTAGTGATTCACTTGTGTGTGTGTGTGTGTGTTTGTGTGTGTGTGTGTGTGTGTACATAAATATAAATATATTTATGTACACACACACACACACACACACACACACACACACACACACACACACACACACACACACACACACACACACACACACACACACACACACACACACACACACACACACACACACACACACATACATATGTACATATATATAAATATGAAATTGTATATGTTTTTGTAAGGGCTTATGAAATTTAATAGGGGGTTATATTTTTTAAAAACCTCATGCTTATCCTGAGCACTCTTATATTTATGGAATTTTGATTGTAGAGTTTTAATTGTTAAATTATAAATTATTAATCCCTTTTTGTGAAATGACTTTTTAAGGACATTGTTTATTTTAGACTTTATTCTTTCTAATATACATTGTTAAAGGTTTTATGTGTTTGAGTTGGGTTGGTGTAAGGGTGTAGGTATGCATGACTACCTACATGGAAAAAGTGAGTTTAAAACAATAAATAAAGGAAGCATTATACCTTCCACCCATACATGTTCACTATATATACACTTAAACATGAATTTAGAAATTATAACAAACATTTAGTGGAATTTATGTCTTCTCCTCAAGTTAGATTGTATGTGCACAAAATTGTGTAAATTCTAGCCATGTCCCTTTCGTAGGCAAATTGATTATTGAGTGAGACTTACTCCTCTTGCCATGGACATCAAGGGAGATTAGAATTAGATTATAATGGTGTTAGGGTTATTCACCTAGCCATTACTTTTTATTCTCTTTGTTTTTTCCTTTGAATCATTGACCCCCCTAAAGGAAAATGTGGCAATGAGGTTTGGGATTTATTTAAACCACCACTTGAGATGGAGGAGGGAATTTGGGGATATCCTAGATAAATAAAAAAGGGGTTACATGCCTATGCTTTTGGATGTAGTGCTAGGATAGGGGGAAATGAAGGAAGAGATGAGTGTGGCGATATCATAAGACTGTGTTCAAGTCATTAGCCAAGGAGAAAACAAAGGGAAAGCATCAAGATGACTTGATGAATGTAGAAAATAGGAGGTTCTAAGCCTAAATTTTGAGAAATAAGGGAATTAATATCAAAAGAGAATGAATGGGAGGTAGAGTAGGGCACTAGAGATAAGGGCACTCCTATTGTTATGGCATGGTTATGATGCCACTTCTAGAAGGATTAAAACCCTATATTTTTTCAACCTAGGCATGTGAATTTATTTTATTGTTCACATTTTTTTAAATAAATTTTATTTTAGTTTTATCAAACCCCTTTGAAAAGCCTATTAGGGATACATCCATGTTGGTATGATTTTTCATACCCACATGGATCTATGCCATGGCCAAGTGCAAGAGGACTTATATGGGTAAAATTATATGAAAATCCTCTTCTTGTGTTTTGGGTTTCCTAAATGAGTTGGTTATTTGATCATATTAATTAAGCCAAAATGATTATATGGATGTTGATTTAATGATTTTGGGGTTGTAATATATTGGATAAATTTTAATTATTACATAATTAAATCTGAGGGTTGAATTATAAAATCTATATGCATTTTCATATAGGTTACTAGTATGACAAACCTCTCAAAATCTTAACAATACTAATTGTAATAAAAACTACTATGGTTATTTATCAAATTGGTAATATACATTTCCATATCAGATATCCTTCTCGAGCATTAAATTCAACTAATAGAATTACATTTGTTTATCTTGCACCCCTAGTGATTTCTTCGTTGTAACCTCCATAATGAGTAATACTTCTTCATATGAATCCATATGTAATACAACAACCCTATTATCATAGAATCCCACTTAAAAAAATAATGTTATTCATGCATTTCTGGTTGACCTATTGTTAACACTCATATGATGAGATTGTGGATTTAATTTTCAACCATGAAAGCTAACACTAGAAATTAACATATATGATGAATTACTTGTTGTGCATCCATAAAATGCTTATATGGATCTTAATATATAATGCTTTCTTATTTAAATGGGGACTTGTAGATCTTACTATTATTATGGTTTGTATGGTTGGGTATGCAAGTAGGAAAAAGTGGAAAACTAGTGTACAACCACTTATTTGTGCTTGTATATGGTATGACACAATCGAGGTTATGTAGATATGTTGAAATTGATTTTGTTGTACTCTTAGTTTGGAAAGGATAGATGTAAGAGGTTGCTATTGTAATGATAAATGGTAACATTTCTATTTGTCTTTCTCTCTTGACTTACATTTGACATCATCTTTCTTTTATGAGTGGCTGAAAATGCTTAAGATTCTATATTAGGCAAGAGGAATTAAGTTGCCAAGTAATTTTAGTTGTGTTATTATATATATATATATATATATATATATATATATATATATATATATATATATATATATATATATATATATATCATATGGTTACATTTATATGAGGAAAAGAAATGAAATTTTAAAATTATCAGTCTAGTTATGTTGATATGATAATGGGAACTTCTTGATTATTGTATCCATTCATATGCTTACTATATGCATGGTTACTCTTATCTTATAAAATCTAATTTGATTTCCACTATTTTTTCTTGTTTGGAAATGTTATATGTTGGTATATTGATGACTATTCATTAAAAATGAAAATAGCACAATAATAGTTTTATGGGCTGCCCATGATTTATCAATGAGGAATTAGGTTTATTTTTTTCCCTCTTACTGGACTTGTATTATTAAAGTAAAATTTATTTGTAGAGTGTTTGTTGGGAAGTACAATCACATTGAAAATTTTATGATGACATATTATTACACATTTTTAGTGTAGGCATTTTCTTTTAGTTAGCTTTTCCCTCATTGGTTTGGTTCCCTATTAACTAGTTACCTGTTGAAGGCCATATACCTCATTGTTAAGTGGGGAAGATTTTGAGTTGATACAGTTGTTAGTTCAGCTTAATGTAATGTTATATCATTTTAGTTAGCATATATTTTATTGAATGCCAGTTTCCAACATTGTACTTGGATGAAATCACAATGGGTTTTGTGTGCTTATGCCTTTGGGATTATAATTGCATTCTTATGTTAAATCTATCAATCTTTGTATTCTTTAGTGTTCAGTTTTACTTATGAATAATAACCTTATTTAATGATTTATTATATTATATTTTATCTATTTATTTGAGCACCTTTAGGTTTCTAGAATTTCTTGGTATTGGAAAAAGTTACCTAGGTGTACCATTGTTACTTGTGTTATTCGATTGGAATTATATGAATGAATTGTTACTTATTGACTTTAGTTATTTATATATGTACATGAAATGGTTATACTATTCACTTCCTATTGAGTAATGTAGGGATGCCTGAAGAATTCCAATTATATATAATAACAATATAATATTAAAGAAACTTATTGCTTAAGTAATTAAGTGTATAGATACTTTCATATATGTATGCTTTCACCTTGATAATAAAGACCACATCATGCTTAAATTACTAAAAACTATATTTTAAATGCAATACATTGTGACTTTGTGGGACTTGCTTTTTAATGTTAGTTTCAATGTTTTGTACCTCCTATTTAGCCTATTAATCTTAATTAATGGATTCCCATTATCTCATGATACTACCATTTCTATTATTGAATTATTCAAGCATATTCCATTGATAGTGTAATCATGAAGCCATAGTTAACTGGAAATTTAATCATATGGGTTATTCTCAACTTGGGATTTAATGAAATCAACCTTATTAAATGATTATTATCTATAATTTTATATTGATGCTCCTTTGTTCAACATATCCTATTTTGGTACATTGCTCTTGGTATGCCTTATTAACCATGTATAATCAATTTTTTTATTGTAACTAGTTATCCAATAATATAGCCAAATATGGTCTAGATTTATGACATTTTAATTAACCAAATGGTTGAATTATCATTTAATGAGTCATTTCTCCTTTAATTTAAATCATTTATTATTCTTGAGTTAAGGAGTTAGAATGAATTATCAGTGGGAGGACCCTAGTTATAAATTCATTCATATAATTCCAATCGAATAACACAAGTAACAATGGTACACTCTAATAGCTAGTGTTCATCTTACACTAGGTAATAATCCCCATAGATGTATTCATGATTACTTAGTGGGTATTTTAAGGATGCCATGAACTTTTATGCATAGGTATGATGACTAGGTGGATGTCTAGTGTCCATATTGGCATTTAGGACTATGGTTATTTGAGGCTACAATAACCATTTCCCCTTTATTTGGCCATATGTGGAATGATGGAATTCATTAAGCATTGGAGTATGAGGGCAATGAACCTTAAGTTTTAGATCATGGCTTCTTGATCAAATGGGTATAAACCCAAATTGGTCCTCGGTTATGAGAACATAAGGTCCTATGTTTATAAGTTTTATGTTGGGTCACCTTGGTAGAGGGTTAACGTTGGTTACTCATATACCCTTGAATATTTTAAGGTTGGTATAAGCCAAAGCTTGGATTTTGGTACCTTGGTCCCCCTCTATTGGACTCATTGTACCTATTATCTTAAATTCTTATTATCAAGACTATAATTCATAATATTTAGTGGGACAACTCATTGTTTGTTGGATCTTACCCTATATCATCATCCTTGTTAAGGATACCCATGAGCTTGAGTGAATCTTCTTGGCTAATGATGTGTCAAATCATAACCATAAAGAGTTATTAGATGGTTATATTAGACTAAGGATCCCTAGGAGGTCTTATGGGGAAAATTGAGTGCCTTGTAAAGGTATGAAGATTATTAGTGTGGGTTGTACATTAATAGCCCTCAAATGGTGTTTTACCCTTTAAGCAACCCCTTCTCCTTATGGAATCATCTATCAATGGTCATCTTGACATAAGTATCTCTTTGACCAAATTAATTTATGGGTTGTCTATTCATCTATTGTAAGACTATGATGATGCATATTATATGGTAGAGTGGTGTCATTGGTTTTACTTGCATTTCTTTTGTATTATGTTAACAATTCTCTAAATTTTTTTGGGAGATTGTTTCATCTAGTGTCAAACCTTGTGCTTGAGTATTTTAGAGAATAATGTTTATTTTCTCTAACTCTTAAAAGTCAAAATGATGTTAATTCATTTTTAAACCAAATCAAGTTGTATTGCTATTTATTTTTTGCCAGTTACTACTCCAAGTGAAGAGTGTAAATGGAAATATGGCTAATTAAGTCATCCTATGATTCACAAATAAATGATAGAGTTAGATCAGATGGTGCTTTTATTAAGTAAATATAAGACTCAACTGGCCTAAAAAGTGGGGAGAAGCCTCATTAGAGTTATAATAGCCTATAAAGATGTTTAAGGCATTGTTGGGAACATAGAAGCATGTGTTGAGTAATGTTAAAAATGTTTCCTAATTTTTTGTCTAATCTAAGATGGGTTATGCACATGGTCTAGAATATATGTAAGGGTGTTGATTATGGTTGAATAAGTGTCAATGAGATTGAGATATTTCCACCACCTACTTTTATGGGTGTAAAAGTTATTGCTATAACTAATGCATAAGGGTGTGTATACATGAGTACATCCACATGTTAGGTGTGATAGCTATTATGTTGAGTTTATATTATTTGTATGACACTATGTTGATAGAATTATGATTTTTAATGATGAATGTGCCCTTTTACTTGCCTTAGTTGGGTTAACCCTTCCCAATTTTAGTTACATTTAGGCAAGCCTCACTTGTTGACCATTGGCTTGGATGGATGGGTCAATGAGAGATAAATGATAAAGGCTTAACTCTTAGAATAAAGGGTAATAATGCCTAGTATATTTTGATGGGCTGTATAGGTAGTCATCACTAGATGCTTAGACTAATATGATCCTAGGAGGACCAAGGGTTTGACTCTAATATGGAGGGATAGATTAGGTACAAAGAGCTAGTCTACATGGGTGAATCAATAGAGATTTTGTTTTCCTCTTGCTAGAGGAATATATTAAGCCTTTTTAGAGATGTAAAGCATGGATGTTAATGATAACCATTGTTATCCCCATAGGTATGAATACTAAAATTTATGGTTTAGATAACTAATTATTCAATTGAGTTTGTTGAAAATTTTAATGAAGCTAAAATTAAGGAACTAGTATATCTTGTAGGTTACATGGTTTTAAATGGAGTAAGAATATATCCATGGGTTTGATTTGCTCCTAGTTGATCAATTTTGTTGCAAAAAACTTGCCCTTTTGGGTAACTTTGATGGTAAACCTTGGTGAAACTATGTGAATGATTGTGTATGCAATAATTTTGTTCATAGTTGTGTGTTATATCAATTTGATTGCTTGATTTATGCTAAGATAGAGATATAAAACATAAATATCCTTTAAAGGTGTTTTTAGATTCTCTATGGTTTGGTAGGAACATCAAAGGGATGTTTATTGATCCCTTTTGATCTTTTGTTAACACTTATTGTGGATAAAATATGAGTTTATCTCATTATAAATTATTGATAGCTGAGGCAAGCATTTGTAATTTATTGTTTGGCCTATGAATTAATACACCTAATGGGTTACTTCAAGCAATAAAAATTCTAAGTAATGTGTTTAATGCTTTGGAAATTTTTTTTGTTCCTAGTGATGGACTTATAAGCTAAGTCTAGACTGGGTTTCAAGTTGAAACTCAATTATGGTTGGCTAAATTGAAACCATGGTATCCTAAAAGTGAATAAGCATTATAAATTATAATAGTAAGGTGATAAAATTATATGTATTCAACTAAATTTGGGCTTCGTTACTATGTGAATTTGGCCCTTCAAATTGAATGAAGGATCTTGCAGTTTTGTCACTCAAAAAGCCACAAGCTATTGAGTGTGTACAAATATAATTTGATTCCATGATGTGGTTAATTGATCATGGGCATGTATTAATCTCATAAGGAGGATATGATGCCCCTGGTTATTTTTCATGTTTATGTGATGATTATCTATTTTTGGGTTGAGTTTTGGAATCCATCAGAATTCTATGGTGCTCATATATATATATATATATATATATATAAAGCCAAAGATGGATACTTGTATACCCTTGAATACTCATATGTCAGCCTCACAATATTCAAGGGTATACGAGTATCCAAATTTGGATATATATATATATATATATGAGCATCATGTCATTCTCATGGATACCAAAACTAAACTCAAAAATAAATAATCATAACATAGACATGAAAAATAACTAGGGGTATCATATCCTCCTTATGGGATTAATACATACCCATGATCAATTAACCACATCATGAAATCAAATTATATCCATACACACTCAATAGCTTCTATCCTTTTAACTGAAAAAACCACAAGATCCTTCATTCAATTCAAAGGGCCAAAATCACATAGTAAACCAAGCCCAAATTTAGCTCTATATATATAATTTCAGAAACTATATATATATAGTTATAATTTCAACAACTGTGTGTGTGTGTGTGTGTGTGTGTGTGTGTGTGTGTGTGTGTGTGTGTGTGTGTGTGTGTGTGTGTGTGTGTGTGTGTGTGTGTGTGTGTGTGTGTGTGTGTGTGTGTGTGTGTGTGTGTGTGTGTGTGTGTTTTACATCCATGAGGATGCCTTTTTGTAATTGAATCTATGTTATGGTTTTGGAAAATATGATTTTCATGATTGATGAGGAATATTCACTTGGAGCCTTGGTTAAGTGCATCATTTCCCTAAGATCATGTTATGTTAAAGCAAGCATTACTAGTTGACCTTTGACTTGTTAACAAGAGTCAATTAGAAGGATAGTGATAAAGCCTTTTGTTGGAATTATAAATCCATATTTTATTATCATAAGTGGCTTGTATGGGTGGGCCACCTTATGATGATTGAGGTATAATAGTTTTGAGAGGTCCAAGGATGTACTTTAAGCCTAGAGGGCCTAGTGGGTGAATATGGCTTACTTGTTCAGGTAAGTAAGGAGGTTTTAGGGATTTCTTATTACAAATTAATAACATGAGCCATCTAATACATGAGGCATGAATTTGGTTGGTAACCTTTTGAGATTTATATATGTAGATTTATGGGTTGTGTTGGAATACAAACTTCATTGGAAGAAGGTGTTGATGGATTTGAGATTCCCAAAACCAATAATAATGTTACATGTTAGATATTTTATGTCATCTTGGATGACATTTGGACATTGGATAGACTGATAAAGACCATGGACCCTTGTACTTCACTTTTTAGTGTGTTTAAGTGTTGTGATGTGGAATAACTTAGCATAATCTACCAACCTATTGACCCACATGTTTATCATAATATTTTATTTTCCCTTCAGTGTATGTAAATTTATTGTATGAGGTGTAAACATATTTGCATCTTGTTGGTTATGTTAACAATGTAAACTTATAACTTCTTGTTTTGTATGAATGTATATGTTTGTAAACCCCATATTAATTTGAAGATATATATTTTTTATCTCTATGATTGGGTGTTATGATGGGATCATGTACCATATTATGATGTAATTTTCCTTCCTAAATCAACCTCTTTTAATTGAAAATCTACCAAGGTATAGTGATTATATTGTTTAGTGTTATCCTATATCACTACTCTAGTATTGAGTTTTGATGTAAGTAGGAGGTTTAGGGTGAAGATTGAAATATATCCAATATGATTAGACTAAGTTTAGGCTAGGGATTGGATTCTCATGTAAGTTGAAAACCCACTTCTCCCCTTTGCATGAAGTAGCCTCTTGATTTGTTTGAGTTGTGCATCATGAGTGCCACAAGATGGCCATGGGATCTTCATGCATAATGGTCACCTCTTGGATTGAGTGTTCCTTAAAATTCTTCTTTGATCTTGTTGTATAAACAACCTTGTGAAATTTGTCTATGTAGCCTTGTAAAAATCACTATTTAGTCCTAAAAATTGGACCTTTATGAAAAACCACAAGACTAAACTTGTTGAAATACAAACATGTGTTGACTTGTAAATTTTAGAGTGTTATTCCTAAGGTAATTGTTGAATTACCTTAAAATAATGTTCTAGTATGAATGTTCTAAGTTTGATAACATGTGTTGACTAGTGAGTGCAACCATGTTGTGTATAAGTATTGTTGTATATACCTGATATTATTTTTTAGAAATACATATATGTCTAATTATTTAATCATGGATAAAATCCATGTTGATTTTATGATCGTGAGGAGTAATGTTAAATCTTGATCAGGTAGATTTTATTATTTTTATGTTTTTTTTATGCTTTCATGAGGTAAGTATGATTAGATGGTGGGATTCTAATCCCTATAACCATCATGTGAGCTTAAAATATTATGAAGAGCATGTAGAGAACCTTTGGGTTGCATGTGAATGCCAATATGGCTTCTTCAATGTTTGGGGTGGTTGGTGCAGGATGTTGCACTAACCTATGAATGATAAATGGTGAAGGATAAGTAACCATGGTTTGATGGATCTTTGTTCTTATTGACATTTTGTGATGAATGTTACTAAGAAGGTATGCATGCATCACATGTGTGATGGGGACCATATTAGTATGATTGTTGTTGTTTTCATTCTGGAATGAATGAAGTAAATATGCATGAGGTATACTAGAGGTGGTGGCAATGATGCATGCCTATTTGAATGTTGTGTTACTTAGCATTATATAGAATGACATAAAATTATTAGTCTACATATATATATGTGTGTGTGTGTGTGTGTGTGTGTGTGTGTGTGTGTGTGTGTGTGTGTGTGTGTGTGTGTGTGTGTGTGTGTGTGTGTGTGTGTGTGTGTAGACTAATAATTTTATGTCATTCTATATAATGCTAAGTAACACAACATTCAAATATATATATATATATATATGTAGACTAATAATTTTATGTCATTCTATATAATGCTAAGTAACACAACAGTCAAATAGGCATGCATCATTGCCACCACCTCTAGTATACCTCATGCATATTTACTTCATTCATTCCAGAATGAAAACAACAACAATCATACTAATATGGTCCCCATCACATGTGTGATGCATGCATACCTTCTTAGTAACATTCATCACAAAATGTCAATAAGAACAAAGATCCATCAAACCATGGTTAATTATCCTTCACCATTTATCATTCATAGGTTACTGCAACATCCTGCACCAACCACCCCAAACATTGAAGAAGCCATATTGGCATTCACATGCAACCCAAAGGTTCTCTAAATGCTCTTCGTAATATTGTAAGCTCACATGATGGTTATAGGGATTAGAATCCCACCATCTAATTATACTTACCTCATGAAAGCATTAAAAAAACATAAAAATAATAAAATTTACCTTATGCCTATTTGAATGTTGTGTTACTTAGCATTATATAGAATGACATAAAATTATTAGTCTACATGTGTGTGTGTGTGTGTGTGTGTGTGTGTGTGTGTGTGTGTGTGTGTGTGTGTGTGTGTGTAGCTTAAGTGTTGTGGGAAGATGACACCACAAACCCAAAGATTTTACAAAAATCTATTGAATTGCTTTGGGCAACTATTATTGAAGTTTCTAATTTAACTGATAATAATTCCTTGTAGTGAGTAAAATTCTGTTATAAACTATTTTTCTATCAAAATTTTGGTCCTATATTTAGTCCTGGGATGGAATTTCTATTATGTCTTGCTTTGTTAGACAAATAGTTACAAGTTATTATTTAAAGAGTGCTAAAAAACTCTTTTATTGATTAAATATTATAATATATATATTAGATAACCACAATATTTGGTGCATGTTTTTGTATGAATTATCTATTTTTCACCTATAGGGTTGGCCATAAATTAGGTGTTGATCGATGGTACTACATTGAGGTCAGTGGTTCATTGATAAACTTGCCAAGGTAAGGGAAAGGTTAATCTAGAAAAACTTTTTGTTATTAGTGTTAATGTTTTTTGAGTGTAACTATGGCCTTGTTAAGAACAAAAGAACCAAGGAGTTATATGTTACTTAAGTTAAATTTTATAGAATTTTATGGCTGGTAAGGTGAAGGCAGAACCTCATTTAGCTCACCATGGCCTTATCAAGGAAACCAAACCAAGTTAAAGTGGGGAAATTTTGTAGTTTGGTTAAAATGTAGGGTATGTTTGTCCTGGAGGTAATTTATGAAATTTAGAAAGGTAAGGTTGTGTATTTACTCATGATGTGAGTTTGATAAATCTTTTGGTTATACCAAGAAAGTAAGCATATGATAGATTTCTTGTTTAGGTTTTAGACTACACAACTGTGTAATATGTGACTGTTATGTTGATAATAATTGATAAATTTATTAATCTAATTATTTTTGTTCTTATATTTATTTTTTGAATTCTTGTAAAATGAAAACATTGGGTAGAAGAGTGATGAAGCCTCTTTACAATTTAACATGACTCTTGGTTACATATTTATCACCAAGATGGATCCTTTTATTTGATAGGAGGATGCAACATCCCCATCGATAGTGCCATTATATAACCAGTTTATTGAGGTACAATTGTATATCCATCTGGATCAAGGTCAAAATTAAACCAATCCTTTTATTTTGGATCTAGTGATTCACTTGTATATCTAGATATATAAATATATATTTATGTATGTGTATGTGTGTGCATATACACACACACACATCCATACATATATATATATATATATATACATATATATAAATATATACATATATATATATATATATACATATATATATATATATATGAAAGTGTATATGTTTTCATAAGGGTAATATTAAGGTGATCTATTTACATTATATATATATATATATATATATATGAAAATGTATATGTTTTCATAAGGGTATATGAAATTTAACATGGGGTTGTATTGCTTAAAACCCTCATGCATTGGCATGAGCACTTTTATATTTATGAAATTTTAATTATAGAGTTTTTAAAATTAAATTATAAATTTTTAAGGCCTTTTTGTGAAATGAATTTTGAAGGACATTTTGTTTATTTTAGAATTTATTTTTTTTGATATACATTATTAAAGGTTTTAAGTGTTTGAGTTGGGTTGGCATAAGGGTGTAGGTATACGTGACTACTTACATAGAAAAGGTGAGTTTAAAATAATAAATAGAGGAATAATTGTATATTCACCCCAACTATGGTCAGCATAGATACCCTTATACATGGGTTTGGAAAGTATAACAAATGTTTAGTGGAAGCTATGTCTTCTCCTCAAGGTGGATTATATGTTGGTAGAACAGTGTAACTTCTAGCCACATCCATTTATTAAGCAAATCTATTATTGAGTGAGACTTACTCCTCTTTATGTGAACCTCAGGGGAGATTATAATTAATCTTAGAATGGTGCTAGGTTTATTAGCCTAGCCACTAATTTTTATTCTTTTTATTTTTTTCTTTTAATCATTGACCCCCCTTGTTGGAAAGTGTAGTGATGGGGTTTGGGATTTGTTTTATCCATCAGTAGAGATGGAGGAAGGAATGTGGGGAGATCATGGAAAAATAAAAAGGGGTTTGTAGGCCTATGTTTTGTGCCATAGTGCTTGGATAGGGGAAACTAAAGGAAGAGATGAGTGTGGTGATAGCATAAGACTATGTTCAAGCTATCAACCAAAGAAGAAAATAAAGGAAAGGCATCAAGATGTCTTGAGGAATGGAGAAACTAGGAGGTTCCAAGCCTATGTTTTGGTAAATAAGGGAATTAATAATAAAAGAGAATGAATGGGAAGTAGATCATAGAGTTTGAGACAAGGGAACTCCTATTGCTATGGTATGGTTATGGTGCCACTTCTGAAAGGATTAAAACCCTACATTATTTCATCCCAAGCATGTGATTTTTTTTTTTTTATTTACAATTTTTTAAATGAATTCTATTTTACTTTTATCGATCCCCTTTGAAAATCATGTCATTCCCACACAAATATATGTCACAGCCATGTGTAGGAGGGCTTATATGGGTGAAATTGTATGAAAATCCTCTTCTTGTGTTTTGGATTTCCTAAATGAATTGGCTAACTACTCAAATTAAATTAAGCCAAAATGATTATATGATTTTAGGTTTAATTATGTTGAGGTTGTGATATATAAGAGAAATTTTAATTATTGCATAATTAAAGTTGAGGGTTGAATTGTAAAATTTGTATGCATTTCAGTATTGGTTACTATTATGGAAAACCTCCCCAAATCTTGACATTACTACTTTTAAGGAAAACTACTATGGTTAGTAAATTGGTAATGTACATTTTCATATCAAATATCCTTCTTGAGCATAGAATTTAGTGGATATAATTACATTTGTTTTGTCTTTCACCCCTAGTGATTTCTTCTTTGTAACCTCCATAATGAATAAGAACTCTTCATATGACTCCACATGTAATACAACATGCCTATTGGCATAGACTCCCACTTAAAAAAGTAGTGTTATTCATGCATTTCTTGTTGAGTTTTTGTTAACCCTCATGTGACGAGATTTTAGATTGAATTGCAACCATGAAATCTAATACTAGAAATTAACATATATGATGAATTGAATCCATAACATGCTTATATGCCTGTTAATATATAATTATTGCTTGTTTGAATGGAAACTTGTAAATGTTACTGTTATTATGGTTTGTATGGTTGTGTATGCAAGTAGGGAAAAGTGGAAAACTAGTGTATAACCACTTATTTATGCTTGTGTATGGTATGACACAATTAAGGTTATGTAGATATATTAAAATTGATTTAGTTGTACTCTTATTTTGGAAAGGATAGATGTAAGAGGTTATTCTTGCAATGATAAGTGGTAACACGGTTATTTGTCTTTCTCACTTGACTTACATTTGACATCATCTTTCTTTTATGAGTGGTTGAAAATACTTAAGATTCTATATTAGGCAAGATGAAATAAATTTCCATGTACTTTTAGTTGTGTTATTATATATATTATATGGTTGAATTTGTATGAAGAAAAGAAAAGAAATGTTGAAATTATCAATCTAGTTATGTTGAGATGATAATGGGAACTTATTTGTTGTTGTAGCCATTTATATGCTTGTTATATGCATGGTTACCTTTGTCTTATAAAATTTACTTTGATTTCCACTATTTTTTCTTGTTTGAAAATTCTATATGTTGGTGTATTGATGACCATTCCTTAGAAAAAAAAATAGTACAATAGTACTTTTATGCTCTACCCATGATTGGTCAATGGGGAACTAGGTTCGTTATTATTTTCCCTATTGCTAGACTTATATTATTAAATTAGAATTTATTTTCTAGAGTGTTAATTGGGAAGGATATTCACATTCTAGCTTTATGCTAACACATTTTTACACCTTTACAGTGCAGGAGTTTTCTTTCAGTTGGATTTTCTCTCATTGGGTTGTCTTCTTGTTAACTGATTGCCTATTGAAGGCCATGTACCTCATTATTATATGGGGAAGGTTTTGGGGTGATACTATTGTTGGTTGAGCTTAATGTAATGATATATCATTGTATTTGGCATATATTTTATTGAATGCCACTTTCCAATATTGTACTTGTATGAAAGCACAATGAGTTCCTTATGTTTATGTCTTTGGGTTTATAATTGTATTATTATGTTAAATATATCAATATTTGTATTATTTAGTGTTTGGTTATACTTATGAACAATATCCTTATTTAAAGATTGATTATATTATATTACAGTTGTGTATTTGAGCATCTCAACCTTAAGCATGACTAATGTAGGTTATTGGAATTCCCTAGTTTTTGGAAAAGTTACTGAGGTGGTTTGGCTTGTGAGACTATAATAATCATGACTGGAATAATTATACATATGTCAATGTTACTTGTTGACTTTATCAATTTATTTATGTACATGAAATGGTTATGATCTTGACTTCCTATTGAGTAATGAAGGGATGCTTAAAGAATTTATATCATTTATATATAATAATAATCTAATCTTAAAGACATTTATTAATTAAGAAATTAAGTGTATAGATCCTTTTTGTGTATGTATGTTTTCACCTTGATAATAAAGACCACATCATGCTTACGTACTGAAAACTATATTGTAAATGCACTACATTATGACCTTGTGGGACTTTCTTTTTAACATTATTTTCAATGGTTTATACCTCCTCTTTAAAATATGAATCTTAATTAATGAATTAACATTATCACATGAAAGTACCATTGTTATTATTGAATGATTCAAACATATTCCATTAGCAGTGTGACCATGAAACCATAGTTAACTAGCAAGTTAATCATATGGGATATTCTTAGCTTGAGATTTAATGAAATAAACCTTATTAAATGATTATTATCTATAATTACATATTGATGTTCCTTTGTTCAACATATCCTATTTTGGTTCATTGCTCTTGGTATGCCTAATTAGTTGTGTACAAACTTTGTTCTTATGGTCATTGGTTATCCAATAATATACCCAAAATTGGTCTAGATTTATGGAATTATAATTAACCAAATGGTTGAATTATCATTCAATTATTCATTATTCCTTCATGTTAAATCATTTATTGTTCTTAAGTTAAGGAGTCTGAATGAATTATTAGTGGAAGGACCATGGTTGTGAATTCAATCATATAATTTGGACCAGATAACACAAGTAATAATAGTACACTCTAATAATTGGTATTAATCTTGCATTAGGTAATAATTCGCATGGATGTATTTTTGCTTACTCAGTAAGTCTATTAAGGATTCCATGACCTTTATACACAAGCACTATGTCTAGGTGGATGTGTACTGCCTTGGCATATAAGACTATGGTTATTTGAGGACATAATAACTATTTTCCCCTTGTTTGGCCATATGTGGAGTGATGGAATTTGTTAAGCATTGGATTATGAGGGTAATGACCCTTAAGTTTTAGATCATGGCTTCCTGATCAAATGGGTAGAAACTCAAACCGATCCATGGTTATGAGAACATATGGTCCTATATTCATAAGTTTGATGTTGGGTTACCTTGGTAGTGGGTTGAAGGTGTTTATTTGTATACCCTTGAATATTATAATGTTGGCATAATCTAAATCTTGGTTGTTGGTACCTTGGTCCCCCTCTATTGGAGTCATTATTCCTATTATCTTACATTCTTGTTATCATGACTATAATTAATAAGAGCTAGTGGGATAACTCATTGTTATGTTAGATCTTACCCTATATCATCATATTTATTAAGGATACATGTGGGCCTAAGTGAATCTTCTTGCCTAGTGAGTTACCAAATCATAATCGTATAGGGTTATTAGATACTTATATTGGGTTGAGGATCCCTATGAGGCTTGATGGGGAAAAAGTAAGTGCCTTCTAAAGGTTATAAGGTTATTAGTGTGGGCCACACATTAATAACCCTTGAATGGTGTTTCACTCTTTAGGAAACCCCTTTTCCCTATGGAATCATTTAGCTATGGCCATTTTGACATAAGTATCTCTTTAACCAAATCCATTTATGGGTTGTTTACTCATCTATTGTAAGACCATGATGATGCATCTTGCATGGTAGAGTGGTCTTGTGGGTATAAAATGCATTTCAATGTGTACCTTATTAACAATTATCAAATAAATTTAGGTTATTTCATAAGGGTCTTATTCCATAGTATAATCTTCTCTAATGCAAGAAAGTTGCATACTATTTACTTATTTTTATAAAGGGGTATTTTTGTGGGCTTGCCTTGGCATCATGTCCAAACAATAATATTTAATGATCATTTTTGTTTAATCATTATACATATAATTCATAAAACTTTCATTATTGGTTAGGTTGGTTCAATAACTCTTTATGAATTAGTAGTTTTCAACCCATATGATCATGTTCTTGATCTAATGTGGAAACAACATATGTTTTTAATACCTTTAATGATTAATTTAATAATAAAAGGTTCATGAGGTGGATACATTATCACTTAATAAACTATATCTAATCAAATAATTTAGATTTATGAAGGTGTGGTTGGGGCAGATATTGTGTTTTCTAGTTTTTCCTTTTTAGCATCGATCTAGCATTGGGTATATTAGGATCTAGATGTATTTTGGTATGACCATACAAGAAAACCTTATATAGATTTACATAATATTTTTAAAATGTATTTATTCCTCTCAGGATAAGTTTGTTTCAAATTTGGATCATTTCATATAATAGGTTTATATAGCCATAGAATATGGGCATATGATCCTTATGGACTAACTAAAAAAATACAACCTATAAATTTAGCATATGGAGCTGAAGGTGTTGATCTTTTTATTCTAAGAGGAATAGATTTTCATCATATTATAGTAGGTATATTATTTATATTAGCAGGTCTATTATATCTCATTATTTTTCCTCCCCAATGTTTATATAAAGGATTATGTCTGTGGAAATTTTAAAATATCATATCCAGTAGTAATGTTGTTTTATTTTTTTATCTTTTATTATGGTTGAAACAATGTGGTATGGTTCTGAAACCAATTTGATTGAGTTATTTGGTTACACTCATTACCATTTGGATTAATTATACTTTCAATAATAAATAAATTGATGGGTTTGTGTTAGTTTGGGTAAAAATATAAGTCTATCAGAATCTTGGTCAAAATTATTAAGAGACTTGATTTTATTATTATATTGGGAATAATCTATCTAAATGGGGGTTATTTAGGGTAGGCATGATGGAAAATGGAGATGTAATTAAATTTGGTTAGTTAGGACAGCATAACTTAAAAAAAAAGGTACATGATCTTTTTGTACATTATATGCATACCTTTTTTGAAATGATTCCAGTAATTCTCATAGATGAAGAAGGAATTGTGAAAGTTGTTGTTCAATTAGAAGAGCAGAATCAATGTGTACTATTGAAAAAGTAGGTGTAGCTCTTGATTTATATGGTGATGAACTTGATGTATTTTTTTTGATCCTACTATAGTAAAAAAAATATTAGATGTCCACAATTAGGTGAATTTTTTAAATTAGATCATGATAATTTGAAATCTGACAGTGTCTTTCAAAGTAGCCCAAGGGTTGGTTTACTTTTGGACATGATACATTTTATCTTATATTATTTTTTAACACATTTAACATCATGCTATAACATTATTTAGACATGTTTGCTTTGATATTGACCTAGATTTAAATTCCTAAGTAAAATTTGAGGCATTCCATAAACTAGGGGATCTAACTACTAAAATACAAGTGGTATAATATAACATTGTTTTGATCGATAATCAATCTTAAGAGATTTCATCTCAATGAATATTCATTCTCAATACATTCAAACTATTTTTATTACATTATTTTCTAGAAGATGTTTTAATTAGTATGAAAGTTATCTCCATAAAAACTATGATTGAATCTATGGAAGCATTATTTTATACATCCCTCTTGGTATCGACCTTAGGGATAATGTTTTTCACTATTTTCTTCTGAGACCCCCCAAAAGTTCTAGATAGAGGATGAAAATAAGTAATTTTTTGAATCCTCTTTCTTATAATCAAAGAATGACTTTCTCGATTGGGAAGGTCATTCTTTCAACTAGTCCTCATGTTCTTCAAAAGGATCTCAAAGTTGTTTAGAGGGTTACCCAATGGTAATGTATAGAGCATAACCAATAAATATTAAAATTAAATGAGATATGGATATAATTACTAAGGTTTTAGTTTCCATTGGAAGGTAATCCTTCCTATGTATGTATGCATGTGTGTGTGTGTGTGTGTGTGTGTGTGTGTGTGTGTGTGTGTGTGTGTGTACATACATACATACATACATACATACATACATATATACACACACACACACACACACACACACACACACACACACACACACACACACACACACACACACACACACACACACACACACACACATACATACATATACATACATACATATATATATATATATACACACACACATAGATATATATATATATATATATATATATATATATATTACAAAGTTATTATGTCTCAACCAATACTATTTTTTTATGGCTACATAGACCATTGGTGATATTTATAGAACTGAGCCAATAAACTAGTGTAGGAGATTATTTAAAACCATTTAATATAAAATATAGTGAATTAAATCCTAGATGGGGAATTGCTCCTATCATGGGTACGATAATGGCTCTATTTTTAGTATTTTTATATATTATCTTAGAGATTTATAATTCTTCTATTTTACTGGATAGAATTCTAGTTAGTTGGGTCTATATGAACTAGAATATATGCCTAAATCCTTAGCTAATCTAAATGAAAGAAATGAAAAACTAAGGAAATATTTTGAATAACTTTCATTTTTAGATTATTATGTTATATTAGTTTAATCATGTAGTTATTTTTATCTAGGTATGTTTGGAATATGGGAGTGTAACTTGTTAAAATTGATCTCAATTTCTAGTATAGAAGTATATATACCCATATTTTTAACAAGTATAATTTTTTAAAATATTTATATCCTCTTTGCATATATACATCTTTGGACTAAGGATTAGACATCTAGTGACATGATCTCTTGTGGAGATTTTTGATTCCATCTTTTTTTTCTTGATTTACTTGCCCCTTGGGCCTATATGTTATTTTAACACCCAATAATTTGATTTGGAAACTATCTAATTAGAAATTATTGTATATTTTAAGCTATCAAATTACACTAAAATACTAAATCAAATATCTAAAGTGTTTAAAAGGTCAAATTTCTATTACCTTACTTGTACCAAGGTTTACTAGGAGAAAGAACATATAGTTTTCTAATAACTATTTCACACACAAGCCTAGGAGGGAGAGATACATGTGAGTCTAAGGCCCTACTTAGATTATTGGATATGAAGGTAGCACTTAGAAATAAATGGGGTTCTATGGTTAGCTCAACTCATGTGGTAACTCATTTTTATCAGGTTATAGGACGTTTAATGCAAAATAACTAGGGTATTTTTCATTGGTTAGATGTGGATCATAAGTGGCTATAATTTTAGAAACATGATATTTATACAAGTAATAACACATGCTTGGTACAAATTTAGAGTTATTATTATGTATCTATTTTGATTGGACACCTAAATCAATGCTACTATCCTTGTTCTATGAAACCTTATAGTGGAAAAAAATAATCAAAATGTATAATTAATAAGGTAAAAATATCTAATGTAACCATGTATTAACTTTTGATCATTATCATACCTTAGAATAGAATACAAAACAAGATATGCTCTATTTTATACCTTATCTAATTTTTACCTACTATATTTATTACACATGTTAAATTAGGAAAATCTATATTATTGAATATAAATTCGTGTAAATCTAAATATAATCATTCCTCTCAAATAATTTATCAATTTTTGTGTACTCTATGAAAATAACTGAAAACCTAAAACATTTTGTAAAACCATATGTTGATGCACTTAATGTGCTCCCTATATCATTAGGAAACTAGGTGAAAGTAATGAACTCAATTTTAAGTCTTGGAAGATTTGGGGCTAGAGTTGTTAACATAACTACTATTGGAAATAACACAATAAGAAATATATGTTCACCATTTATAAGTCTACAAGAAGAACCTATTGTAAGGATAATAGATATTACAAAATGACACTTTATTCTTGTTAATCTTTGTGAAATTATCTTAAACTTTGCCAATTATCACTCAAACACAAACAAACAATGAATATTTACACAATGAGTTAAAATAATGTGATTCATGGGTAGATCCAAGTATGAGTAGGTTAAGGTGAAAAATAAGGTTTACCTTATATGATCAAAGCTATCAGTTCTTTATAAATTTTATGACAAAACATATAAAACTAGCATTCACTAACCCTAGCAAATTCTCAAAGATAAATGAATGCAGTTGAATCTTAAAAAGAAAATAAATGCATATATCTAAAAGCATATGTTATAGAATGATTACTTATGCATATAAAATAACATAAGCACATTTAGTTGGAGATAAGATGAAAATAGAGAAAATATACTAGAAAATTTTTCAACCCAATGTCAAACTCAAACTAATAGATGCATGTATTAATATAATTGCTAGATTAGTAAGCAAAATGGAAACCATTAATTCTCTAGAAGTATGAGAAATAGAAATCATAGAACACATGCAATAAATCACTTTAGACAAACTCTCAAATTCATGGATATTTTTCATTAATTATTATAACAATTATTTATTATTATAATAATGGGAAAACCCCTATATATAGGCCTCAAAAATGCCTATGCAAGCTCAAGTGGGCCCATCAAAAGTTGCCCAAATACCACCAAGTGGTTAAAATTCCACATATACAATGGAATATTTTATATTTAAATTTATAAAACAAAGATTAATATTACCTAAGGTCCTTGAAGAAGTTGTTGTTATGCTTTTTGTTGTTGCCTCTTTTTATCTAACTTTTCATGTGTCTAAACCTCTATGCGTGCTAAGTAATCATGATCTATTTGGCCAAAATTTAGGATCACAAGGTAGAACAAACTAGGTGTCTCCTTAATTAGCCTATCATATAATGAAAACATAGGCCTCAATGCTTCTTCAATGGCCTCAACTCTTTCAAGCCTCTAATTGGTAAATGACATAATGTTCATCAACATTGTAGCTTGCTTGGCCTTGGCAATGTCCTACTAGAACTTTGACATAAATACCTTCATCTAGGACACGAATTCTTGGTCATCCATGAAGGTGCCATCAAGTTTGGTCACACTAGTAACCATGACATCCTTCAGTAAGAGGGAAATCTTAAATTCAATCTTCTCTAAGGATGTAGTTGCATCCTTGACCTGATCTAACCACCTCTTCAATATTCTTCTCCTATTCATTAGGATGGTCTATGTTGGGATAATATCCTCAAGTGGAAACATCTTGAGGTTTAGGAACTTGTTACTTATTATAACTCTATCCAAGTTTGCCAACTTAGCATCATAGAGTGAAATCTTCTAGTCAAATTTGATGACCACATTGAACTGTTGGGTCCCATCTTCATTCCTCCTCTTCATGACTTTGTATAATTTGAAGGAATTTATAATAGCATTGGTGACCTAGATTGTAGTGCCTTATGGAATAGTAGGCAATGCCTATTATTTCAACATTTTCAACTCTTGATATATCCCCTTCATCAAGGTTATTATGGATTCTGCCTGGGCTTAAACCATGGACATAGGGTCCTTTGCATATTCATCTGCCTCTCCAAGGCCAACCTTCCTCTTCCTTGTCAAAGTGAAGAGGGAATATTTAATTTCATGTGCCACCATTGAGATAGATTTTGGCTGATCTACCTACCTTCTAACCACACTCTTCATTGTACCTATGGTAGCATCAAATATCATCCAAAGTTGAGGTGTAAAGAGGACCACCTAAGGCCTCTCTTATATTGATGCCTATATAATGTCCCTAACCCAATTTAGGGTAATAGTATGTGTTGGGTTTATTAGAGGAGGATATAATATAGGTGATTGAGTTTAGGAAGAAGTTAAAGATGTAGCAAAGATATACAATTTCATTGGATTTATTTTCCCAAGTGTGTTGAACAGATATTTTATAGGGCCCATGTCCAGAACAAATGAGGGTAACTTTGAAGGCACCTCACCTTCACTGTTGTAGTAATATTGAGTGGATTTTAAAAGGTGAATGGATTTAAAATGGGATTCAATGGCCTCACAGGTGTAGGGAAACCTATATTAAGTGAGGCACTTGTTGTGTTTTCCTAGGAAGAAGCAATGTTTGTGGTGGAATGAGCAATAAAGTGGGGGAAGGTGAATACAAAGGAAATACTAACTTGGCTTATACTAGTATAGATTGAGGATTGGGTAGTGGTAGCTTTATGGGTTGATGATATTGAATCCAATGGAGGAGTAATGGTCATAGGAGCACAAGTGGACATAGAAGTAGTAATTGAAGCATATGTACTAGCAATTAGGAAAGAATGAAATGGTGTTGTACTTACAATGGGAACCTATGCTCTAAGGGTAGCATGAGGTGTGCTTGTGGGATTTACAGTCCCTTATGAATTCAATGAAGGAATTATTACCCCTTTAATAGTTGTCTTTGGCTCCCTATTTCTCTAGTACACCTTTTCAATGTTCCTCCTAGCTAGTTCCTATAGCTCTTCCATAGATAACTCAATGCCTTGTTGCAATTCATGAAGGTCAATGAGAGTAGGGTCAGGCTGATCTAGGATTTAGAGAAAATTTCCCATGGTAAATGTAGAGATAAATGTGGGCCCTTGGGAGGGGTCAGGTTAGCTATTGGATCCTCCTTTTTCAAAGCTTGAAGGAAGGTCCTAATTGCTTGAAGTGTCTAGTAGTGTAGGTCTACATGACCTATTCCAAAATAGAGGAAAATTATCTTCTTCTTCCTCTTCTTTTCCATCCTCATAATCAGCATTGAACATACTTCCATGGGTTGGTGGAGGCTAATACTTTATAATGTCTTCCTTCTTATTCTTTCTTCCAAGCCTCATTTGTAACTCAATATTCTTTATTGTAGCATTCTTGAGAACTACCTCATCATTAATAACATCTTTGTATCTCCATTAATTCACTTATTTTTGATGCTTATACTCCATTGTTATATACTTCTTGAATTTGAATAGGTGTTTGACAATGAGATTTTTTAAATCTGACAACCTAAAGCCATCATTAGGTAATAGATAAGAATCCATATGCCTAGAAGCCATAATAACATCATACTACTTTATAATTTTGTTCCTCCCTAGCTTGTAATGGACCTTGTGAGGGATTGTATTCTTCTTATTTTTGAAGATGCCATCAACTCCATATAGTAGTTGATAATCCATTTCTTCCTCAACTATCTTCAAAGGCACATATCTTAGCAACCTAAGGGGATCCACCATCACTCTTTCCACTTGGATTACTATGAAATCTAGGTATAACCAATAGCTAACCATGTCTCTTAGAGTTCATCTAACTTCTAGAGGAACCCTCAACATCTTACACTCAATGATTGATTTGTAAACAATTAGGTAGAATTATTCTACAATTACTCTTATATTATTCATAATTCTATGAATTTGCATTATAGAGAAAAGTTGGTGGACAACCTCTTATCACTCAAGAAACCATGAATTTTGACCCAATTGACCCATTACATAGATACTATACAATAAGTAACTCATCATGAAGAATGGGGCACCATTATTAAAAGTGTCATTCATATCATATACCAAGTATTCATTGATGATTTCCTTAATTAGGGGAATATGTTGGTCCTCAAGTATTATATGCAACAATGAAAGAGTCCTTATGTCCATGTAAACAATATGTGGATTTCTAAATATTATATTTAGTAAGGCAAAGCCAATCTTTAAACCTTTCCTATATTATTGAATAGGCAATTTCCCTTCATCATCCATGAAGATAACTCTAGTTGGGTCAATCACCCATGAAGCTAAGACCTTCTATGGGGAGTGCACCTTATACCAGTTGTCAATGATGACCTATGTGTACTCAATCTATGGGGAGGAGAGGTTATAATATTTATCAAAACTTGGCCATACTATGAAATCAATTAGGATCCATTAAGACATTGATTTGAATAGCCCACCTTAACATCTTAACCTCCTAAGATGCCATAAACTAGGTCAATGCATGGCATGTCCTCTGGTTTAGCTGTAGCCCTATGGATATTTGTTGAATTGATGGCCAAGATATCTAAAGCCAATTATATTATGTGAGGCATTATTTTGGCTGCATCAACTACTTGAGATACTTCTACATTGAAGTAAATTCTACTAAAATGCATGTCCTTTGATTTTATTACCTAAATAATGAATTTGATGTCCTTAATAAACAACTAAATTACCATATTGGAATAGGAAGTCATCATCTCTAAAAGAAATTCTTTTTCCTAGCATGGAGGGACCTACTTGTGCCATCTCTTCCAATACTCTAGGTAGCATTCAATGTCCTTCTGGTATCCCCTTACAAATTTCAAGATTTAATAATGGTGATCTAGATTGAATTTGCAAACCACTTGAACTTTTATCATATTGTGAGATCATAAACAAAAAAGAAAGTAAATGTGTATAGCTTTAAAAATATGAATGGAAATAGTGTTCATTGTGTGGCCTTTTGAAAGATCACATTGATTAATGCAAAGTTGATGGTGATTCGTGTTCATGTAATATTAATAGAGAGCCTATCAAATTTGCATATATTTGAAACAAATTCAAGTTATTGATTATATCAATTAATTACATTAGAATTCAAATTTAGATTTGATTCACCTTTGATTTACTATCAATTTTAGATTTAAATCTAAATATTTCCACATTTTAACACATGGCTACCACCTTGGATCTATTTAGGTACTCATGGGGCATAAATGTGACTAAACTACTTAGTTGGCTCACAGTATGGACACGTGACAACTTTTTATTGCCTCATGGATTCTTAGAGTGTAGCTTAGAGTAATGACTCATTTTATCCTACCATGTGGCATATTTTAATTCATGGAAATCTCTCAAATGATGCCTTTTAATTTTGATTGGTCATGGGAGTGCCATGTGCCACTCTCATAAGAAATTGGATCTTTTCTTTGCTAGGTGGCTCTCTCAAAAGGAAATCACATATTTTCTTTATGAGGTGGTTCTTTTAGAAGGAAATAATATATTTCCTTGATAGGTGTAACCTTTGGAAGGATTTTGGACAACTATCAACAACTTAGCACTAATCACATGGATCAAGTGGAGACACACATATCTCGTAGAGGTGATCTCATGGATCTTAGATAAAAACAACATGGGAATGATATGTGGCATCATATCATGGGTCTAAAGGGGACATGTGTTATTATTTTAGGCCTTTATTTGTATTTTTTCAAGCATCATTTTTGAAATATGCTTTAGACATGTATATACCATTAAGCCTTGATTGAATAGCTCAGGTGTTCCCATATGTTTGCCTTGTAAGATCTCATGAGATTTAGATGAATGTAATGTACTATGGATATGCATCGATCTTAGCTGAACTTAAAGGGAACATGCATCATTTTATAAATTTGCTCGAGTTTGGTTAGTCACAATTGAGACATACGATGGCATATCATGATCTTTTAGATTATAGTGGGATGTATGTGGGATGCATGATGGCTTATATCAAATTGGTTCACTTTAAGGGGATAATATTATGACACATAGCCCATGATTTGAATTCCAATGGATAGCTTCCTTGAGAACTCTCTATATGGCACCATGTAGCTCATGAACTTGGTAGATTTTCTCTAAGTGTCTTGCATGGGATGTGATGAATCTTTAAGGTGTTATGATGCTTGGAAAGGTTGAAACATATCATTTTAAGACATAGTCTTAAACTTGACATCCTATGAAGCATCACAAACTACTACTTTAATTTTTATGTCCTAAAAGGTCAAGTGAGAAGTTAAGTTATATTCTAGAAGACATCATAACCCATCTTGATAAAATTTAAACAAGTTTAAATCCATAACTTCATAACTAAATAATTTAAACACAACATAATGTTATTTAATGAAATCTAGTGAAGTTGGCCACATTCATGCTAATTGGAGATCTAATTCATGCTTCCTTAGTGAGAGATTATCTACACATTATTGAAGTATTAATGGTCAATAATTCATTAGCGAATTAAAACATGAAGAGACTTGTAATAATTGAAAGATTTCTAAGTGTAAATCATTATTGCAAAAAGAATGATTAACCAAAAACTATAGAAGCACAAATAAAGGCAAGTAAAATCAAATCCATACGGATTCAAATGATTTAACATGCTTAGCATCTTGGGAATTTATGGAATTGAAAAAATGAGGATCCCAATTATATAAATAGTGGTAGTTGATCATCAAAAAATGGAGACCTCTATAGGGTAATATTGCAAAATGTTTGAATCTAGATATTTTGTTCAAAGATGAATCAAAAACTAGTTATATCATTATGATTTTTAGTCAGTATCAAAACTAATTTTCAAAAATAATAAAATCCCACAAGATGGAAATAGAGTTTAAACATTGTAGAGAATCATACTATGTATGTGCTTTGAGGTTCCTTAACCATTTGCCATTGGGTTCAAAAATGACAACTTTCAAGATTCAAGACATTAAACATGAAATAACTTAAGCATTATTTAGATTTTATATAATTATTCTTTACTTAGTTGGGGATGGATTGGGTATTGCTTTATTTTCATCTAGGAATCCATATCCCTAATAGAGGTACCTTTAGCTCCACTCTAAGCCTTGCTCTATTACCATTTAGGTGTCCATAGCTATGATAGAGATTGCCTAAATCACCATTCATAGACTGTGAAATTAGTTTATGATTTCACTTCATTAGTCTATCATTTTTTTATACCTACATTCATAAACTATAATGTTTGATAATTAGAATTATCCAAGTGTAAGGTTTTGTCAAGACAAGTCTGGATGTAATCCACTTTTAGATATCAAGTTCTACCCTAGAATTTTTTTTGTGAATTTAAGTGATAGTATGGTGTTCCACATAGATTCAAACTCTTGTTTAATAAATTTTTTTGTCATCTAAAATATATTATATTCTTAAAGTTCCTTAGGACATTCATGACAAAACTAGCTTCTAATTAACCTCACCCAACTTTTTTAAATTGAAACACTACTAGGTGTTTCCAAACTTTGGACAACCAATGTTTAAAACCGACAACTCCTTATTCCCATTTTTAGGACCAAATTAATGTAAATTGATCCAATGAATTCTTATCTAAAGGATTTATAACTAAGCTACAACACACAATAGAAAACAAACAAGCAAAAATCATGAAAGAACATAGTAAGAAAGTAACGCAAGAAAGGATACTAATATACTCCTACCTATTATAGCTTTAAAATAAAATTAATATCCATCTTGAATTTGGGATAGAGTGGTAGAGAAATAATGTTTCATGTATTACCCATTGACTAGCAAGGGTAAGTCACATCCTTGTAGATCTTTGTGCCTGAATGCATTTTCACCTAGTATTTCTTCCACTTGATATGGTCAAATTTAGAGAGGAGTAAACTTTTCATGTTTTCCTTTTTTCTCATGGGCCTTATCCCAAAGTAGGACCAAGTCTGATATGCATAACACTTTAACTTTGGCTTGTTTGTCAAACCATCTCTTCACAACATCCTGATGCTTACTAAAGTTCTTCAATGTTTCATCTTTGTTATCTTCCATTTAGATGATGTTCATTATTCAGGATTCTACTCTTTCATCATCCTTTATATTCTTAGCCATAAATTCATTGGTAAGAAACTTTAGCATGATATGAAAAATAGGTTTCTATCTATAGACTAGTAGGAACAAGGATTCATTGAGTGCATATTTATATCTAGTTCTATCTACCCGTAAAACATATATTAGTATGGACTACCATTATCTTGGTTTATTCTTAGTAGACTTCTTAATGGCATTCATCATTTTTTGTTGGTAGATTTTTTGACTTCACTACCCTAAAGGTAGTAGTTTGAAGTAGACTTGATGATTATTTGATTATCATATGCCCATTCAGTGAATTTGATTGATGTAAAGGCTAGGCCATTATCGAAGACTAAATATAGGGGCATCCTAAACCAAGTGATGATATTCTCTTCTAGGAATTTGATGACATCAATTTTTCTACTATTTTTGGTGGTCACTACTTCATTCTATCTAGTGTAGTAATTAATGGTAGTGAGTACAAATTTATGCCTAGTTGAGGAGTTAGGATTGTTCACTCCTATGAAGTTGAGGCCCCATTATGCAAATGGTTTTAATTTAATTATGATTTATAAAGGCATGGATACCTTTTTCTCTTGTTGATCAAAAACTTGACACTGATGGCATGTTCATAATGAGCATGGTCATCTTTGAATATGGTTGGCCAATAGTATCTAGCTCTCAATATCTTGTGTGTTATGGTATGATTTGAAGGGTGACCACTTCCAAGTTTATCATGTAAATTATTCATGATTTTGGTGGATTCAATTTTAGAGACACATATTAGATAGAACCCCTCATAATTATTTCTCTAGAGGACTCCTATTTTGATCATAAAATGAGATTATCCCATCTTGAGGGCCTTTTTCTGCTCCCTTTTGAGGTGTGGGAGACACACTCTATGTAGAAAATAGTGAACAATATCCTTATACCAATCACCATTAGATACTTGGCTTGCTTCAACCTACAAAACTTCAATGTGTAGATCACTATTTGTAATGAGATAGATTATACCTAAGTTATAACTAACTTAGTAGATTATATTTTGAAGTCATATTCTTAGAGTTTGTTCATCCACTTCCATATTCATTCTCTAAGTTCATTTTATCCTAGCATCAATTTGATATTCAGATCAGACACTATGACATATGTCTTATTCCTTAGGATGTAGTGTCTAAACTTCTTGACAACCTTTACCAGTGCATAGGCTTGGTTATCCAAATAGGATAGTTAATATCCATGATCTTGAAATTGGTGCTCATGAAGGCTATGGGGTGATCTTTGTCATATTATTTACATGTTAAGAAGACAAAAATAGTGTGTTTAGAAGAAAAAGAGTAGATAAAAGTTTTTTTTGAAATCAGGACTTATCAAGATCGGAGCTTGAACAATGGCATCCTTGATTTCTTAAAAGGCCTTCTTTGCTTCATCAATCCATTTTATCTTCACATATTTCTTTAGAATTGTATTGATTGGTCTTAAATTTTTTGCAAAACTAGAGATAAACTTTCTTACAAAATTGATCTTGCCAAAGAAAGATTTTAACTCTTTTCTGCTATTAGGGACTTCTACCTTTGAAATTGCATTTATCCTATTAGGGTCAATAGTCTTACCTTCCTAAGTGATTAAATGTCCTATAATTTTACCTTGAATTACATAGAAGATAATTTTATTCAAGTTTAAATAAATGCCATATCTTTTACACTTCTCCAGCACTTGTTCCAAATGCATCATGTGATCAACTCTATTTTTAGAAAAAACTGTTAGATCATCCATGTAAATAATTATGCACTTACCTATTAAGATATGGAATGTGTGGTCCATCACTCACTATAAAGTTACTCCTACATTGATCAATCCAAATGGAATTCATTTATATGCAAATTTTCTCCACTTGGTAGTGAAGCACTTTTCATTATGTTGTTCTTATCCACTAGGACTTGGTTGTAGCTTAAAAAAATATTAAGAAATGATATAATTCTATACCCACTCACCAACTAAATGATCTCATCTAAAGATGTTAAGGGATAATTTTCCTTCTTCAAGGATCTATTTAAGTTTCTAAAATTGACATAGAGTTTTATTTATCTATTCTTTTTTTTAGACTAGCTCAAGATTGGTAACCCATGTCAAGTGACACGTGGGGAAGATTATCCTTGCATCTATAAATTTCTTTAATTCCTTATAATTTAGAGGTTCTAGCATAGGGTTCACCAGCCTTTATCTATACTTGAAGGGTTCACAAGTCTCTTTCAAAGGGATAGTGTGAGTAATCACACTAATGTCAACTATCTTGAGGGCATCATATGACCAGGAAATGTTATATTCAAACTTGGTTAAAATGGAAATGGCTTCCTTTAGCTCTTCATTGTTGAAAACTAAACCAATTTTGACATTTTTTTTATTCACATGGTTTCCCAAGTTAACTTTCTTATAATCTTTTCTACTCACCTTGGGTGGTTTAGCTTTATCTCTTTGTTTATTTAGGTCAAACATCCTTTTTATGGAGATCATGCCCTTGGGGATTCAGTTCTTCTTGAGTTGGATCATTCCATCTTCATTATCCTTTGGACTTTGTAGAGAAATTTCATTTTGTTCATCAATAATGTGGGATTTAAATATGCCATCACTACATAATAAGTCAATTATTTGATTATAATAATCAAAAACTTAGAAGTGATTGATGTTATCTAGGATAGATGGGCATGAAATTATTTCCATAGTAAACTCTTACAAGCTCAAAGGCTTTGGAGGAACTAGTTTTGTTGCTTCTGATGATAGAACATCTGCCAATTAGTTTTGCTCCCTAGGTAAGGAAATAATATTAAATGAGTCAAAATACTCTATTAAATCCCAAGCTCTAAATTTAAACTTCCTTAGATAAGAAATATTACACTGATATCTACTTTTGACCTAGTTAACAATTAACTCTAAATCATCATAGACTAACTATTATTTTACCTTATGTTTTATTGAAAATTAAAGTCCTAAAATAAGAGATTCATGTTTTACTAAATTATTAGTACAAGATAACTATAATCTATAATAATCTAGATATTGTTTTCCTTCATGATTTTTTAGAACAATTCTAATGCCATAACCTTGCTTAGCTTATGAACCATCAAAGTGCAATGTATAGGGACCTTTACTTTCTTCTTTCATATTATCATCTACAACAATCTTAGTGGTTTCCAAAGTATAAATACCTAAGTTAGAGGATTGGTAATTTACCTTTTCATTCTTGGCATAGTAATCACTAATCTTGTATTTCATTTTGGGTTCTCGATCAATATTGATCTGATTGGGAATCCCACACCAAAGTAACCATATAGGGGAATAATCAGTGGACATATATCCATTTAGGTATTTAGTCCATTCATAAATTAATAACAATCCATAAGCCTCAGGTATGTCAATGACTTGATTATTGAAGAATTTCTATATTTGTGGTTCAAGAGTGAGATACATATGAATATTCAATAATTCACCCACCACTTTCACTCTTGACTTGTCTAATTGCACTGCTACTTTATTTGATTTGAATGGGTTCAATCCTAATTTTTCATAGATTCCTAAAGGCATGATGTTATTTAGAGCACCAAAATCAAGCAAGCAATTAGGAAGATTCTTACCAAAAATTCTTATAGTCATAATAAATGGTGGAACTTCATGCTTACTCTTATACATTACCACATTTCCATGAGTTGGTTTAGATTTGTTGGAGCTAGGATTTTCATTTAATGATTTTAATAACAAATCATGTTGTTCGGTTATTTGAATGAGTTCATGAAATGTTATGTTTACCTTGATATTTTTTGTGTCTTCCACTATGTTGTATCCACCCTTTGATGTTGTGTATGTATCTTCTATTATTAGTTGACTCTCCTTACCTTTAGGGGGTTGAAGATTATCATTTGTCCTACCATCAAGAGGTGTATCTATTTAAATAGGTGTGGTGGAAGTTGTTAGAGGTGGGTTATATCCTTCACTTCTCAAGGCAAATTTTTTCCTATGGTATTATTGAAAAGATTGTATTTCCTTGACATTGTCCTTGGGCTCATTTTCATCTTGACTAGGAAAGTCATGGATCTCAACCATGAGGACTATTTATGAAGTTATAAAGGCATCATTAGTATTTTTATAACCTTTATCATTACATTGATTAGTGGGATTCACCTCAAACCCCTCTATTTGGCTTTGAATGGCTTTGAATATATGACAAACTCAACACAATCTAGTTCTCCATGCCTAGACATATTATGCACTCAGCATCAGTTGGGCAAGGCAAAATCACAAATGTTTATCTCATGTAAATTTCTCAAAGGTGGATTATTATTATTGTTATTAGATTGAATGATATGTTATATCTCTAGTAGTTCTAATTTCTATTAGAACTCTCACTAGTGTTTCCCATCTATTTATTGAGATCCAAGAAATCATTAGCAAATTTTTGAACAGTTATTTGTATTTAATCTAATTTTCCCTTTGGAGGCTCAAAGTTATTTATTTGGGTCAAAGTTTGAACATTGGTGTTATTTGTGAGCACCAATGCTTGACTAAGATTATCCTGGGGATGTGCTTTAGCATTTGCTTGGTTAAATAATATTAGCTAATAGTTAGGTGAGACATGGCTTAAAGGCAACTGCTTTATTACTAGAAATTGGTTTAATCTATGTTGATTCTAGTTCATTTTGGGTATGACATTAAGATCAGCCATCATTGGGTCATTTTTTGGTATAACAAAGGTAAGAGACCTTGAGGGTTCATTTGCTCATCAATATGAATGGTGTCAACATATGTTAAAGGTAACATGTCAATATTCAAGGAGTTTCTTATGAAGATAGGTATCATTGGGTTCAAGGAATTCTTATATATTTGTAAAGCTAAATCATTTACTAGCTTATAAGGTGGGGATGTCAGGGTATACATATTTTAGAACATAGCATTAAATGTTCTAATCAGTTCTTTTATATCCCTTTTAAGGGTGGTGAAATATTGGAACATAACTCCTAGGCTTCCTACCCTAATAAATTGGTCAATAAAAGTATCATTGAACTAACCCCATATTGTGATGGAATCTTCTAGCAAGTTGAGAAACCAATCATAAGCTGCATCTCAAAATGTAAAGGGAAAGAGATAGTAATCCATGTCCTCATGATTCACATTAGGAAACCTAATCTATGCCTTAAATGAATTTATATTATCTTAAATAGTTACTCTACTAGTAGGGGTAAATAGAGGAAAATATTTCTCTAGATTCCTTGGTAGATCATGCACAACTCTAGGGACATTGATGAATGATCCAACTAACCATGCCATGACTAGATAGAGAGGTTACAAATTTTGGTTAGATGGGGAATTTGGCTGGGTCATGTAATTCTTATGTTTACCTTTGTCTACTCTAGCCTTTCTATGGGTTTCTAGGGATGCTAAAAGGACCCTGGGTTCAAATCAAGATCTAGTCCTAATCCTA
This sequence comes from Torreya grandis, assembly GCA_037957365.1. Lineage (NCBI taxonomy): Eukaryota > Viridiplantae > Streptophyta > Pinopsida > Cupressales > Taxaceae > Torreya > Torreya grandis. Next base: position 143,568 of record JARHVA010004771.1, on the reverse strand, counting down.
GGAAACTCAAGGATGCAGAATGAATATAGAGAACAAAGAATCAGAAAGATAGCTTTAAAAATGTAAAATATCATAAAGATCAATCAATTATTTATATAAAATCCTTAGATCAAGTATATTTACCTTTATTTTTTAGGATCCAAGATTTGAAACCTCACATTTATTAATATATGCACAAATATTGTTAGTTTAGTACATCAGCTTACAAATATTAGGGTTAGAATAGCCTTTCAAAACATTTCTATACCCAATTTAGCAATTCAAGAACATTTGAGCACTTCAAAACATATTGTAGCATTAAGCTATGCAAAAGTTTACTTAGTCTCCCAAAAGTTAGAGCAATTATGATCTCAAATGCCTAGATCTAGTACTAGTGAGGTCTTAAAAATTGATCTTTACACAAATTCTTGAAAATATCCATATTGTTTAACAAATTTATGGTAACCTTTGAAAATATGACCAAAATAACCTTCAATATGGTTAAATAATAAGGTCTTCCACTTATATTTACACAAATTTATATAAATATCTAGGTTATTTACCATATTGATACAAATGAAGACTAACTTTGATGAAATATTTTGAAGAATGCAAAGATCCATACAAAGAATGCAAATATTCCTACATAAAATGCAAAGATTCATGTAAATAATGCAGATCCTTAGTTTTATTTAAAAATATTTATATAATTTGGAATAATTATGCATATATTTAATGAATTACACTACAATTTTACAAAAATGTATGAAATTAATTGAATAAAGGACCTCCATCTAGCGCTATCTTTTCCCTACCTATTGATGCACTTAATGTGTTCTTTGTATCACTAGGGAACTGGGGGAAAGTAATGAAATCAATTTTAAGTCCTATAAGACTCAAGGCTTGAGTTGTTAACATAATCACTACTAGAAATAAAACAATAGTGTAGATATGGTCAGCACTTATAAGTCTTCAAGTAGACCCTACTATATGGACAACATATATTATATAGTGACACTTTATTATTACTAATCTTTGTGAAATTATCTTAAACTTTGCCATTTATTTCCCAAACACAAACAAACAATGAATATTTACCTAATGAGATAACATAAAGTGATTCATGGATAGATCCAAAGATGAGTAGGGTTAGGTAGAAAAGAGGGTTTGCTTCAAATGATCAAAGGTATTAATTATTTTAAACTTGTATGACAAAACTTATAAAAATTGCATTCACTAACCCTAGTGTAATATTCAAAGACAAATGAATGGAGTTGAAGCTTCAAAGGAAAATAAATGTATATATCTAAAATCATATGTTGCATAACGCTTACTTATCCACATTAAATTATATAAGCACATTTATTTTTAGATAAGATGAAAACAAAGAAAATTTACAAGCAAATTTGTTAACCTAGTGTCAAACTCCAACTAATAGATGCATGTATTAATATAATTACTAGATTAGTAAACAAAAAGGGAACCATTAATTCTCTAGAATCATGAGAAATATAAATCATAGAACACACACAATAAAGTACTTTAGACAAACTCTTTAATTCTTGGCTCTTTTACATTAATTATTATAACAATTATTTTTGATTATATAAGGCATAAAATGCCTATATATAGACCTCAAAAATGCCTATGCAAGCTCAAGTGGGTCCATAAAAAGGTGCCCAAATTCCACCAAGTGTCCAAAATGCCACATATATAATGGAATATTCTATATTTAAATTTAAAAAATAAAGCAAAATATTCCTTGAGGTCCTAGAAGAAGTTGTTGAGATTCCTGTTGTTATTGCCTCTTTTTCTCTACCTCTTCCTAAATCTAAACTTCTATACATGCCGAGTGATCTTGATCTATTGGATAAAATTTAGGATCATAGGCCAAAAAAATAGTGTCCTAAATTAGATTACAATGTTTCAAAAGCACATGTCTCAATGCTTCTTTAATGGCCTCAGCCTTTTTTAGCCTTTGATTGGCAAATGCCACAATGTTCATCACCTTTGTAGTTGTTTTCGCCTTGGCAATGTCCTGTTGGAACTTTTAAATAAATAACTTCATCAAGGCCTTGAATTCTTGGTCATTCATGAAGGTGCCATTAGGTTTAGTCACCCTTTTAACCATGGAATACTTTATTAATAGGGCAATCTTAAATTCTTTCTTTTCTAAGGATGTAGTTACATCCTTTACCTGATCCATCCAACTCTTCCATATCCTTATCATGCTCATTAGGATGGTCTATGTTATGATAATATCCTTAATTGGAAACACCTTGTGATTTAGGAACTTATTAATTCTTACAAATATAGCCAAGTTTTCCAACTTGACATCATAGAGTGCAAGCTTTTGGTCAAATTTGATGACCACATTGAACTATAGGGTCCCATTTTTATACCTCCTCTTCATGACTTTGTATAAGTTAAAGACATTGATAATGGCATTGATGACATATATTATATTTACTTTTGGTATATTAGGTAGTGCCTATAATTTAAACCTTTTCAACTCTTTCTACATCCCCTTCATCAAGACTACTTTAGACTTTACCCAAGCTTGGATTATGGACACAAATTCATCTACATATTCATCTGCCTCTCTAGGGCCACCCTTCCTCTTATTTGTCAAATTTAATAGGGGATATTCACTTTCATAAGCCATCATTAAGGTTGATTTTTGTTTCTCTACCTACTTTATTACCACCCTCTTCATTGTACCTATAGTAGCATCAAATCTCATCCCAATTTGAGGTGCAAAGAGGACCACCTAAGGCCTTTCTTATCTTAATGCCTTTATAATGATCTTGACCTAACTTGGGGTAGAAAAAGGTGTTGTATTTATTTGAGGTAGTTTTAATGAATGTTCTTGAGTTGGGGAACAATCTAAAGCTATAGCAAGGAAGTACAAGTTTGTTGGGTCTATTTTCCCAAGTGTGTTGAATAGAGATTTTATAGGTCCCATGTCAAGAATAAATGAGTGCAACTTTGAGGGTACACTCATCTTCATAGTTGTAGTAATATTGATTAGATTTTAAAATGTGAATGGATTTTAAATTTGATTCCATGGCCTCATAGGTTCATGTGAACCAATAGCAAGTGAGTCACTTTTTTTGGTTTCCTAAGAAGAAGTAATGTTTGCAGTGACATGAGAAATAAAATGGGGAAAGGAGAATCCAAAAGAAGTACTAGATTTTATCATACTACTATCAATTGAGGATTGGGAATTGGTAGCTGTAGGGGTTGATTATATTTAAGTAAATTAAGTAGTAATGGTGGGAGGAACAAATGTGAAAGTAGAAGTAAAAGGATATGTACTAGTAATTGGGAAAGAATGTAGTGGTGTTGTACTTATAATGGGAGCCCATGCTCTAAGGGTAGCTTGAGGTGTGCTTATGGGATCTAAATTCCATTGAGAAGCTAATGGAGCCATTATTTCCCCTCTCATAGTTATCTTGGGACCTTTTTTTCTCTGATAGACCTTCTCAATGTTCCTCCTAACTAGTTCTTATAGTTCTTCCATAGATAACTCAATGCCTTATTATAATTAACCAAGGTCAATGGTAGTGGGGTCAAGATGACCTAGGATTTGGAGAATAGATACCATGATAGATGTAGAGATCAATGTGGGTCCTTGGAAGGGGTCAAGTTGGATGTTATATCTTCCTTACATGAATCTTGGAGGTAGGTCTTGACTGCTTGAAGTGGCTATTAGTGGAGGTCTAAACAAAATGTTATTAATGAGAATAATAGTATCTTCTTCTTCCTCTTCTTATAACTCCTCATAGTTATAATTTAACATGCTTTCATGGGTTGGTGGAGGCTAATACTTTATAATGTCTTCCTTCTTATTCTCTCTATCAAGCCTCATTTATAATTCAATGCTTTTTCTTGTAGCATTCTTTCAAATTACTTCATCATTCATAAAATCTCTATATATCCATTCATGCACTTTTTCTTGATGCTTATACTCCATTAATATGTTTTTATCAATGACATTATTTAGATTCCATAGCCTAAATTCATCATTAGGTAATAGGTAGTAATCCCTATGCCTAGTAGCCAAAATAACATCATACCACTTTATAATTTTGGTCCTCCCCAACTTGTAAGGGACTTTGTGGGGGACTATCTTCTTCTTATTTTTAAGGATGCAATCAAATCCATTTATGAATTGATAAGCCATCTCTTCCTTGGTCATCTTCATAGGCATATATCTTAGCAACCTAATGGGATCCACCATCATTCCCTCTACTATGATTATTATGTAATGTAGGTACAACCTATAGCTACCCATGTTCCTTAGAGTTTGTCTAAATTCTAGTGGAACCCTCAACATCTTACACTCAGTGATTTATTTGTAAACGACTTGGTAGAATTCTTCTATAATTATTTTTATATTTCACTTGAATCTATGAATGTGTATCATAGAAAAAAGTTGAGGGATAACCTCTTGTCACTTAGGAGACCATGAATTATAACCCAATCAAGCCATTGTGTAGATAGAATCCAAAAATTAGATCATCATGAAGGATCAGGTACCATTATTATAAGTGTCATTCATAACATATACAATGTTGTTTATGATAATTTCCCTAATTGGGGGAATCTATTGGTCCTTAAGGATTATTTGCAACAACAAAAGAGTCATTATGTCCACATAACCAATATGTGGATTTCTAAATATTTTATTTATTAGGGCCCATCCAATCCTAACACCTTTCCTAAATTTATGAATAGGTAAGTTCCCTTGGTCATCCATGAAGATAGCTCTAATTGGGTCAGTCACCCATGAAGCCAATACCTTCTCTAGGGAGTGCACCTCATAGTAGTTGTCAATGATGGCCTAGGTGTACTCAATATATGGGGAGGTGAGGTCATAATATTTCTTAAAACTTGGTATTTCTATAAAATTGATTAGTGTCCCTTTAGATATTGATTTGAGTATCCCATATTCACATCTCAACCTCCCAAAGATGCCATAAACTAGGTTAGTACATGGCATGACCTCTAGTTTAGTTACATCCCTATGGAGACTAGTTGCATTGATATATAATATATCTAAAGCCAATTGAATTATGTGAGGCATGGTTTTAACCTCATCAAGTTCCTTAGCTACTTATACACTGAAGTAAATGCTATTGTAATTCATGTCCCTTGATGCCATTGCCTAGGGAATGAATTCATTATCCTTAAAAACAACTTAATTACCATATTGGAATAGGAAGTCATCATTTTATAAATAAATTATCTTTCCTATCATGGAGGGACCCACTTGTTCCATCTCTTCCAATACTATAGGTAGTGTTCAACATCCTATTGGTATCATCTTGCAACTTTTAAGCTTCAATAATGGTGGTTTGGAGTGTAATTTATAAACTACTTGAGCTTTTATCATATTTTGAGAGCATGGAAAATAAAGGGATTAAATGTGTATAGATTTCAAAATGTGAATGGAAATAGTCTTGATTGTGTATCCTTTTGAGATATCACCCTAATTAATACAAAGTTGATGGTGATTATGGTTCATGTTATATTAATGGTGAGCTTGTCAACTTTGCATATGTTTGAAACATATTCAAGATATTGAATTTATAAATTAATTTCATTATAGTTAAAATTTATCTTTGATTCCCCTTTAATTTTATGTCAATTTTAGATTGAAATCTAAATATTACTACATTTTGACACATGTTTACCACTTCAAATCCATCTAGGTACTCATTGGGCCTAAATATGACTAAGTTGCTTAGTTGGCTCAAAGTGTGAACATGTGGCACCTTTTGATTGCCTCATATATTCTCAAAGTTTATCATAGTGTGATGACTCATTTTGATTCTATCACATGCCATATTTTAATTTGTGATGAGCTCTTGGGTGATGCCTTTTAATTTTGATTAGTCACAAGAGTGCCATGCATCACTCTCATGGGCAATCAAAGATTTTATTTTCTAGGTGGCTCTCTCAAAAGGTAATCACTACTTTTTTTTAGGTGGCTTTCACAAAAGGAAATCATAGATTTCCCTAATAGATGTTAGCTTCATAAGGATTTTAGACAACTATCAACAACTTGGTGTAAATTGCATGCCTCAGTTGGAGACACACATCTCTCTCAAAAGATATCTCATGGATCTTAGATATAAATGTCATGGGAATGACATGTGACATCATTACACAAGTCCAAATGGGACACATATTGTTCTCATAGGACTTTTTTTGTTCTTCCACCAAGTGTCATCTTTAGAAGATGCCTCATATAGTTGTATACCATCGAGCCTTAATCAGAAAGATCAAGTGCTCCCAAATGTTTTCCTTACAAGCTCTCATGAGATTTAGATGGATGAAATGTGGTATGGACATGCATTGATATCAGATGAACCTGAACGGAACACATGTCATTTTGAAAAGATACTTGGGTCTAACTAGTCATGAATAACACACATGATGGTATCTCATGGGATTCTTGATTATAGTGGGACACATGATGGATCAGATTAAATGGGTTCACTCATAGGGGATAAGATTATGGCATGTAGCCCATGATTTAAAATATAATGACTAACTTCCTTATGAACTCTCCAGATGGTGCCACGTAACTTGTAAACTTGGTATATTTACTCCAAGTGTCTTGCATAAGATGTGATGAATATCTAAAGCATTGAAAATACTAATGAGGTCGACATCTATCTTTTTAGTTTGTAATTTTAAATTTGACATCCCATAAGATGTCATAAACTACTACTTTAACTTTGACATCCTATGAGGTCAAGTGAGAAGTTAAGTTAGATTTTGGAAGATGTTATAACCCATCTTGATAAAATTTAAAAAAATTTAAATACAAAACTTCATAACTAAATTATTTAAACACAACATAATGTTAGTTTAATGAAATCTAGCAAATTTGGCCATGCTCATACTGATTAGACATTTGAGTCATTCTTCCTTGGTGAAATACTATTTATACATTATTGAATTATCAATGGTCAATAATTCATTAATGAAGAAAGCTTGAAGATACTTTTAATAATTTAAATATTTCTAAGTGTCAATCATTATTATAAAATGAATTATTAACTAGAAACTATAAAAGCACAAGTAAAGGAAAGTTAAATCAAATCCATATGCTTTCAAATGATTTAACTTATCAGATTCAACATTTTTGGAATTGAAGAACGGAGTGTCCCCATTCTTGTAATAGGGGTAGTTGATCATCAACACCATCCTCTATTATTGTGCCAAAACCCTAGTTGTAATGTAGGGTTTTTGCTTTCAAAATATTTTCATTTCATATTTTTGTATTTTATTTTCATATCTTATTTCTCTCTTACTTATATGGGTATGGATTAGGAATGTGAGTTACATAATTTCTTTGGCCCTAGTGGTTGTGTGATTCATAATTTTAATAAACATTACAATCATTATGGAGTCACTAATAAAATTCCATACATGGAAACTTCATTATGATTGTTTATTTAATGTACCTAATGATCAATGTATTTCATATGAAGATCTTGTAAAACATCAAAATAGGATAAAGCCTCTTTTACATATAACTATGATAATGAAATAACTAATTATGTAAATGAAAAAAAAATGAGAAAGGTAGTGATTATGACGTTTCTACTTTTGGGTCTGATTATGATGATATACCTCTTGGCTATGACACTTCTCCCATTCCTATATTTAAATATGATGAAGGTTTTCAAGAGTTAATGTTATCACTCAGAAGTATACCCTAAAAAGAACTTATGGCTATTCTCACTCCTATTGATACAATTTAAAATATATATGGTGTGGGTGAAATTATGATAGAAATAATATCCAGATGAAGGGATGTTTACCTTTAGTAAATTCACCCACTTCTCTCTAAACTCTCTCAGATAGTGCTTTCTTGACTAGAAAAGAAGTGAAAGAACAATGCTAAAGCTAAAAATTGAAAGGAAAATTGAAATTTGGAATGATGAACCAATGTTGGGATAAATTATATAGATAAATAACACACTTTAGAATACAATTAAACTTACACACATTTACTTTTTTCTCATACAATTATTCTTACATCAATATTTCACACAGAGGTCTTGGAAAACATTCACACTAGCTAAGAAAGAATGAACAATGATTTAATTCACTTATAGATCTATATATGACCTAAAATATTTATAATTTGATGCATGAAGGTTAATTATTCAAAGATAAACATATGAAATATATTAATTCACTAATTTATATAAATGAATAATAAATACACACTTCATGAAAGCTTGAGAATGGAGGAAAACTTACCTCTTTATTTCTTAAAAGGTGACGTAGTAAAAAAAATTGGTAGATTTTTTGCAATAAATAATAAATAATAATCCAATAATAATTAAAAAATCAATGTACATATAAAATATAATAATAGAGAGAAAATAATAAGTTCAAGATGAGTCCACATGCAAGTCCTAGTTCAGTCCTACTTCAACTAAAAATTCAACTCAAAATTAAACTCTACCTTTAACTCCCATTTTAATTACACCTATTATCCCATTAATAATTTAATTTTAAACATTATTTTATTTAATATTGTTTGGTATTATATATAGAGTCCATTCTTTCATGTTTTAAAATTTAAAGGCTCTTCATGCATCTCAAATCTTAAGTTAACTTGTTGTCATCTTGCATGCATTGTTTGATCTTATTTAGTTAAATATTTTTGGTATTTAGTTAAATATTATTTATATTTAATTAATATTAAATTTATAATTTATTTACCTCCACTTTCATCTTGAGTTTATCAAAATTATCTTGACTTCACATCTAGAGTTCAACTTCACTTATCTTGACTTGTAACTTACATGCAACTTGACTTTTCTAAAATTAGCCCAAAGTGGGGCATAGTAAGATAATTATTGCATGATTATTTTATAATAATTATTTTTCATAAAAATATTTCCTAAAATATTTAACAAAATTTGAACTCAAGTTAACTATTTTTGCATGTTTTGAACTTCACTTATCTTGACTTACAACTTTGACAAACTTATTGAATGCACTATCAGATCTAGAAAATTTATGGATATTATTAAATAGAATATATAAAGAGTAAAAAAATTATTTTTACATAATCACCATGGTTTCATGTACCTTAAAACAAAATTTCATCTCCAAACTCCATGTACAACTCTAAAAAACACTATTTTATATTTTGTGATGCTCTTTTGTTCTCAACAAACCCTTATTTGGATTAGGGGGTATAAAATGAGATTCAAGATCGAAAGAACACTCCTAATATTGTTTTTTAATATATATAAAAGGTTTATACCTTTAAATTTTTTAAAATATCAAAAATTCTTCACCAAACTCCCTAATAAAATTTCAAACAAAAGTGCCTGCTTGCTACCCTAGGGATGACCTGGAGATATTTTTCAATGAGATGAGCCTATTTTGAATTGGTTTTCATTGAATTATAATTTATTTATAAATTTAAATTAATTATTAACACCTATAATCAAATTTTTTCCATTGGAGGGACCTAAAATACCCAGTTCCAACTCCATTTATGAGCAAAAAATTTGAAGAAACCTTCATTCCCTTTATGATCAGACCTGTATATTTTAGAATTTTATATATCATAAGGTATATTAAGTATTATAAAACACTTTAAACATTAAATTATATAAAAAATACCTAAATATAGAATTTTAAGACTTTTCATTTAATAAAACTCAAAATATGCACTTTTGGTGTTGACTAACTTGCCTAATTTCATTTGTAAATGCCTTTAGGTATGTGTTTTTCCATTTTATTAAGTTTTATTAAGCATAAATACATAATTAATTTTTTATTAGTACCTATAAAAACCCATATTATAATTAAAAAAATTGTATTTTCTCAAATAATCACCTAAACCTCTCAAAATTTGCCTTTTTGTCTATCCCTCTTTCTTGCTTAAAACCCTAATGCTTGATAATTTTCCTTTATTCATAATTTTCCATGAAAATTTGATTTATTAAGGTGTATAAATGTATTATATTATCAATAATATATATATATACTTTATTTTTCAATAAATAACACAAAAAAGCAAACATATTGCTTAAAACTGAGGAAATATAGGTTTAAGAAGGGTTCTAGAGCACCTATTCATCTTAACAATTGTTCATAAAGTTAAGACAATATAATTTGATAAAAATAAATGTAATATTGAGGTAATATGGGACAAAAAATCCCCATAATACCATTTTATCCAACTCCTCTTCACCTTCATGTACTAAGCATTTGAAAATTGCCTTCACCAGCTTACAAATAGCTAGTTAGAGAAATAAAAGAAACCTATATAAAAATTTGGACTTATGAGTTGTTCATAATAATTATTTTGAAATTAATAATGTTTTATTATGTTTTTAATACCTTTTCTAACCTTTAATCCATAAATTTAATCTTCTTGAAAACCTGCACATAAACAACTTTGACCAATGATAGCAAAATTGTCAATAGTTAACATATATGAAAAATGGAAACATTCATAATGTTGAAAATAAATTAATTTCATCCATACATTATTTAGTTACATAAAAAAAGTGAGTGTGATCCTTCCCTTTCCAATTATTCAAATTTTAAATAATTTAAATTTGTATCCTCTATCTCTCATGATGTAAATGTTGATTAAATCAAGTGTGTGCCTTATTATCCAAGTAATAATATTGTTGAAATTCCTATTCCTTATTTTAATAATTCAAATTAAAATAGTAAAATTTGTTTCCCCCTAAAATTTTTGGTGAAAAAAATTCATGTCCTATGTTTCCCATTGTCTTGATTGAAAAAAAAAAGATATTGCATATGAAATTCATAAGGAAACAACTATAAAGCATGCATTATTTTGGGACACAAGAAAAGTACCAAGTATATTTAATGTATAATTTGTAAATGTCAAGTCATATAATAAAAATAAAATAAAAACTATGATTTCATATTATCTCCCTCCTTTAAAAATTAAAACCAAAAGTGAATGTTACATTCTTCCCTCTCATGATGTTGCAAAGTAAATATAAAGTGTTTATTTTCTTCCCTCCTTTGCACCTTTTGATGCAAAATATCAAATTATTATAAGTGAAATTTTTTCCTCTAACCCTATTGAATTTAATGTTATTTTAAATAACATATCACCTTGTAATGAAAATATTACCAACCTTTGTGTTCTCCAACATGATATAATTACCTATTTAACCATGGATACCCCTTTATAGTGAATTAAAGTTATGTGATGATCCTTTCCTTGATAGTGGAAAATATCCATTTATTACTATGTTATATGTGCATGTTAATTTATATCCATTATCAAAATATTAAACATATTCTTGTGATATTTTATCTATTATGACTACCATGGGAGAATTGTAAAAATTCAACACTCTTAAGCTACAAATTTCTTCTCACGAGGTAATTTTCAGGAGAATATATTAGTAGAACAACCGCTTACTAAGGATGTATTTTATCTTCCTTATATTTAAAAATTTATTATGCCTAATTTATCTTCCTTTGATGGTCAATGGGATCTTATTATCCATTTACAATAATATATGCACTCCTTTGAACATAGGGTCTAAAATGGAAGCTTGCTCTTAAAGGCTTTTCATCATAGCTTAAACTAAGGGGCTCTTGATTGGTTTTATAGTCTTCTAAATGGTTCATTATACACTTTAAATAAACTTGAGGATTTATTTCTATCACATTTTCATTTTTATACCTTATCTAAATTACCATTGAAACATTTAAAAACATTGACACAAGTATAAAATGAGTATATATAAGACTATGTTATTCAATTTAAGGATGATTTGTATTCCTTAAATTATACACCCTTAGATTTGGAAGTACAATTTTTATTAAATATATGTATTATTCTTACACTCAAAAAATTCTCATTACATAGTCCTTTTCCTTCATTCAATACCTTATATTGTAATTTGCACAAATATGCATGACCTCTAATGAATAATCAAACCAACTTGTCTATCTCTTCACCATAAACAACACATGATAAGAATCATATTTCTAATCAAAATAAGCAAGTTACAAAATATCATGAAATAATTCAAACACCTTATACAAAACCAGCAACATATGTCAAAAAATAAACAATAATGGTTTGGAATAAAGGAAATGAGCATGATTACAAAGTATCTCCCATAGTTAGACCACATACCTCTACCAAAAAATATCCTCTTCAATTTGATTGGTATCAAGATAGACCACATGATATATTGTGATTTTTTTTGGATAAATGAATGATAACACTTCCTCATAATTCACATTATCCATCAAACTAATTTTAAATGGTAATAGGATAACACTTTTTCACTTACCATGGTATTAATGGACATCAAGATAAATATCATTTTGATATTGAGTAAAAGCTTACATAGTTAGTTCATCATTGAATTATTATATAACAAAAATACATATCTATACCTATTCCACGTACTTATATTATAGGCTCATCTAAGAGCGTCAATCCATCCCATGATACTCCTTATAAGGAACACATGTTCCATCAACATTCATAGAAGATGACCACTAGTAGAAGACTTTCTCTTAGTGTAGTCTCTCTTTAGACTAATCTCTCTCCCACACTAATCCTACTAAAGAATCATTAGTCAATTGAGTCCTTCATAAAGAGACACATGGAGAAGAAAAATATACATAGTAGATATGGGTACCCAAACAGATACATACATATTCATAAGATATTTCTACATATATTTTAGAGTTAGCTATGGAATCAAAATCAACAGTCCCATTACCATATGATCATTTCAATCAATATTTATTATTCCCATTTAAATTTAATTTCATATGGTGATTTCCTTACTACCACTATAATAAAATCATTTCATTAATGGAAATATTTAATTTATAATTTACCATATCTAAACATACATTATAGAAACAAATGAAATTAGAACCATATAAAAATCAATAAGTAATTAAACATTACACATCCATTTGAAATAAAATAAGCCATGTGAAAAACATTATATATATATATATATATATATAATGATGCAACATTTATACAAATAAAAACATCAATCATATGTCATGGGAATATCTCTAGGTGTATACTCCTCATCATTATCTACATCCATGAACCTCACACCTCTCAATGTCAAGGTAGTGGGATATAACTAGGGCCTTCATGCATAAGATAGGTCACATAATCTCTCCTCATAAGCTCTTAATCACCAAATTGTATCTTTGGGCTTGCACCATAGATTTTCATGTCAATTAATAAAAACCTACATGATATTCATGGTACCATATTGTGGGATGTCCCATATATCTAACTCAACACCTAGCTCCTCACACTCATTGGTCATAGTATGATATACCACCACAACTCTCATTAAAGGATTAAATAATAGTGCATGAGCACATATAATATCAACTAACCTCTTAATAAATCCATGCCTAACTATATCCATGGGTGTGCTACATGTAATGGCATCTATCACATGGTCTACCATCATCACTCACTATTGATTACCTATAGACACATGACATATAATACTAATTAAAACTTGAGATAATATTATACCCAAATCAGTTGCCAAATTTAAAACTTTGGTACTCACATGTCTCTCTAAGTTTCACTTTATCTACTAATGTCGATCCTATAAGGCTATCATCACTTATATTTCCACCTACCTTTCCTACTATATCCTCTTGTGTTATAGGAATGTCACCTATGGGAAACTATAAAAGTGAAAAATAATTGCCACCAAAATCCCACCCACTCATTAATATAACCATGTATGTATCTCACATCATCCCCCATAGCTAGGGGAACCATGGGATCTATCTCATTAGTAGGATGTACAGCTAGATCTATAGTTTGTGGGTGTCAACCTATCATGGGGCCTATACCCACTCTACATTATCATATACCATGGGTAGGGTGATAATTGAGCTCATGATCTATACCAAACTATTGAGAAACATAGTCATGCTAAAGTAACTCATACACACCAGTAAATTATTCAAATAACTACATGTTGATCCAAACCCTTTGTAACTCATGCCCATCCTTGAGTCACCCAAATACCATATAATCTAATATCAAGTCAACCTATCTAGAATGATGTGGTACTTGATTATGGTGTGCAATCTCCCACAAGTAAATACCCATCACTCTATAAACATCTATGACGATCCCATCCATGTAGGGATCGACCAACTGGTCATAATAATTTATTGTACTCATATGCCCAAACATGTAAAAGTTTCATTATTCTAATTCATCCACCATGAATATATAGTGAAAATATATAAATATCCCTATATAAGTAGGCTAATACAATGTGACCTTAAGAATATCTAGGATGATCAAGCTCAATATGTCAAACTATATGGTACATACAATATGAGATACCCATTATACCACCTAATACTACTATGAATGGAATCAATAAAACACAAATAAACTTAGGAAACTATGGCCAATCACCTCTAATAATGTTTTCCATATGAATCATATTACTTATATTTTAATCAATATCCCTCTAGCCACTAAAATCTATGTGATAATTTTTAATATAACTAGGGTTTGTATATCAAGTAACTTGAACTCTCTCACCTTTAATAGGAAGTTGAAAAATATGATACACATCCTCCAATGTGATTGTCATCTCACCTATGGGGATGTAGAAAGTGCATGAGTCTGGGTTCAACCTCTTAAATAGGGTTATTATGAGACTTATATCATATGTAACCTATAATAATTAGGCCACATTACCCAACCCTTATTGATGTTTAATGTCCCATTATTTTGCATTTAGACCTAGCTCTAGAAGGGTAGAAAAATACCCACCATGCCAAAACTATTGAATATGTATATCCTTCTACAACCAAAAACATAATAATGAAAACTCATTAATAATTTCATTTTAGTAAAAAATATATAGGTTATAGTTAAATATATAAAAAATTGGTATAGTTTTAGATACTAACTTCAATGCAGGATAATAGTGTCAGATGATATCATCAATGGATGATGGTAACATTAGATGTTTGCATCTAAACTTGGACCCTAACATCATATTACTGATGCAACCATATTAAACCTTAACAAAACTTTTTGTCTATCTAAAAATAAAAAACATTCCCCTAATTAAAAAATTAAGAAAATAAAAATTACTACTAAATTCATAAATAAACCTACTTACCAATTTAGAGAAATCCTAGTCGGCTAGGGGTATTCAAAGTACATCAATTTGTACTAGTCGAGGGGCTCTACCATGTGGTATGGTTATCTTCTACTTGGAGCTTAATTTTTTTCTTTAAAAAATTCAAGTAAGTTCACATCTATATTTAATGTACCTAATATACATCTTTGTCACAAAGTTCAAACATGCATATCTTGAGCACCGATTGTCAAATTTTAAAACTGCAAGTTACATCAAAATCTAGACAATGAGCTCTTCCATATTATGCCAAATTTTCAAAATTTAAAACATTACCAAAAAACCACTAAATTTTTTTTATTGCCAAAATAAGTTTATAAATATGCCACCACTAATACTATTAGCATGTATCTTGGTCTTTTTATGAAGTAAATTTTCACATTTTCCTTTTGAGAAGAGATGACTAACAGGTATTGAATCCCCTTACAAAAAGAGGGCATATTAGTAGGGGTATGTTTACAAACATGTTATTTATAATATTATAGTTTTCACTTCTCAAAATTCAATGGGGACATGCTTTAGAATCATGTTTTCCACACTTGTTTAGTATTTAGCATCTCCAAATTATAGCAGGGGCATGTTTTCAAAACATGTTATCCACATTGGAACTTATATTAGTTTTCATATTTATACACATTGGCGATTATTTTAGCTATAAAGTTTATCAATATTTAGTGGGGGAATGCTTTGGAATCATGTTATTCATACTTATATAATTTTTTAACTAGCCAAATCACATAATTATGTGATTTAGATTCATAGTTATGGTAATTATATGCATTGATACAATTGATATACATAGTTTAAACTTGAGACATAGATGAGGTGCATATGTTATGAAATGTGTGTCTCATATTACAAAATACAAATTAGTTTTAGATTTCAAAACTATTTTATGGACTATTACCACATCATGTAATTTATGCATTGATACCTAGGTTAGACTTTATAGACTATATTTAACCTTATTTATCTCTAGCAGTTGGATTTTTTTGTTAGATTAGAGTGACTAAATCATCTAGTCTAGACAATTTTTTAGGTGATATCTATTACATCACTCATCCTATATCAAACTATACGTACATATATTTTACACTCATGTTATGTTTGTTTGGAAATGATACTCTTAATGACCGAAGCACCACTATTCTTATTCCATGTTGGGGGCCTGATCACCTCACAACTCTCTATACTCCATGTACAACACTACCCTGGTGAAACCTATTTAACCACTTTTAAGTTCATCCATATTTCTATATGGAATATGGATGAGGTTTCAAGCCCCCTTGTCTACTTTTCTAGTTTCTAATGCTTTAGAACCATTACTATATGACACATACACAAGCACATTTTATCTATGCTATTTATTTATGCTAATTTTTATTATTTTTTACATACTATTATATGCATTGCTTAATGTGTGTCATTCTCTTAGTTGTAGGTAATATTTAAATGAAATTTATATGCATTACTAGATTAAGGTGGGGTGGGAATGTAGACACCCATATTTGTACAAGTATAACTTTCAACATGTTAATAACCTCTTAATATATATACATCTCTTGATTGAGGATTAGATATTTGTTGACGTGATCTATTATTGACCTTTTTAGTTTCATCTTATTTTAGTTTATTTACCTATGCTTTGGGCCTAAATGTTATTTTATTATTTTTAATCTAATGTATGCCAAGGATTCCTACTTTTTGTTATATATTTTATGTGTTTTATTCTTTGGATGCCTGCATCTTCCTTGTAAACTTATGTCGACACTAGCATCCAATTATTATGTAGGTGTCCAAGTTTATCTTTTTATCCTTTTCCATATATTGTGCTTTTGTGAACATTTGTTTAAACCTCTTTGTATATTATGTTATTGGATTTTCACATATCACTATCTCCTAATTCAAAATCAAGAGGTACCTATATATACAAAGGCTATAATTTAATTATAACACCCAATAGTTTTATTTAGAAACTATCTAATTGGAAAGTATTATATATTAAAAGCTATCAAATTGCACAATAACATTGATTCAAATACATGAAGCATTAAAAAGTTCAAATATAATATTTCATTACTTTTACCAAGGGTTAATAAGAAAAATAACATATATTTGTGAAGTTACAATTTCACACACATTCCTAGGAGGGAGAAATACATGTTATTTTGAGTCTCTCTTTAGAGTATTGGCTATGTAGGTAGCACTTAGAAATAAATAGGGTTGATAGGGTTAGCTCAAATCATGTGTTAACCCATTTTTACCAATTTGTAAGAGGTTAAATGTAAAATAACTAGGATTTTGTTCATTGGATGGATTTGGCACACATGTAGATATAATTTTAGGCACAAGACAATTATAAAGGTAATAACATAGGCCTACTACAAATTTGGAGTTATTCATGTGCATATATATGACTGGACACTTGAGTTTGAGGTAGAAACCTATGTTGACACTAATTTCAATTTTTGACACAACCATCTGATGGATAAAATAGTGAGAATTCAAAATGAACAAGGTTAAAATCTCTTATACAAACTTGTGATGAATTTTGATCACTGTCATACCTTATAACAAAATATAAAATAACATATTCTTTCTTTTATCCCTTACCTATGTTGTACCTATTGTATTTATTACACATTCTAAATTAATAAAATCTATATTATTAATTGTACTTTAGTGTAAATATGAATATAATCATTCTTCTCAAATATTTTATTAATTTGTGTCTTCTATGAAAATACATAAAAACCATAAAGCAATGAGAATGAATTATTTTCATCATAAATATGGTCCTCCTATCTCATTGGATATTGATGCAATACTTAATATCTAGAACACAAGATATATATAGTTCTATATATTAAGTATTAGATCAATATATATATATATATATATATATATATATATATATATATATAATAAAATCTCAACTATGGTTTATAACCATTATTTATATCTTGTGATAATGCTTCCAATTCTTTGAAAGAATTATGACTATAAATCAATGAATATCTTCTCCTCCTTTTTATGCTGACTTTGACTAAAGAATGAGATAGCATCTCATTTATCTTATTATTTTTCATTGAGTGAATAACAATGCAATTAAAATTCTATAACCCATAAAACCTTTTGGGTATAAAAAAATTGTCAAGGTAAAATTTAAATCCAAGGTTTAGATTGATTCATCTATTGACATCTCGATAAGATAATTCCTATATATCATCCATAACTATTTGTTATATAGGTGGTCATGAATAGGATAAAATATCATTCAAAAGGCCTATAGTAATTAATTATACATAATAATGAGTCATCCTAAAATTTGAACATTATGAAGTCTTTTTTCTTCTTATTATAGAAATCATGGATTATTATGAATCATCTTCCTTCATATTCCTAAGTATCAAAGTATTGATTTTTTTTATATTTTAAAAATAATATACTTTGTTAAATAAGTATTTGGGTGTTCTTTTTTAAGTTGTATGAAAGGAAATTCTCATGTACAATTTTCAAATGGGGAATTTGATTTGACTTATATCAATAAAGTATATGATTGGTTCAAAGAGCATCTTGAGATTTAGGTGATTAGAAATGATATCACTAGTAAATATATTCCTCCTCATTTTAATAAATTTTATTTTCCAAGAGGCATCACATTAAATATTATGTTGGTATAAGTATCTACTAGTTTTGATATGACTTTTTACTATTGTCCCACCATTATATAATATTTTTCCTCTATTCAATAAATAATGAATGAAGTAAACTTTAGTTATATAATCTAATCGGTCTATTTATGTCCAATAAGTATAATGGTTCTAATGATGATATTACATGTATTCTATGTTTATCTCGTAGGTGGATTCAAGAAACCTCATGAATTAACTTGAGTTATGGGTATCAATCTAGTTGTACTAACTATATCTTTGATGTAACTATCTATTATTTGCCCTAGGATCAAATTATTTATTGAGAAAATAAAATTGTGACTGGTGTGCCTAAGGCCATTCCTTTAATAGTATCTCAGTTGTTAGAGTTATTAGTGGAAGTGATAATTTGGTTCAATTTAGCTTGACTCGTTTTTATAGTTTACACATTTAACATCACCCCTTCTTACTATTGTATTTGTGTAAATGTACTTTCTAATGATCTTCAAGAAGGGTACTTCAAGTCATTTATAGAAAGGAAATATACAATTCAAATGAGTACTTAGGAACTATCATTTTGAGTAATGATATATCATTGTCACAAATATTTATTATTGGAAATATGGAAATAAGAAACCATGTTTCTCATATTTTACCTTTCATTTCTTAATTATTCTTTATCTAATACAAATAATTGGATTAGATACTCATATTATATGGATAAAATATATTATATGAGTGTGTGACTTGAAATATTTATTAGGTTGTGTAGATACATTATTTGATATACCATATACAAATTAATAAAAAAATGTGTCTATGTCCTAATTTTCTTCCCAAAGAAGGAAGTTTAGAACCTAGAGAAAAGGAATCGGTCACTTTTTTGCATCCTAAGAGAGTTATTTATATGATCAAATATAAATTTGGCTTAATAATATCTAGGTAATGGTAATAACATAATAAGGAAAACTTATTACTTATCCTTTTCTTTTCATAGTACAAAAATACATGCATTTCCCTTGTATTTCCATAGGGTAAACTATGTGAGTAAAATAAGGGGTCTAAGTAATGAGAATAGATGAATCAGTAACAAGTCAATACCTCGTATGAAAACGAATTATGTAGATCAAGATAAACATAGATTATAAGGAATAATATGGTCCAAAAGGAATATTGGTCATGATAAAATTTATGAGCTTACTTGGGTACTAAGCACTTAATCCAAAAATATAAAATTATCAAGAATGGTATATATATTTGTAGTTATTATTACTTATGTAATGCCCTTTATCATTTTTAAATAAGTTATTATATGATTTGGATGATCAAAATTTGTATGTTTGGTTCTTTATATGGATATATTCATAAAAATATACTTATACCAATAATAAACAAACCTAACTTGAATGATCTTTTATTAAGGGATAAACTAGCTAAAGGCATGGGACATAATTATTATGGAGATTCATCTGGGCCCAATGATCTACTATATATTTTTCTAGTAGTGATTTCATGTACTATTTCATGTACTTTAGGTTTAGTGGTTGTAGAAGCATCAATGATTAGTGAACTAACAAATCCATTTTGCAACTCCTTTGGAAATATTACCTAAATGTTATTTTTTCCCTGTCTTTCAAATACTTTTTACAATACAATATAAATTATTAGGTGTTATTCTAATGGCTTCATTACCTTAAGAATATTTTTAGTCCCTTTTTTAGATAATGTGAATCAATTTCAAAATCCAATTCATAGTCTAGAAGATAAAATAATATTCTTAATGAGTACCATAGTTTCTCTTTGGTTAGGTATTGAGGCAATGTTGCCTATCGATGAATCTTTAAATTTGGGTCTGTTCTAATTTTATCTAATTTAGAATATTTGAATATTGAAATTAATCTATTATTCCTATAACTAGGGAGTAGTTTGTTTAAGACAAATGATCTCTCCCTAAAAATATTTTGTCAAATTTCAAATAAATATATTTTATGTAATAAATATGTCAAATTGATTTATTCCAATTTACTTTAAAAAATATATTATAAAAAGAGAATGAATGGAGAGATGAAATGGAACCATTTTATGTATTTAAACTTGATTCCCAAGTGAATTAATTTTAGTATTTCATAGATTCTAAAATTAATTTGATAGGTTATTCCTAGAGGTGTTTAATTCTAATTAAATATTTTTGACTATAATTTGAGATGTTCAC